>OX463848.1:12352008-12788242 GCA_949825065.1 Odontocerum albicorne
TCCACGCTGGTCGCTTCTCAAGCTGATGATGATGCTGACGTATACTTCAGAAGGTGACGATGCACGACAGCTGATGCTGATAGTCCACAGCAGCTGATGATGACGATAGTCCACAGCGGCTGATGATGACGATGGTCCACAGCAGCTGATGATGACGATAGTCCACAGCGGCTGATGATGACGATAGTCCACAGCGGCTGATGATGACGATGGTCCACAGCAGCTGATGATGACGATAGTCCACAGCGGCTGATGATGACGATGGTCCACAGCAGCTGATGATGACGATAGTCCACAGCGGCTGATGATGACGATAGTCCACAGCGGCTGATGATGACGATGGTCCACAGCAGCTGATGATGACGATAGTTCACAGCAGCTGATGATGACGACAGTCCACAGCGGCTGATGACGATGGTCCACAGCAGCTGATGCCTCACTTCTGAAGATGACGACGATATCTCAATGATTGTATATCTTCAAACTTCAGAAGGTGGCGATTACGACGCTTCGCTTCTGAAGATGACGATGATATCTAAATGATTATATCTTTATATCCAAAGATTTAATATCTTGAGAATTACGATGATCAAGATTCGCTTCTGCTGTTGATTCTTGAGGTGACGCAGCAGATCCGGCTCGAAGGACCACTTTGTACCGGACAGGTACAAAGACTGTAGCATAGGTTGTTGGTTGCCGCGTCGCGCTCCGAGAATCGAGGTAGCGAATTCCGTTTCGAAGATTCAGCAGAAGAAGAAGAAGAGCAGGGAGAGATTCCTCTCAGGCAGCTTGATGTAGGGTAGCGGGTCTCAAGTAAAAACACGGTAAATTCGGTATTACTGAGAATGTATTTCAAATGAAGTGGTGAGAAGTAATTACAAATCGGGTGGTACCCTCTATATTAATGGTCAGTCGGCCGTCAGCAGCGCCCATTGTCCGCGAAATACGACAACTTTCGGGGTCTGGGCCATGCTTACGCCGACCGAATCCGGACCTACTCCGATCGCACAGCTTCGCAAGTCGCATAATTTCAATGCGGTCGCGAATACGATCGGAGTCAAACAGACATACATATTTAACACATACAAATATGACATAATATAGCATATGGATAACAGATTTACATACAGGAACATTCGAATTACGAACATTTACATATACAAACACAGGAACATGAGATATCATAACATAAAAAGTTCAGTAATACAGATCTACACACGATGTCTTTTTCATATCACATACACACACACACGGGTGATGGCACACGTCCGATACAGTAATCTTCAATATTTTTATTAAATAATTAAATATTTAGTAATTAAAGTTAAAAATTGGTGCATTATATTTAATATAAAGTAATATCACCACCTTTTCAGGTTCCAGTCTGTTTCGCAGAGGTTCATAAATTAAACCCGCGCTACTGAAAATCCGCGCTGCTTGGCTGGGCTGGGCTGCTGGTGGTGGCGATACAAATCTGCGTGCTATTGTTGATAATATTTTCAATTCTTATTGACCCTTTTTTATTGCGGTAAGATAGCGATTCCTTCTTGAGTACAGCGTCAGCGCTACCATTTTCTGGTGTTTCTTAACTCTCATCTTCACTTGACGAATCCAGCATCATGGCAAGATCGTTTTTTAAGCATGGCTTTCTGACCGTATCGGACATCCCTGTTTGTTCCGTATCTTTTTCCGATAAATCTCTCATTCTCATTCTTTTAGCCCCTTCGGAATTAAGAGAACCTGAAATGTCATTCTCAGTGTTTCTCATCTTCAAAATATCTTCTTTAATCTTTTCCTCGGTCACTGGTGTAAAAAACTTGTGCTTATAGCGAGGGTCTAAATAGGTGGTGATGAAATATAAATTGTTCTCTTCCAACAAAGTAGAAAACTTTGCTGAAAGTTCAGTTTCAGAGTCGGCCAGTCGAATTGGATCAAAATCGTGTGATCTAGTTAAATAGTCATCGAGTTTTTTTCCAAGCATTTGAATTATTGGAATTACAGATGAAATAAGGGCATGAGAGTTGCTTAGTTCCCGCGTGGCTTCCTCGAAAGGTTTTAATAACTCAATACAACATTCAATGATTTTCCACTCTTGGCAAAATAGGGCCAATCTCACTGTCATTTATATAAAGACTTAAGGCATCCTTTACCTTTAAAAAACGCTCAAACATGTAAAATGTACTGTTCCATCGCGTTATACAATCTTGGAACAGTTTGAGATGCGGTTGATTCAGTCTGCCCTGATTTTTTTGCAGTTGTTTCTGAGCGATAGTGGAATGGTTAAAATGAGTCGAAATTTTCTTACATTTTTGTTTGACTATTTTTATGTTTTCTTGCGAATGTAAACAACTGCGAATAGCAAGTTGCATCTTGTGGACTGTACAATCCATGCCATTTAATGTTGCTAATCGCATAGCTCTTTTCATATTGGAGCCTTCGTCTCGAGTTAGGCAATGCACTTGTTTGTTTTTAATATTCCATTCAGAAAGCATCGTGTCAAATTTTTCAGCAATTATGTCACCAGTGTGACGGTCGTCGAATGTCTCGCATTTCAATACAATTGATGATCTATCAGTTTTCTGCTATTCCATGACAAGTCAGGCTAAGCAAAGAGGCATTTGAGCTTAGATCCGACCAAATGTCAGAAGTAAACGACATGTAATCAAATTTTTCGATCAATTCTTTAACTTTTTCAGCAACTTTGCCATATAGTTCCTTGCACACAAAATCAGTAAAAAAATTGCGCCCTCTAAAATTATATCTTGGTGCTAATTCTTGTATCAGTCTGCGAAAACCAAGCCCCTCCACAAAGTTAAACGGCAAATTTTGAAGTGCAATCATTTCACCAATGAGTTTGTCATGTTTTTACGAATTGGAATTGTTAGTGTCCCACTTATTTTCCTTTAGAACTACTTCCTCTAACGAGAGCTGTTTTTACGCTGTCGATCACTCTTCATTACTCAATTTGATCCTCAGCTTTGTGTATGACTTCTTATCTGTACGTTGCAATTTATCTTTATCGTTTGTAAAAAATAGTAATAATATATTTGTGACAAATACCATAGTCTGGTGGACATGCGAAGTACTCATTTCCATAAATAGTTACACCCGTTTTCTCTGTCTAAGTGTGTGCTACGCGGGAACGGATCGTGGTTTTCCAAATCTCCCAAATATGAGAACGTTACAGACGGTGGGCGTCTGGGCGTCACGTAACATCAAACGCTCAACTTCAAAGGGACGCCGCCGAAAGGAGTCAGAAGTGGTTCTAGGAGAAATGATGCCTGTGGGCTGAAAAAAATGTCACCCTTATTTTCTTGTTGATTCCCCCATCGACGGAGAGACGGTGAAATGCAATACTCAATAAAGCTGGTACAGCCAGGGTGGATACTAAATCTGGTAGCTGTGAAATCCAACCCTGGACCCGCTTAGTTTGCTAGCGAGCAACACCACGTCAAGTATGTGATTATAAAGTTCAGCTGCATCCTCCAGAGAGATCTGTCTCTCTTGCGAACGACTTTATAACGCAGATACTGATCTCCACGAGATCAGTATCTGCGTTATGAATTTGTTCGCAAAAGAGGCCTTTCATTTAACAATGTTATTGTTGTTAAAATTTAAGTCGGGCAAGCACCTCTACGGTTATTACCTTATCTCGCGGTGGATAACCAAGTTAAGTAGCGAATTGAGAATAAGGATCGAATTCATAGTCCGACCATAACACTAAATATTAAATCTTAATTTATGTATCACCGTTTAGAGAGCAGATTCTCTTCAAGAACACTCTTACTCGGTAATCGAATCCTACTGTTGAAAGATAAATATATTATATTACAATAAATAAAATAAGTAAGGGATAGGAAGGTGTCGGCTACGGCTAATAGATTAGGCACTCTTCCGCATCTGCCTACAAAACTTGTAATGTTTCCAATTCTTACATTTAGCGATTTAATAAGGGTTATGTTTGAACGATGTTCTTATGTAGAGGAGGCAGCGGCAGCGCCTATGGGGCGACACTTCGTAACAAAACCGCGATGTATTTGGAAAAAAAAAAAAAAATATCCTTAATTTTCCAACACTCCAGTTCAAATGTGATTCATCTAATTTTGTAATTCTGAAAAATTACAGAATATTGTATTATACTTGCATTGTAACAGTATAACCTGTCGGTTTTATTGCCGTGTGGCAATCTATTCCAACCAACCATTCATTCATCCTGCCGTGTAGCTCATGACTGAATATCGTGTCTCCCATGATAGCCCTCGACGACTTTTCCCTGCTCTCCACAGTTCGAAGAACTGTTGTTAAGAGTACTCGTAGTCCTGTTGCGTCTCTCACTTGGTCAGTCCAACTCATTAGGACTGTTCCTTTTATGCGTCACCCTTCCAACCAAACAAAAAATATGTTAAAGATGCCTTAAGTGAAAACCAGACTGGAACCCTTTTAAACAGTAATTCGGTTCCAACGGGAATCGAGCCAAAAAGTTCCAAGTTAATAACTGGGGCGTGTTTTTGCTTTATTCGCCTAAACATTGCACATATTAGGGACGTGGCATGTCGGTCCTGATACTTAGCAGGTGGGGTGGTTGCTCAGCGATAAGGAGGGGGAGCTGGGCCGTAGAGTGTGAGGGGAGAGTATCAAAAGAGACTTCCAGGAATACCCCGTAAGAAACCTTTGCCGAGTATAGCAATCTTACCTTCTTCTACTTTGTACTTTTTTCTAATATTTTCTGTTTGAACATAACTGATTGAGTGCTCGTAACTTGACACCTTCTCCTTTGATGGCGGCGTTGTACAGACAAAATAAGATATCTCTGTTTCATCCGCGATTATCGGCCTGTTTTATTTTATTTCAAATATTTTTTAATAAATGTCCTTGGGTGACTCGTTCTTTTATCTTTGAGCATGGTAGAGAGGTAACATATTTTTCAATCTAACCAAATGATTGAAGAATATACTCGTAATTCGAAAGTCGTAAAAAAAATCTTTTTTCTTCAACGACGACTTCCGTGACCCAGTTGGTAATACACGTGTCTTCAAACCCGGGAGGTGTGGGTTCGATCCCCGTTGGAACCCAGATTTTTTTAAAAATGGATTGTAGTCTGGTTTTCACCTAAACATCTTTCCTTGTATTTTATACAACTAATGTACTCGTATAATCCGATACAATGTGTTGTTTTGGGCTCGTATTACGTTCCAGTCCGTATTATACATGATAGCGATTCGATCTATCGCATACTTTTCAACTTAACTGCTTAACATAGCGATACGAACAAACCGTACTGAAATCTGAGGAATCCTATAGTTAAGTCTCGTTTTTAATACAATTAAAAACGAGACTTAACTAGAAGAAAAGAAAATCTCTTTCAAGACAGCGAGAATTTGAAATTATTGGGCAAATTACAAAAAAAATACTTGAATTAAAAAGGAAAAGTTAGGAAATGCCGGTGAAAGACCGTACTGAATGAAGAATCTCCTTCAAACTTTTAGTATAATGTCGTTATTTTATACACAATGGTTTACCATACGATCGACATGTCCCACCGGGTACATACACGTATATATTTTTCTTTGTAATTTATTTTTATCAAACACTGTTTATTCCAGTTTTTTGTAACGGTATAACCCTACCGGTTTCAAGGCTTTCACCTCATCTTCAGGGGAGCACAAACAAGACTAAATTCTGTTCGAACTGGTACCGATATACACGCTTCAACGGTTGGGGGCTGAGGGGTGAGGGAGGCATGGGACGATTTCGGCCAAGAGCGGAGAGATTTTTGGGATGTAACTGTTCAACAGATGTTCGGGTCGATGTACTGACTTAGAAATTTCTAGGGCCTCTAATCTGTCCAATTTATTTCCGTTACTACTGATATGTAAGAATTTGGCATCATCGATAGAAAAAGTTTGGTTTTCACGGTGACAATGATTAGCCATTTCAGAATAAATTAGAGGATTTGTTAAGGCGGATTTGTGTTCACGAAATATCTTTTCAAAAGATCTTCCTGTCTTTCCTATATAGAAATTATCACAGTCAGCACATAAAAATTTATACACACCACTGTTGCTAAGTATTCCATTTTTGCCTTTCCCATTAAATAAGAGTTTCCGGAGATTAAAATTTGTGTAAAAATCTGGCTTTATGTGACTTGGAATATTTTTGGTTATTTCGGATATGTTTTTTATAAATAGGACTTTGCTCCATTTATAGGTATGCTTATAGGTGTCGTTAAATATATAATCTTTTATAAGTTTCTTTTTTGTTTTGTTTTTTAAAAGTGAATCAATGAGGCTTCCAGGATAGCCATAATTTGTAGCATTTTTTTTTTATGGTGATTAATTCCTTTTTAAAATTGTCGTCGGTTAATGGGACACTGAGCAATCTATGAAGCATACAGTTAAATGCGGCGAATTTATGGTTATTAGGATGGTTGGAAGTTGCTGGAATTATAGAGTCTGAATAAGTATTTTTCCTGTATATATCAAAGTCAATTGTGCCATTTTTCCGAGACAATGTTAGGTCCAAGAATATATATTTTTCTCTTCTGCACCGTACTCCAAAAGACAGTCGGTAGCTTGCGCCTCCTCCCAATTGAAAATAATTTATAGCCCCCTTCCCAAGACATCCTTGTCCTCTAATCTTCATCTTTCTTGACGGACCCTAAACGTTCCTGAGACCGCGGGCGCAGTATCGGCGGGGGCCCCTCGTGCTCGGCCCCGTAATTTTCCCCGTAGTGCCCTCTAATTATGGTCAGTTTCTTCGAGACCCCTCTTTGCCGATACTTGCCCTCTATTCCTGGTCATTCCCATTTCCGATAATAAATAACCAAACCTGTATTTCTGTTATATTGCTGCACACAAATCATATTCGAGAAATGACCATTCTTTAAATGCAAGTTTACCCCCTGATATACATGTGAAATTAAAAAAATATGTAGTAGAAGAATTTAAAAAAATCATGGTTAACCAGTATGCAATGCACTGTACACGTATAATTTAAAAAATATATACATTCATCCTGTTGCGTAGCTCATGCCTGAGCATCGTGATTCCCACGATAGCTTCTGACTACTTCTCTCCATCCATCCCTGCACTCCGCGGTTCGAAGGGCAGTTGTTAAGGGTAGTCCACTTGCGTCTCTCACTCGGTCAGTCCACCGCATTGGGATTATTCCTCTTGTGCGTCGTCCTTCCGCGCTTCCATTAACCACAAACCTCTCCAATATGTATCATTGGCCACGAGCAATTTGCCCAAAGAATCGGAGACCTTGTCGACAATCTGTCGGTGATTCTCGGTTATTCGAGAATGGAGGCGTTTAAATATATATTATCAAAATAAAAAATAACATTTTTAACCAGTATGATGTACTGCACTATAC
This sequence comes from Odontocerum albicorne, assembly GCA_949825065.1. Taxonomy (NCBI): domain Eukaryota; kingdom Metazoa; phylum Arthropoda; class Insecta; order Trichoptera; family Odontoceridae; genus Odontocerum; species Odontocerum albicorne. The sequence continues at coordinate 12,359,383 of OX463848.1, forward strand.
ACGCGTAGTTTTAAAAAATATATAAGAAGAATTTAAAAACACCGTGACTAACCAGTGCATCGCGTTCTGCTAAGTTTTATCTATGATATTTTTACGGACATTTCCCGGAATCAGTGAAGATTGTCAGTGCATCATGTAGGTTATTGTTTCTTTAACTATGATACACGTACCTTTGGTGGTACGTGAAAGATTAAACGTGGTATGTGGTTTAACTTGTTTTTCGTACAAATATTTTCTTTATCTGTTGTACAAGCTGTGAAAGAACAATTGGAGAGTTTACATACAGATTTTACAAGCTATTTCCTGAATCGAACGACACCTTTGACAGGAAAAGAAATCCTTTTCCCAGAAGTGTTCCTACATTACCAAATAATTTCTCAAATGTATTGTAGAAAAACAGTTCTTTGAGTTTAATTCATTTTGGTTAAGCATTTGTTCTGAATATTCTATCGGATAAAACTCAGAAGCACCTTTTGTCTTTTCCCACGTTGTATTTATCTAAAATAGGATTTTCTGCGTTTGTAAACATCAAAACAAAACAAAATCGAAATATTTACGTGGGTCCGCATCTTCGCCTTAATATCACGATTATGTTTGTCAAAAGTAGAGTACGTCGGTAAAATACGCTCTCGAAAGTTCAAGAAGAATCGTGAGTTCAAGAAAAAATGCTGTATATTGACGACTAATGTGCATTTATTTGATCAGATTCTGCAGGATTTTCATCTTAAGTAAACACATTATTTACAGATCAATCCTGATGTTATAATTTCATGGATGTCCATGTTTGAAGTCGATCGGTCAAAATCAATTTCCTACAGCCTTTCATGGGGCACATTCATATTTATGCATACCGCTCATAAGAGTCGTGTAAGACAACATTCATTCGTTTTTGATAGAGAAAAAGTTGCGTTAAATGTCTCGTCGCGAAAACCTGAATGTTATTTTTGCAACTAAAAACCATCCCACGACCTTCTCTCCGAGGTATCTGTTCCTTTTGGAATTATGATTTAAGCGTCCCTCGACTATTGCTATTGATTGATTCCGGGAAATAACGCGTGCCTGGAATAACGCGAAAAGTGAATTGATTTTAATTTGGGTGAGTGAGATAGGTTTTAAACAATAAAAAAAAACTATACATGAAAAAAAAACATTTTTATTTTCTATTCAAATACCTGCATCGTTTATTCCTTTCAATTGGGTAAATTCAAAACGGTTTTTTTTGTATAAAATAACTCAATTTTATTAAAATCGCGTAAAGTGGGATGGCGTATTACGAGGGATACCTATAATAAGACATGTTTTGCAAATGTGAGCTGAACCCACGACATTTTTCTTTCCGTAGACTTACCCTAAAAGCAACATGGTGCGATGGTATGTACACATGCTTTCCGTAGACCTACCCTAAAAGCAACATGGGGCGATGGTATGTACATATTCTTTCCGTAGACCTAACCTAAAAGCAACATGGTACGATGGTATGTACATATTCTTTCAATAATATTATTTGACCGTCAAACTCCATTGTTGTCTTATATCTTCTTAAAACATAAGGTTTTCATGTGCTTATTGTAAATAATCGACTCCCATAATTTATGGGTCCTGCTTAGTTCCCTTTGAGATCCGGTCACGTCCAGCAGGCGGGGCGAATAACAGTGGCTGTCCGAGAGCAGGAAGGCAGATACCATCTCGGTAGGCGCGCTGCATACAGAGGAGTCTCTCTTGTGTTGGTCTCTTGCTGTCTCCCGTCCTCCGAGTATGGCCAGTTCACACGGCTGCCGGAGTCAATGCTCGCCAAACAACAACACTTCTTGAATATGAACCGTTTTGTTCGCTGCGTTTCTAAAGTACAGACATTGTTCACGGATAATCTTCACTGGTTGAAGGTAAAAGAAAGAAACGAGTATAAGGTGTGTTTGATGACTCATAAGGGAGTGCACATCTTTGTAACACTATAGTAATTCTATTTTGAAACTGAAACGGAGTGCTAATAGCTGTCTGCTTTTGCCGCAATATCTAACAAATTTGTATGTGAAAGAGTCTGGGTACTACGATTGACGACCAATGAATTTTAACCCTCATTCTTTTTATATTAAAGGAGAACGACGAGAGTTTGACGTGATCAAAAAACGGCAGATTTTTTAAATATACCATATTGACACCATTACTCCCATATCTGTTTTTTGGGGATTAAAAAAAATCTTTTACTAATTTTTATTAATTGATTGAAAATGTCCTTTCATAAGTTCTGGGTGAATGCCTTTGATGGCAGTCTCTTACAACTAACAATAAATATGCTAAAAATGGTCTTATGTGAAACCAGCCAGAGATACCCTCTTAAAAAAATTGATTACCAGCGGGAATCGAACCCTCAATTCCTGGGACGTAATACAGATGTCTTACCAACTAGGTTGTTTGCGGAAGCTCTTGTACACATCCGAGCCATACAGTCAAATCTCGTTATAACGAACTTCTAGTGACCTATTTAATTGTTTTGTTATACTGGAAATTCGTTGTAACAAAACTGTTTTTTTTTTCCATATACTATATTTTATTGAATAATCGCAATATATAATAACATCTTTACGTACACAACTGCATACATAAATATTATGTATATAATATAATAGGGGAAACATATCAATAAAAGCGCGTCAGAGTAGAAGTACCCCAACGAAAACGACTTACGCGCTCCGGCGGCTGTAAAAACAATTCCGACATTCTGATGGAGACATTAGACGATCTAAACCGAAGTAAAGTTGCAATCAACATACATGGGATGCCAGTCTCGAAGTAATTATACAGTTCGTCGTTGGGCGCGTATTTAATAAATTTCTTTAAAAAAATCGCTGTACTGGAATTTTTATTTCGTTGAAACGAGTGAACACTGCTGTTAAGTAATTTTTTTCGTAACTTAGTAAATTATTCGTTATACTGAAAATTTCGGTATTCGTTATAACGAGATTTGACTATATACGCACTAGCATCAGATTGGAAAGACTAAAATTGCTCGATCACAAAGGATCGGTTATTAGCAGCATATGGGTCATTTAATACTCTGTTATTTTGATATATATTATATTATATAAGTTGAACTCGCGATCAAGTTGTTCGATAAAAAGTAAATAGCACGGCACTTGAACGTATGCAGGGGGTTCAGTTCTTTATTTGGTCCGTCTAGCAGCGCACACTGATATTGATGAAGGGTTTTGTTCTTGTGTTCTTGAACCGTTGTTTTGTTCAAATATTTATGCGTCGTAGTGAAATTTAAGGATGAAAATAAATGTGTAAATTATATTAAAACCCCATTTGAAAGTCTGATACTTTTCATACAACTGCTACGATTTCTCTGACTTGTTACGTTTCCTTCTTTCAAAATATAATTCACTAGATCCAACCATTATTTCCTTGGTCTTCCTCTCACATGCCTCCCGCTCACATTTGCGCTATATATTTGTTTGTTAGTCTCATTCGTTCTACATGCCCAAACCATATCAGCTTGCTCTTCTTCATCTTACGCAAGACTTAAGACTTAAGTTCACATTAAGCTCTAATCACTTCATTCCGTATTCTGTCCAACATTGTCACCCCGTGTATTCTTCTCAATGCACGCATTTCTACACCTTTATTCGGCTCCTATTAGTCATTTTCCACGTTCACGTTTCACTCCCATAAATCAAAATTGGCACCAAAATGCTAGTATGGACTATCGTCTTAGCAGATTTAGATATTTTCCGGTCCAAATATGTATGTTTGGGTGTCCCATTGACTTTTTTTCCTATCGCTACACGACCTTTTATATCCCTTTTAACTTTTCCATCATCTGAGACATACAAGTATTCCCCAAAAATTAGAATTCCTCAACTTACTCCAATCTTTCATTATTCACCCATATATCGCATTTACTTTTCCTTTTACAGTTTTGTATCACCATTACCTAAAATTTTATTACATCGATTCCCAGATCTTTCTCTTTGCATTTCTCATACAATTTACTTCTCAAACTCAGTAATTCATCTTCACTCTTCGCTAACACTACCATGTCATCTGAATAGAGCAGTCCGCATACGTTCCTATTCGACATTTGTATGCCACCAATTGACCTCTGTTATTTCTTCACACATGAATCTATATAAATATTGAACAACCAGGGTGACATAACGCATCATTGTTCTACCCCTTTTGAAATAGTCAACGTACCATTAATTCATTCTGATACATTTTCTATGATTTGATGTACTCGTAATTGGATTAAACCTGTTTCAGAAGTATAATACTAAATGCATATTGCACGCATCTCTACAATGATAATCTTACTTTTATCCTTCTTCTAAAGTAATACATCACTTTTTAATTGCAAGTATAATGCATGATAAAATTGCATTAAAAGAAAAATTTCAATCGAGTCATAACGAAAGGTTGCTGTTAATTTGAATGGAAAGTGATCCGTCCCTAAGCGAATTATTCCTCCCTTTGAACATGTGCAGCAAACGGGACTCACTGGGTCCCGTAACAGCGTAGCTCCGTCACGGACGGAATAGGTATAATGAAGCGACGCGCGGACCCAAATGCGATGCGATACGTGAATCCAGTTAAACGGTCTGGCTAAATACACTGAGACCGCCTGGTTGGCCCCGTGCTTAACCGGCAATTAGCCGCCCGAGCCCTCGTGTGCACAGCGCCACCAGCAGGCAACAGTAAAATATTCACTTATTTGTATAAAGTTTACACGTTAATGTGAACTATTACTAGTGAAGGTTCACCTTCACTCTAGTAAACAGTGAATGTGGAAGAAATCGTTAATTTGAAAAGAATAAATGCACCTTCAATAGCGATTGTATACCCTCTATAAAAGGACTATTTATATAGCGCCATTTAGAGAGAAAAACTCTCGAAATTCGAACCCACTATTATTGAAATATTAAAAATATTCCAATAAAAAGAAAGTCGAGCGTAAGGATAGGAAGGTGGTATCAGCGGCCGTTAGACCATCCGCTTCCACTGTAACATAAATAACGTTACAAATTTGGTTTACATATTTGTGTTTTTCGTTTTACGACCTCCAGAGTTTTTCTCGATTGCTGAAACGTCTATAGGCGCTCTTGTAAACTTTTACTGGGTAGATCAACACTCTTCGCTGTTCTTTTTCGAATCTCTTTGGATGGATTAAAACACAAGTAACGGCACTAATAGTGTTTGTAATGGTATATGACAAATTATACCCACTCGCGCTTTTTTTACTATTTTTTTAGTTTCAATACGAGTATGTACAATTTTTTTACATGCCATTGTTTTAGAGTCAACATTACTACCTAGTTGAAATTTCTTTGAATGATGTTCATAATTTGCTTCAAGCAGGCAATTAATTACTCACATAGAAGATCTGGCTGAAATGAAAAACATGCAATATAAGAAGCTAAAACTCACATGAAGGGCTCGAACAATGCAATATATTGTGAAAGGGATTTTTAAATCTCAAGTATTCACTTTTGAGCGAAGCGGTTCTTTAGCTTAAAATTTACAAAATTATGTGTATAATTCCTGCATGACTACCTCCGTATCCTAGTTGGTAAGACCCTTCTCTTACAATCCGTGGGTTTGCGGGTTCGATTCCCTGTGCTACTCAAGTTTTTCCTAATAGGGTTAGAGTCCAGTTTTCGTTTAAGGCTTGTAAAACATGTTTATCATTTAAATATTCAACAGTAAATTGCTTTGTCGTTCCACTAATCACAATGAAGAATCTTGTATACAGAGTGGGAGTGCAATCTGGTCTGCCTTGCATTGCAGTCCATCAATGGCGTAAGGAAGTGAAATGCACTTCCGTACGTCCTTTTTAATATATCGCTCTGGAAAAGTGAATCCTTAGATCCTCGTGTATGCAGACGAAATAATAGAGAAAGAATGTATATTTATCTTTAAGGGAGTAAAATACTTCGTTTCCTGATGACGTTCCTGTTATTTACTTGGATCCCTAAGAAATAACAGGAACGTCATCAAAGAAGAAATATAGAGAAAAATAATGGCATGTTGTGTGTTGGCAATGCTCTTTTGGGCAAAAAAACTCAGCTCGTCACGATTGTTCTTACGTTACACTAAGATTTTGATGTATAGACGTTTAGACCTGTGCTCAACTATGGGTCAGAATGTATTGTAGTACACTTTCAAACATAGTATATGTGGACCAGTGCGTGGCACATCCGAAACAAGCAGTATTAGTATGACCTATTCCAGGATCAACCCAGTTCTTAATTTGTTAAGCTCGGAAGACTAAGGCGAACCACTCGGTGAGAATGCATATTGGCTGACCGCTGTGGAGTAGCCACGACCGCTTGGGGGGGTCCAGCTGAATAAGCCTGACAGGATAGAAGAGAGTGGAAAATGTTTTTTGGAGGGATCTCCCTAGTAATATCAGTTATATGACAATTTATATAGCGCCTTTTAGAGAGCAGAATCGCCTCAAGGGCGCTCTGGTTCGAGAATTAAACCTACCCATATTTAAAGATTAAAAACACTATAAAATTTGTTGATTTGTAGGCTCCCATATGTTTGGAAAAACATATTTCGCCAGAAAATTGCTGAACTACAAAAAAAATTTAGTAGATCTTCAGAGCTGATAGGAGTCCAAATTTTATCATAATACAATCACAAATGGAAAATTCTCCATGTGTTCAGAAAAACATCAAATATAATCCACCCGGGATTGTACGGCCAGTGAATATTATGATATATCTGAGGAGTATCCGGTTTGTTTTGAAGTATTTACTACGTTTAATATTAAATTACGTAAATTGAAGTAGATTCCTTTGACTAAATCTTTTTAATTGTTGTGATACAATGAATGATACTAAATTTGGTAAAATGGAAATGGAACGGTTAGGTTGATGCTATTGAATTAGCACAACCATTGCCGGCTGTAACATACGTACAAAGAGAAGAGAGACCATTCGCCCAACGAGTTGTTACCTCTGCGTTTTTGTGCAGCTTTGTGCTATTAGCAGCATTAGTAAAGTGGGGTGGAACTTTTCGGTGGGCGCTCAAAGCTGCCAGCTCGCCGCATCACACACCACGCTCGCCTCACGGGGGCAGTGAACTCGGTTTGTTTTGAGAGCGCTATGTTATGTGAACAAACGCATATTTATAAGTGGTTATTTTGATGTCTATTAAACGTAGTTAATATCCATTTTAAAACCGAGCATAACCAGTGTGTTATATCAATTAAAATTGTTAGAAATGTGGGTGGCATATACAGATTTAGGAAGCATTTAAAAACAACTTTTTTCGGAGGCCTTGTCAAAATGTAATATGAACACTAACACATACCATACATTGAAACGAAAAGAAGACTGGTCCTGGGAGAGACGATTGAGGGGAGACAATGTGTGGGACGCAAAAAGATATTGTAATTGTCGATCCAATGGGTGTGTGGTATTATGATAGAGCTTTTGCAGTTGCTGGTCCTATGGCGTGGAATGGTCTACCTCTTAATGTTAAGAGATATGGCTCGCAGGTGCAGTTTTATCAAGCACGTAAAAACAACCCTTTTTGGGAGGTTTTATCAAAATTTGTGATGTCATATTAACACTACACTACACCTAAAGCCGAATGTGCAACTATCACATATCGGAAAATCTACAAAGGTTTCTTTGCAGTTCGTCTTCCTTTGGTAGGTTTTCTACGACTTTCTTAACAAATATGTTTTTCTAAACAAATGTAGATGCGTGAAAGTACCTTATCTAATGGCTGCAGACACCACCTTCCTACTATCCTTATGCTCAACTAACTTATAGATATACTTATTTGTTTAATCTGTCAATAAAAGCGAGTCCCGAGTTAGAGCGCTCTTAAGGAAAGTCTACTCTCTAAACGGCGCTGTATAAATTGTCATTTTAGTATTGTTATTATCAAGACCTGCTAAAATGATTGATCATGACAGCATTTCAGTGCCAACCGTAAGGTGTAAAGAACATCTTAACAACTCCGTCGACCTTAGCTGCACGCGGTGAACTTGCTTGTGAAATGTGACCACCGAGTATCGGCGGTGTAACCAAGTGAAAACCAACATCTTTCTACATATCATCATCATCATCATTGTCAACCAGGGTCGATCCACTGCTTGATGAAGGTCTCCCCAAGTTGACTCCAAATAGTTCGGTCCTTTGCTCGTTGATGCCATGTGATGCTGCCATGCTTCCTGATTTCATCCATCCAGCGTACCTTCGGTCTTTTTCTGGGCCTCTTTATGCCTCTTGGGTACCATTGGATTATTTCGGATTTCCATCGGGAGTCTGACATTCTGGCTACGTGTCCGGCCCATTGCCACTTCATTCTTTTGCACACCTTTATAACGTCTTCTACCTTTGTTATATTGCGAATCCAGGTGTTTCGTTTACGGTCTCTTTTAGTATATCCCAACATGCATCTCTCCATGCCCCTTTGTGCGGTCTGGAGCTTTTGTGTGTTCTTTACTGTGAGCGTCCATGTCTCGCAGCCATACGTAAGTACTGGAAGAATGCACTGGTTGTAGACCCTTCGCTTCAAGGATATTGGGAGATTACTTTTGAAGATGTTGTTCAAACGTCCAAATGAGCTCCACGCCAGTTTTGTCCTTCGTGCTACTTTCTCTGATATGCCACCTACAAAGGAAATAAGTTGGCCCAGGTACACATATTCCTGGACAAGTTCTAGCGGCTTTCCATCTACGTTTATTGGTTTTGGGGTAGCAAAGCCGTTCATCATATATTTGGTTTTTGAAATATTCATTTTTAAACCAACTCCTTTGTTGACCTCTGCCAATTCTTGCAGTTGGTGCTGAAGATCATTCGGGTTTTGTGAGAATATAACGATATCGTCTGCAAATCTCAAATGGCTCAGGTATTTTCCATCAATCGCCACCCCTTTATTTACCCATTCTAGTTTTTTAAATATGTATTCAAGTGTAGCTGTGAATAATTTTGGGGAAATAGTGTCTCCTTGACGAACTCCCTTACCGATTCGGAAGGTTTCCGAGGATTTGTGGAGATGTATTTTTGCTGTTGCATCCTTATAGATGTTATTGAACAGCTGAATGTATGCTCTATCAATGCCTTGTGTCTTTAGAGCTTCTAGTATGGAAGCTTTTTTGACTGAGTCAAATGCCTTTTCGTATTCCACAAAGGCTAGGTACAGGGGGAGTTCGTATTCCTCACATTGTTCTATTATTTCCCGTAGCACCTGAATATGATCCATGGTACTGAAACCCTTCCTGAATCCAGCCTGTTCTCGTGGTTGGTTCGCGTCAAAAGTACTCGAGAGTCGGTTAGTTAAGAACTTTCTAAAAACTTTCTACATATAAGGATAATGAAATATCTCTTCAGCACAGCTCAAGTTCTGCGGATGGCATTGCCGTCTCAGTTCTTCTGTGTCATACGATAATAATCCTAGAGTTGCATCCCAAGTTGGATCGAGAGCGTGACCGGTCCAACTTAATTATACGCAGCCATCACAACAAAGGTGGAATCTCCTGCTTTGTATTGTGCCTTTTATTATACTTGTCACGGGTAATGGGCATTCATGCAACCATTTGTGTCAATATTGATGTATCAGGGTTGTGTCAATTAATTAAAGGAGCCGAGTAAATACAGTGATATATGTGCACTGTGAAGAATATGTGGTGTGCCGATGTGTGACGTAATAAGAAATGTAATTATATTATAATTTAGGATAAATGTGACCTAAATTGTTGATTGTTTATTTTATATGTATTTACTTATTGTTACTAGCAAAAGTATGTTAAATGCAATATATGTTACACTGTACGTATATGAGTGAGTAATGGAAGATTAGTGCAAGTTGAAGAATTGTGCTATCAAGGTTGTATTTTCTCAGATGATGAAAGAGTTACGAGGGATATTGGACTGCGTGTAGCGATAAGAAACAAAGTCAATGGGGCATTATAACATACGAGTATATTCTCGAACCGAATAGTATCAAACCAGTATTTTAGTACCAACTTTGATGTTTGGGAGTGAATCGTGGACATATGGAAGAAGACTGAAAATAAGTGAATAAATACTGTATAAATGCATGCTCTTAGAAGAATACATGTACAATGTGTTGAACAAGATGAAGATCTCCCGGACATGGTTGGGGCACTTGGAATAAATGAATAAAGAAGGGCTAACAAAACAAACATACAGTGCAATTGTGAGTGGATTAAGACCAAGAAAAGTATAGTTGGATCAATTGTATAATATTTTGAAAGAAGAAAATGCAAAAAGTCAGAAATCGTAGAAGCTGCATGAGAAGGTGTATGGATGTATTGTATTACACTTTTGCTGTATACAGTACAGCTTGACGGGCTTATTACCAATAGTGGTAATCTCTTCCAACCAACCAGAAAGATGTTAAAGAAGCCTTAAATGAAAACCAGACTAAAACCATTTTTTTAAAAATGTGTGATCCCGCGGGATTTAAACCCGCAACCTCCAAGCTGGGAGACAGGCGTCTTACCAACTAGGCCACGGAAGTCGTCGGAGGATGTAGATGAGGCGAAAGATATGCGGCGCTCTTTCATTTCTGCCTACCGCCATAGGGAGACGGCGTGATGGTATGTCGCTATAGTTTATAAAGGGCACTTAAGTTTCGTATATCTTGTAAATAAATAAATATGTTTTCCTCTTTATTTTATGGGTAATAATTTGAAAACAAATTCTGATTGAGTTTCAAAAAAACAAGAGAGAGGTAATTCAAACGAGGAAGTACCGAGTCTGCATCACATTATGTTCTCTCCATCGGATGACCTGAATGGCGCCCGCCCAATCGCATTACTTAATTACTTACCGTTCCTCCGATTCTTCTCCGCGTTCTCATGCCCCTCCCGGCGCTACCTCTCTGTCTCGATCCTGTCTCTCCTGCGGTACCGCTCTGCGGAGACAAACCACTTTTCTATTGGCAAACTTCCCCGCTGGGATATGGGGTGGCAGTGGGCTCCGGGATAGAAGGGGACGGGGCGGTGGTGGGAACTCCGGTGGGGATGAGCCTTTCTCTATGACAAATTGAGCGCTCGCTTTGTGGCACCACCTGGGCTGGGCCAGGTCACACAATAACTAGGTGGGCAATAAAAGTACGCGACTTTGATGATTCCTCAATTTTTTATTGATTTATGTACAATAAATAGGTGTGTATTTTATGTTAAATTACAAATGGTTGCTGAATAAATAAAACGAATAGGACGTCCAATCGGTCCAATTAAACCATGAATGGGCGGTGTAAAGTAAGCTTCCGAGTAATGGATTCGTTATAGTGAAGTGATAATATTGTATAAAATGTCTTTGACAGGTGAGTTTGTAAATTTCATATTTTTCTGAGCAGTGGCTGGGGGATATATTTATTTTTTTATTCGAATTGTCAAAACCAAATGTCAAAAATGGTAGTGTATGCGGATTGCTTTATGCTGCTGACATGGTAGTTTTAGCGGATGGATAATGAAGATGGATTACAGAGTTCGATAAGTTAATTGGAGTGTATGCGGATTGCTTTATGCTGCTGACATGGTAGTTTTAGCGGATGGATAATGAAGATGGATTACAGAGTTCGATAAGTTAATTGGAGTGTATGCGGATTGCTTTATGCTGCTGACATGGTAGTTTTAGCGGATGGATAATGAAGATGGATTACAGAGTTCGATAAGTTAATTGTATGAAAGATGCGAATAGAAAGACCATATAATGAATTTTGAGAACTTCAAAGTCATACTGATAAGAAAAGTGTGAAAGGAAAAGTAAATGTGATCGATATACGGGTGAGCTATGAAAGATTGGAGCAAGTTGAGGAATTCTATTTTGTAATATTTTCTCAGTTGATGGAGGAGTTACGAGTAATATCGAATGGCGTGTAGCGATAGTAAACAAAGTCAATGGGGCACTTAAGCATATATATATACTCGAAAATAACAGTATCAAAACCTGCTAAGATCTATCTATCCACACCAGTATTTTAGTACTATATTTCATATATATGGTTGAAACGTGGAATAAACTGAAAAGAGCCGAATAAATGCTGTAGAAATGTTTAATCTTAAAATAATAGGTAGGGTAACAATGTGTGACAGAATACGAACCGAGTGATTAGTGATGAATGTGATTTTAAGTCTTAATATATTGAGTAAGATGAAGAAGAGCATTCTGAAATTATTTGGGCACGTGGAACGAATTAATGAAGAAATACTAATAAAACAGATATACAATTCAAATGTGAGTGCAAGACTTATTAGAGGCAGACCAAGGAAAGTGTGGTTGGATCAAGGGAATTATATTTTTAAAGAATAAGTTAGAAGCAAGTGAACTCGTAGGAGATATATGAGGTGTGTGGATGTAGAAAAGGCGATATATGTGTGCCGAGAAAGGAAAGTCTGGCGATCTGTCCTCTCTACCTACCCCAGCATGGAAACTTCTTGATGGTATGTATATATTTTTTCTTAAATTATGTATGATTGCTGAATAAAGATAACTAACAGGACATCCAATCAAATGAAAGAGTTGGCTAAAGTAAGCTTTCAAATAATCGATTAATGTTATTTTAAAGTGATAATATTATTTAAAAGTGTATGACAGGTGAGTTTGTTAATTTCATATTCTGCTGGGTAGCGGCTCGGAGATGAGGATTTTCAATGAAATTGTGCCCATGTATCATTTTTTTTGTTAAAGTTGTCAAATCTCATGTGCGACTGCAGTTCGGACTTGTTGCATTGTTTATGTTGGTATGTTAATCTCACGGGTCTAAGTCTCTAAGTCAGCTGTCAGGAATGAGCCTAGTGAGACAACTGACATAGACCGTTTATATTATGTAGAGTGGAGAGATGTAAACATTTTAATAAAAAATAAATGGTATAAGCGCTAAATCTTGTATGCAGGCTTTGGTATTTATTACCCGACACGAGTTTATGTTAATGCGTGCGTGTTTCACACTGATGATAGCGATTCGGTCTATTCCATTCAATTGGGCCAAACTGCTAATGTATCAATATTGAAAATGTATTTTAGATATGCCTTTGTGCATAAACTGACCCATAATATTGCATACGTTGTTTTCTTTTATACTTTTAAAAATAGTAGATATGACCGAATCATAGGTATGTATGTGTATATCCACGAATACTGAGTCGGAAAAACGCTTGTGTCAATCGAGGAGACTGGCACACGCGTAGAACGAACTAGTGACCTTCCGCAAGTAAAGACAACGTATTGCGATGTAACTTTTTTAATATATTTTTTATCGACTTCCATGACCTAGTTGATAAGACGCTTGTCTCCCAACCCGGAGGTTGCCGTTCGATTCCTGTTGGAACCCAGATTTAAAAAAAATTATTCCAGTCTGGTTTTCACTTAACACCCCTTTTAACATCTTTCTAGTTGGTTGAAATATATTGCCACATTATAATAAGCCCACCAGGTTGTACTGTATACAACGAAAATGTAATATACAATAATACATGTTATAATACATGCAAACACGCTCAACGTGCGTGCGCACTGCTCTCGTGTTTTAATTCGTGACTGGATAACTTTCGGACTGGTTTTATTTCTCGTAGACCGTTTTACACCTGAAGTTATGTTTTTTTGTTGATTATACGCTGCTAACCATATATTCTTATAGTATAGTGCTGTTAAGCAACGTGAAATAGGGTTATTAAAAAAAATCCTAACGAAAGTCTACAGTAGTTTAAACCTTCCTATCTTCGAACTTTTATCATGTTGCCATTGGAAATTTGGGTTTGATCCATCAAGATTGCTTGCTAAAGTATTAAAGTGCAAATAATAAACAAATATACGCAATGGAATCATCCACAGGATAACTAACAATAATTCTCGATTATGAGAGATTGCCTATTATATAATATAAAAAAGACCCTTTAGGAAAAGGTAACGGCGGTCTTGCGGATTGAGTCGGCCCGCACCGCTCTCCCGTCCCGCCCGGAGACGGATGACTCCGGCTGCTTTTTGTCTGTTTATTAGTCAAAAGGGTCGCGTTTGATCGCAATATTAAATTGTCGGACTCTTTGTGCCCCCCCCTGTCCCGCGCCGCCAGATAACAAGAACAAAGGCTTTTTTCACAAACCTCTGCTCGCGTCCCTTTGATCTCGGAGTGGCTCCCATATGAAAGGGAGTGATTTTTACATTTTGAGATCTGAACATCTTAAGGAGAGACGGGTCTAAAGGTCAGCGCTTATCAGCGGCGATCTGTCTCCAGATTCTTCTAACTTGGAATTATCAAACGGTATTCAGATTATTGAATGTACTACTCTTACTTTATATTTTTCAATTCCCTTTATTTGTTGTAAATAAAAAAATAACCCCTATAAGACGTAATTGAACAATTTCCATTTTATCCTTGAACAATATTCGTTATAACCAAGAACTTATTTATTTAACACTTTCGTGCAAATAAAATATTATCCAGAAATTAGTTTAATTTTTCTCGAATAGTCTTTAGGACAAAATTTCCGTTGCTAACTTCATTCGTATAATATTATGTAAGGTAATAATAGTTTAGCGCATCTTTTCGAACATTGTTTGATCAAAATTCTTGCGCGATTTTTAACCTAAATTTGAAGATGAAATTAAATATGTATTTTTTTCGGTACTTAATACTGTTCTCCCAACTGACCACAATGATGTAAAAGAGACTAATTGAAATCTTGATTGAAACCCTTATTGAAAATTAATATGGTATCTGTGGGAACGCTTTCCTTTTACAATTTTCTGCGGTTTTCTTACCAAATATGTTTTTCTAGATATATACAGAAGTGGGGAAGTTCCTCATCTATTGGCCGCAAATACCAGTTTCCTATCCTTACACTAAACTTTTTTTTTGTAATATTTTAATAATAGTGGGGTAAAATCCCAAATTAGAACACCCTTGAGGAGAGTCTGCTCTCTAAATGGCTCTATGTAAATTATCCTTTTATTATCATTATGGGTCTCCTAAAACATTTTCCACTCTTCTATTCTGTGCCAGGCTTATCCAGCGACTATGAATACATACTTTGTAATACCGTCCACCCGTTGAAGTCTTAGCTTTTCCTACAAATCATCGTCGTTACTGGACCTTGTAGTCGATGATCCCCTCGCCATGCCAACGTCAATCTGTGGGAACATTACCGCAACCCCCGAGTTGGTAGGCAGATCTTTGCTGAGTAGTCCACAGAGGCATTTGTAACATTGCAAATGTTATGAAAATAGCTTATCTGAGGCCTGGTCATGGAGAGCGCAAGATCGAAAGCGACCAGGCAAGAGGGTAGTCTTGGCCAAATCTGTCTGTCCAAACCTGTCAAAGAAATGTTGCGAGGCCTTAGTTCAGATGGTACGACGACTAGAAAGACGAAGTTCCTGACTTCAATATACGTTCTTCAGCCAGCTTTCGGTGTATTTTCACCTATAAAACTTTTGAGATACCGACCGACCTTCTTCAATATAATGTTGTCACTCTCACTTTTTATAAAATGCGAACAGGTTGTGTTAACAAAAATTACCACTTACAGGAATATCACCAACAAAAATTATGTCCTCCGTGAATATCACGAATAAAAATTACTTCTTATATGAAAATCACAAACAAAAATCACCTCTTCCACGAATATCACAAACAAAAATTACTTCCTCCAGGAATATCTCATTATAGTTTTGAGTTAATAAATATGAATGACTTAATCAAATTAATTATTGTATCCAGAATACGGATGTGTTCTGCCTTTTTCCGTGGCTTCTAATGAAGCGTGTCACGTATTTCGGTACTTGAGAATTGACACCTCTGATACAGATACCACAGATCTGCCCCCACCTGCCGCCCCCCACATATGAGGGTGGCGGCGCTTTGTTTGATCCTGCCGCCGCTTTGACAATTATTAAAATTCACCCCCCGTCCCCCCAACTCTATGCCCCGGCACCTTGAGACTGTCTCCCGGGGCTGCCCTCTTCATGCAGATTTCCTCTCGAGCCACACAGCCCGTTGCCCGGTGGTGCAGTGGGGTTTCTGTCTCCATTGTTTACCGCGTGCTGTGGAATAAATGATTGTCGCTTTTTTGCGTCGAGTCCCTTTGACTCTTTGTGCCTAAATTGGTTCTCCTATTAGGGGCTCACAAAGCCGTCTCACCCCATATGTGACTTCTCTTAATGAGCTGGTGTCTTCTCTCGCCAAGCAGTCGAGTTTTTTTCGCTTTTGTAGTCTGCACGGAATATAGTGGATTTATCTATTTAATATGAATTAAATCGGCTGGTTAATTTTTTTTTTTCAAGACCATTTTTAGTAATATTCAAACCAAGCAATATCAAGATTTGCTAAAATGACGGCTCATATTAGCGTATAGTGCCAGCATTCTTGTATGGCAGTGAAACATGGGCGTGGAAAACGAATGAAAGGAGCCGAGTAAATGTATGCACTGAGAAGAATATGTGGTGTGTCTATGTATTGAATTACATTTTGTTAACAGTATTTATTACTTGGTGGGTTTATTGCCATGTGGAAATCTCTTCGTCATCTCGGCGTTAAGTGAAAAATAGACTAGAACTTTTTCAAATAAATTGGGTTCTAACGGGATTTAACTTGTACCCTCCGGGTTAAAAGACAGGTGTTTCATCAACTAGACCGCGATGGTTGTCGACAGTTAAAAAAATATAATTAATAGGTACATGTGAGCCCAAACTGATGGATTAAATAGGGCGAAAGACTGAGACTGACTAAATAAATTCATAATGCAAGCATGAGTGACAGTCATGATAGAGAACAAACAATAATGCTATCTTAAGAATGAGGGGAACAGAAGGAACTATATAGAAGATGTATGAATGTGAAGACAGCGAAGGAAGTATGACGTGATGGGAATGTTAGGCACTCTCCTCTCTGCGTACCCCATTACAGAAATGGCGTGATGATATGTATGTATATTTAGCATAGCAAATGCTTAAGTATATAATATCAATTTGACATCTTGTATCGCGATCAATCACGAATGAATAAATCAACCATAGTGCCGATATGGCAATAATGATAGTGTTGTTGTATCATGAGTGTTATATAATATAATAATAATAAAAAATAATAAAACGGAGTTAATCAAAAGAATATTGTGATCGATGCCCTCAATGATAGAGCAAGCCCAAAAAATACAAAAATGTCTACATGTTGTGTTAATTTCCCTTTTCCGTCATTGATACTAGTACTTTTCCATATACTCGTACGAGCAAATTTACTCTGACACCCGATTGATCTACAAAACAGGCGGTGTGGCCAGATGGCAATGATAGAATCCCATACATAGCAGCACACTAGATCCCCGCAGGACATCAATCGTGATTTATTAGGTTTTTAGGTACGAGTATATCTGAAGCTGTATACAATATTCCGTTGTATTTGTAGTCTATCATATTTATTGTTCGGTTGTATTGTATTGTATTACGAGGGTCATACAGAAACTAAGGTTACAAGGGCTTCTGAGGCCGGGGGAATTTTTTTGTTTCGAAGTTGGTGCACCTGGCGTGTAGGGGGGATCCTAACGGTCAGTTTATTTGGTCCCGCGTGTTTGTCTGCCATTTGTTCAGTCACAGTAAATTCTTCCGATGGAGAGGTCGTCGCGCGCTCCCGCCAACTCTCGTCCGTGCGAGACCCGCGCGGTCATCAGTTTTTTGACTTTGCAGAACAATACCGCCGCGAATATCCATCGGAAGCTCGTGGAAGTTTATGGTAGTGATGTAATGAGCCGACAACATGTCACGAAGTGGGTTAGGTTGTTCAGAGAAGGCCGTACTGATACTCACGACAAGGCTATGCAGTGACTTCTGACGAATTTATGCAAAAAATTTAAGAACTAGTTCGAAATGACCGCCGTGTGACGCTTGATGACCTTCACGAAGAATTTCCTGACATTTCTCAAAGTTTCCTTGGTAATATTTTGTCGGAAAAAACTTGGTTACAAGAAGTTGTGTGCGAAATGGGTGCCCAGAATGCTCACACCGGAGCACCGTCAAAATCGCGTGACCGCCACGCGTGAATTTTTGAATCGTTTTGCACAGGAGGGAGAAGCTTTTCTGAACTACATCGTGACGGGGGATGAGACGTGGGTGTGTCACTACACCCCAACAATTTTCCAACGATCAGGAGGTCGAGGAAGCTATGAAGAAATGGCTGAAAAAGCTGGCGGCGGAGGTCCATGACACTGGCATACAAAAGCTGGTGCCCCGACTACAGAAATGTCTCGATCTCGACGGCGATTACGTTGAAGAATAGTTTAATATATTTTTGAAGTATCCTGTGAATTTCAATTAAATATAAGCATTTTTCGATCCTACATAAATGTAACCTTACTTTCTGGATGACCCTCGTACGTGTAAGGAACACCAAAATCCGAGAGGTCTGTGAGGTCCAAGATGTGGTCAGATGGGGACGACAGCGTCGACGATACTGGTACCAACATGTACAGAGAATGAATTCCACAAGAATTCCATACATAGCTCTGCATGGGGTACCGGATGGACGGCGTCCACCAGGGAGACCTCCGAAACTATGGAAAGATAGCTGGAGCACAGCATAACAGGAGGACAATCCTGCAATAACAGACTCTTGAGTCTATAGAAAGTTTAAGAAAAAGAAGAGAAGTATTGTATTACACTTTCATTGTATACAGTACAACCTAGCGGGCGTATTGCCACGTGGCAATCTCTTCCAACCAACCAGAAAGCTTTTAAGAAGGTCTTTAGTGAAAACGAGACTGGAATCATTTAAAAATAATCTGGGTCCCAGCGGGATTTGAACCCGCAACCTCCGGGTTGGGAGACAAGCTTCTTACCAACTAGACCACGATGGTTGTAGTTGATAAGTGTCATTTTAAAGTTTTTATTTTGTTCTTTCAAATATTAGGTGTACCGGAAAAGAATGTCGTTTTTTTTTGTTATCGCTTTTGAGTGGTCAGTTGTGCTTCGGCAGTCGAACTTTTACAACGTGTTCTGGGTTGTTTCTCTGACTACGTATACCTGGAGTGTATTAGGACTTTTAAACAAAAACATTTACAACCCTATATACAATGGTGAGCTTTGTACCGAATGAGGAATTTATTCGAAATATTATGCTTTACCATTTCATGAAGAAAGAAAGTGCAACATGTGCTTTAAAAAATATTTGTGATTTACTGGGAGATATTTTGAATGTTCGTTTATGCCAGAGGGGGTTTAAACAATTTAAATCCGGCAATTTTGATCTAAAAAATAACCCTGTAAGTGGTCGACCTGTTAAAGTGGATAGCGATGTTTAAACTGAGCTAATTCAGCAAAATCAAACTTCAACGATTCAAGAACTCGCGGAGCAGCTCGGATGTTCATGGTCAAGCGTGCAAGAGCATATAAAAAAATCGGCAAGACATGGAAACAAGGAAAATGGATACGTCATGAATTAAGTGAAGAGAATCTCGGTGAGCGTATAAACGCGTGCACTGAGTATTCGGAATTAAATACCAAAACTCCATTTCTACAACATCTTGTAACTGGTGACGAAAAATGGGTGTTGTATCAAACCAAAGACGCAAGAAACAATGGCTTTCAAAGGGCCAGGTACCAAAACCCACCCCTAAGCCCGGGCTCACTGCAAAAAAAGTTCTTTTGTCTGTTTGGTGGGACTGCAAGAGAATAATTTATTTCGAAACATTAAAACCCGGCCAGACAATTAACGCCCAAGTGTATTGTGATCAACTAGAGCATTTAGATGCAGAAATAATAAAAAAAAGACCTGCACTGGCTAATTGTGGACAAGTGTTTTTACAGCACGATAATGCACGACCGCATACCTCAGAAAATTACGAAAGAAAAAATTAAAGCCCTAGGTTGAACAACTGTACGTCACCCACCATATTCACCGGATCTTGCTCCATCAGATTACCATTTGTTCCGGTCAATGCAACACTTTTTAAACGGAAAAGAATACGAAAATTGTAAGGATGTCAAAAAAGGCATATCTGAGTATTTTGCATTGAAACCAGCTGAATTTTACGAACGCGGTATTAAAAAATTGACTGAGAGGTGGAAGGAGGTTATATCAAACGATAGCAATTATATTTTGAACTAAGTTTTAATAAATAAATACATTAAATGCACCAAATTGTTTCATTGAAAAAACGATATTCTTTTCCGGTACACCTAATATATTATTGTGTAATATTTAATTAATTGATCTCTATTTTTGGTTAACGTTCGTTTTCTCGGGTATTATTTCGATTGGATCAATTTTTGTCTGCTTCAAAGTGTTAGTGATGTAGGTGGTGTGGACAGCTTTAGAAAAGCACTTGATGACAACCCTTTTTGGGAAGTCTTGTCAAAATTTATTTTTGTATATGAACACTACACTCTACCTTAAACTGAATGTGTTAATATCACACGTCGGTAGGTCTCCAAAGGTTTCTTTGTAGGTCGCTTTCCTTTAGAAGTTTTCTGCGGGTTTCTTAGCAAATATGTTTTTCTAGATACGAGTATATGCAGAAGTGGGGAAGTTCGTCATCTATTGGCCGCAAATACCAGTTTCCTATCCTTACACTAAACTTGTTTTTTTTTTGTAATATTTCAATAATAGTTGGGTAAAATCCGAAGTCCTTTGAGGAGAGTCTGCTCTCTAAATGGTGCTATGTAAATTCTCCTTTTATTATCATTATGGGTCTCCTCCAAAAACATTTTCCACTCTTCTATCCTGTGCCAGGCTTATCCAGCGACTATGTATACGTACTCTGTAATACCGTCCACCCGTTGGAAGTCTTAGCTTTCCTACAAATCATCTTCTTTACTGGACCTCGTAGTCGATGATCCCCTCGCCATTCCAACGTCAATTCTGTTAGAAAGCGAAGCTGTGCCATGGAGTTTTTTTGTTTCATTTTGAGTGAGTGAGCCGTTGCATGCTAGCAAACTCACCGGCCACATCGCTGTACTAAATCCGATGGCGCACCGAATTAAGACGATCGGAGCACACCGGCGCACAGCACAAATAATAGATATTACCAAAGTCTTAGGTATCCTTATACCCTTGAATATTAGGTGAAAAAGAATGCCTGTTTTATTCGAGGGGAGTAGCACAGCGCGGGGCTCGAACCGGTGACATTTCGCATGGAAATCCAATGCGTTACCACGCGGCCATGCACATCAAACTACGGTTATTATCATTACCGCATGCCAGAAAGGCCGCCTAAAAACTGAATATACTGTTCTACCCCCAGGAATGTTTTCTCATCAAAACAGATTCATGGTCTTCACCAAGAAGAGGATAAATGTTGAAAGTTCCCATAATGTCGTTAGTCTCCGTCCGTCTTGAAAGGAATGACGAAGAACATTTAAATTATTAAGGAAGGGAAATTTGGGGTTGTCGGCATCTTTCCTGTTGACTGTGAAGATCAATTCTCGATTCATAGCAACGCCACACAAAGTACTGGTCCGGGGGGGAGACTCCAGCCCTCTTCTTCTCTCACTTAAGTTTGAGGCTTTCGAGCCAATTTTCATCACAGATTTCTGTCCTTAGCGTAATCTTCCCACAATTATGTCTAAAGCTATCTTCATTTTTTTTATTAATTTGTTTATTTTATATGACAAGGAAAAGTATAATAACAACATAGCAGAAGTTTAAAAACATACCTTTCAACAATCATAAAAATAACAAATTCCCCTTCCCGCATGATTCTTAATTACTATGCTCAGATACCGTAGACCTGCTGGCTGACTAACTAGGAATTCTTGTTTAAATCAACCAGATTATCGCATGTGTCAATGAAATACTCTCATCACTGAAAATAAGCAGTAAATGCATATAGGTGAGATTTTCTTATTTATAGTTCAACGAACACAATTTCAGGCAACAACAATAGCATGATATCACAAGCGATAACCACACTCAAATTGGTATATGATGTACAAATACAAAGAATGCTGTATTTTAAAGCAACAACCCGTGAACAATAAGAAAATATTCCCGCTATTATTGATTTATCAATGTGCAACAACATTCTCGCAGATTCACAAATGCCCTGAGAAAAGCCTTTCCTTCAATATGTATTTGAGCTTTAAAATAGTAAATGACTACACATCTGGCAATGCGTTATAATGCTTTTGGCCAAAAGAATTGTTCATGCTTTTAACACTAAGCATATTTCCTCTACTATTGTTCATGGTCTGATAATATGGTCAACCATCCTAAGAGGTCCAGAGCATTTATGAATCGTGTGAACCATTTTCATTACATACATTTGTCGTATGCTCAGAACGAAATTATATAACGAAAATGGTTACGTAATTAAGGCTGGATCTATCCTTGTTTTTTTAAACCTTGTGTTATTTTCATCTAATTCAGAAATATCTGTCTATTCCTTAGGGTCTAAAGCGCATAAAACGCCTACCTTCTTTATTTTCCCATTTGCATTTTCATCTTTTTACCCCCGGTGCCTGGATCCACGTGATTATCGGCCCATTTGTCTTAGACTGTGGCAACGGGAAAGCAGAGGACCAGGGGAGCAGCTCAAAGGGAGGGTTTCCCAGTGAAAATCTCCCTCCACGGCACGCCGCGGTGTGAACAGAGTGTTCCAATTGGAATTAATTATGCTGAAAGCGGCCGAGGCGTGGCAGTCACCCCCGCTAATGTCAAAGAGACGTTTTTATTGCGCCTCGTACCCATTGAGTGTTTGCTCTCCTCCATTTCCCACGTCCATCAACCGCGGCTCTGTGTGTTATATTCTAACTAATCTTCGTTTTAATTTCTTTTACTGCATTCAAAGGAACACTTGGCTTTCAGAGAGTTAACGCTGCCACAAAAATAATGAGTATGTTTATTTGAAAAGTAAGTATAATCATCGTCATCATCGTTTCTGTCTATTTTATTAACTGAATTCGTTCACTCTATCTATTCATTCTAAAAAAGTCCAAGTTTTTTTCTTTCAAGAGTTTGGCATCGTTGATAGAAAATGTGTGATTTTCATGGTGACATTCTGGCAAATTAGTAGCAATGGAAAAAAGGACAGATTAGAAGCTCTAGAAATATCTAAGTCAGTGCATTGGGATGAACATCTGGCTAACACATACATTCCCAAGATCTCACAGCTGCTTGCTGAAGTTGTCTTCTACCTCCCTCCACCCACAAACCCTAACCCGAATTTTACCGTTCGAAGCGTGTATGTCGGTACCAGTTTGAACAAAATTCAGTCTTGTTTGTGTTCCTCTCATGACGAGGTGAAACCTTGAAACCGGTAGGGTTATACCGTTATACACGTGTAAAGTGGAATAAACAGTGTTGGACTAAACAAATTACAGTGTAAAAGGAAAAATAAGTAAATAAAAAACTCATTTTATATTGTTGTGTTCATCACAGGTTTATTTTTGAGTTTACTACCGGTTTCGAAGACCACCGTCTTCATCGTCTGGTGAAGATAAACTAAATTGCTAAAAATACATTTCCTGTACAAGTGTAAATAATATAAAAGGAATGAGGTATGGGGAGATAAGTGGGGAGAGATGTGATTCAATGGTAAATGGGGCGGGGAAAAAATGAAAATGAATCTTTCGGGTAGGCCAGGGTCTGGATATCCAGGGGGGGGGGATTTTAAATAGGAAACATATTAAGTAGAGGGCTATTATTAAAATTGGTTTGGTTGTTGATGATATTTATGGTAGACTTAATTTTATACATTTTTTTATCTCGAGAATTTCGAAATTGTCAAGCTGCAATCCCCCTCGGCTTATGTGTAGAATCCGCAAACCACGATTGATATCGAACGAATGGTTATTTTCAATTAGGTGGTTAGCGAACTCTGAAAAATTATTGTTGTTCAGGCATCTTAAATGTTCCTTAACTCGTTTCTCGAAATATCTTTTTGTCTTGTCGATATACGATTCAAAATGTGAACAATCATTGCATTCTAATTGGTAAACTCCGGATTGAGTTAGTTAACTTTCCGTGTCTCTATTGTTCATAATTTTATTTTTTTATTTATTGGACGTATAAAATGCTGGTTGGATATCTTTGGGTATTGGTTTGGACACCGTTTGGGCCAAATCATTATTGATATAAATTATTCGGCGCCATTGTTTCTGTTGTATTTGATTAATTTGCGGATACTTGTTTATAAACATTTTTTCTGCTTTTCCATACAATTTTGTTTATTATATTTGGGCTAATAGTTAGAAGCTATTGTTTTAATTATGTTTAATTATTTTTTAAAGTTATTTTTGGTCACCGGTGTAGTTAATAGTCTATTTATCATTGAATGAAAAGAGGTCAGTTTATGTGCAAATTATGAATCATAATTCATCAAACCATCCCTTTGTTCAAATTTATCATGCATAGTCACCCCATGTATTCTTAGTACATGCATTTCTACCGGATTTATTCGGCTTTTTCAGTCTTGTTTCACATCCGCGTTTCACACACATACATCAAAGTTGGTACTAAAATACTGTAGAGGACTATAGTTTTGGCAGATTTGATACTGTCCGGTTTTAGTGCCCCATTAACATTGTTTTATATCGCTACACGCCGTTTAATATCCCCAGTAACTCTTCCATCATTTGAGAAAATATTACCAAAATATAAATAAATCATTGTTGTATTAATATTATATAGTATCTATAATGTGCGTTTACCTGTACGATTATTTATTGGGTGTTAACATAAGTTGTGTCCGTTTTTTTTCCAATTTAAAAATGAGCACCAAAAGTAAAACAAAATGCTAAAGTTTATACGTCTTTCGAAAGAAAATTTTC
The DNA here is from genome assembly GCA_949825065.1 of Odontocerum albicorne. Lineage (NCBI taxonomy): Eukaryota > Metazoa > Arthropoda > Insecta > Trichoptera > Odontoceridae > Odontocerum > Odontocerum albicorne. Next base: position 12,384,126 of record OX463848.1, read on the forward strand.
TGCTCTATAAGATATTGTGTTTGCTTTTACGTTATACATATTATTTTATTTGATTACAAGCCTTCAAAATGGAATGTCAAGTAGACAAAAGTGAGCATTTTCGACACCTCCAGTGGACTTCGATGAGGACCGCTTAAACCATATTTTTCATGAAGATCCCCTTCAAACCACCGTAGAATTGCCTGAGCAGATGAATTATAGTCACATGGCTGTATACCGCCATCTTAAATCAATGGGAAAAGTCCAGAAGTTCGGCGCTTGGGTTCCACATGTTTTGAGTGAAAACAACAAAAATCAACGTTCGACAATTTCTGCTGGTTTGCTCGCGAGTCATCAAGCTACGCATGGTAAGGTTCCTTTACCGCATCATTACTGGTGATGAAAAAAAATGGTGGTGAAAAATGTTTGAAGGGCATCTTCATGAATAATATGGTTTAAGCGGTCCTCATCGAAGTCCACTGGTCGTCCGCAACGCTCCATGTCTTTCAGGTCGAAATTTCCGTCTTTGAAACGCAAAAACCATCGACGAGCTGTCCTTTTATTCATAGCATCTTCGCCGTACACTTCGCAAATATCGCGAGCAGCTTTATTCCCTCGATTGAACGCGAACAGAAGGTGTCGAAAATGCTCACTTTCGTCTACTTGACATTCCATTTTGAAGGCTTGTAATCAAATAAAATAATATATGTAACGTAAGAGCAAATACAATATTTGTAGAGCAGAAAATTGTCTTTCGAATGACGTATAACCTTTACCATTTTGTTTTACTTTTGGTGCTCATTTTTAAATTTGGAAAAAAATGGACACAACTTCTATTAACACCTAATATTTAGTTCATTCTAAATAAGTTATGAGATAAAATATATAAATATTACGTGTACATCATCTCATATCTTCGTAAAAAGCCAAGCCCGCCCAATTGACCCCCCTCTATAGGTTTATACGTCGCGGTCGTCTGGGATAGAGGAGGCTTTATGGTATTTTCGCTTTTAAAATAATAAGTTGTGCTCTCTAGAGACATCTCCTACCTGCCGCGACCGGATCGAGTAGCAAACACACAGTTTTGATATTTAATACCTTTGATGCATTTTTACTTTCAGTTCAACTGTATGCGTGGGCTGGAGATGATTTACTTATTTATTTAATATTTTTTACATTATAAGGGAAGATATAATAGAAACAAAGCAATAGTTAAAATTTTAATTATTATATAATTCTATGTTATATTCTATCTATAGGGTGTCCCAATAAGAGCGCCGGATTTAAATTTCCCGCCATTTCCATTTAGTTTTTTAATTAAATACATTATTTATTCGAAAAGTAATAATATTTTTAGTTCGTTGTAAAGAACATATATTGCGATTATGTATGGAACAAAATGTTCGACAAATGCGCACCACGGTTCTGCTGGCAAACTCTTGCTCTTTTGATGAAATTTAAGATAACATCGTTGCATAGTTGTGGGTCGATTGTGGCAATAACACGTTGGATCTCCGCCTTAAGCTCAGGAATTATTTGTGGCTTATTGGCATACCCGTGCGACTTAAAAAAAACCAAAGAAAGAAGTCGCGTGGTGTCAAATCCCACGATCTTGCTGGCCAATTCTGATCCACATTTCTTGAGATTACACGACCTGTTAATTTTCCATGCAACAACTCAATGGTTTCACTCGCAGTGTAACAGGTTACGCCGTCCTGCTGGAACCACGCGTTTTCAAGATCCAAATAAATTAATTATTTCCAAAATAAATCAGTTATCGTTCTGTTACGCGAACCATTCACTGTAACCGCATTTCCAGCTTCATTTTCAAAGAAGTACGGCCCTATCACTCCACCAGCCCAAAAACAGCAGCAAACAGTGACGTTTAGTGGATGCATTGGCTTATCTTGAATCACTCTTGGGTTCTTCTCCGCACCTCAAACTCGACAATTTTGCTTATTTACGTTGCCATTGAGTTGAAAATGTTCCTCATCACTAACGATGATTTTCTTAGCAAAATTGTCGTTCACTAGCTGATGTTCCATCAACCAATTAACAAATTTTCGTTCACTAACTGATGTTCCATCAACCAATTGACAAATTCCCGTCGCTTAAATGGTCTGCTGGTTTGATTTCTTGGGCGAACGCGAACAGAAGGAGGTGTCGAAAATGCTCACTTTCGTCTACTTGACATTACATTTTGAAGGCTTGTAATCAAATAAAATAATATATGTAACTTAAAAGCATACACAATATCTTGTAGAGCAGAAAATTTTCTTTCGAATGACGTGTAACATTTACCATTTTGTTTTACTTTTGAAGCTCATTTTTAAATTTGAAAAAAAAAAAACGGACACAACTTATGTCAACAACCAATACATTTGAAATAGTTAATCATTTACTCAAAACCGAAAAATTCTTTCACAGCGGGTTTTGCATCTTGACGGCTCATATACCCTAGGAGTTAAAAAAATATGTATACATTTGGTGAAAAGAAGTGCTCATCCTTTTGACTTTTTAGTATATTACTTTGACTATTATTCCTAATAATGTGATCAATTATCCTATGAGCTTCAGCGCCTTTGTAAATCATGAGAACCGTATCCAATATATACCATACATTGCCTTATACTCAAAACTCCAAAATCTTTGTAAATCATGAGAACCGTATCCAATATATACCATACATTACCTTATACTCAAAACTCCAATATCTTTGAAACGTTGCTCACTTGGATATCTAAAAGGTTTTTCCAAGGTTACATTGAAAATTGGTTTCTGTACCCTCTCTATTGTATCATCTATATAATTTTAGACGCTTTTATTATATTTAAAGAATCGGTATAATCGTTACCCACTTCTTCTACTAAGTATCTACCATAATGGTTGATCTTGCTAGACAAAATCACCGAGACTTCACCGCCTCAACGTATGTTATCAATCCTATTTTAATAATGCCATCATCCTCAGCCTCTGGTCCAGTAGTGAATATAAACTCCCATGGTTGTCCACATCGCTCTATCCCACCGCTTCACACGTATATTATCTACCTTTCATAGTCGTAATATCGTCTGGTCACTTGGTACCATGACCTTCAGTTCGAATAATCACCTTAGAAGAAGACATTTAGTAGTCAACCTTACATTTATTATTTGAATGTAATTATGCCAACAGAACCCAACCCATTTACGTGCTCTCATAATAATAAAAGGAAAATTTACGTAGCGCTGTCTAGAGAGTACTCTCCTGAAAGGCGCTCCAATTTGGGATTCAAACCCAATTTTATTGACAAATTAAAAATATTACAAAAAAAAAACAAGTTGTGAGTTAAGATGGGAAGGTAGTTGCTGCTGCTATTTGATTAAAACTTCCCTTCATCTGCATACGTTTAGAGAATAAAAAACTGGCATAATTGAGGAAAATTCTCACTGCTTTGCATTGCTTGTTTGTATGGAAAAATATCTTCAAAAATTAATTTCAGTATTAAGTATCCATTTAAAGAGCTTAATCAGTCTTAATGAATGTTGGCTGCCTGCATGATTTACTGCCACCTATCACTCTCAGCAACATTATTTTTCCAATTGGTTATACCCAGAGTGCGACAGTCCTCTGTCACACCATCCAGCCTTTCAACTTTGATCTCGCAAATTTTTCAGGATCCATCGAATCGCTGAACATAGCCTTCCTTGCAGGGTCTGTGTCCATACATAAATCGATGTTTTTTCGTAATTTCAAATTAATAATAAAAAACGTTCGTTCGAAGCTAATCAATTAATTTGATTTTACATATACATATTATCTACTCAGCGGGCCTTAGGTGTTTTGGTTTTTAGGTACCATTTTTTTTTATTTTTACATGACAAGAAATCTATAAGTGCACAATTTGCGAAAAAACAAAAGATAATTTAATTTGGACACACAATTTTAATGGATCTGGGTTTGTTACCTTTCATTTGTCGTGTCCCCAGTAAACTAGGCTTTTTCCTCTATCTCTCACTGAGGACAGTTGAAGTTGACAGTTGACCATGAATCCGTATTTATGTCAAACGTTTGTCTTTTGTTCTAGGACATTCAGCTGTATTTATAAATATAAACATGAAATCTAAACAGCAGTTCTACTGTTAAACATGTTTGTTTTCACTTTGAATTCCCTGGTGCAGTATGTTATTGATCGCGTGCAATCCTAAGAATAGATTGCGTGCCATTGTCAATTGATCAGTCTTTTAGACTAATGGATGGCATCTTGCAAAATAGGACAAAGTCATTGTTCGATTTTAATAAGTTCTATTTTATCTGATGATTCTGTCACGTAGAAAGAATGAACGGTGAAAGATTTACAAAAGTAATCTACAAGTAATATGTAAAGTAATAAAAGTTTAAGAAGACCTAGAAAAAAGTGGCCGACCAAATCAATTCAATTTAAAATAGGGAAAAGTGAAAATCCTTTTAAATAGAGTACGCATGACGAGATTATAGACTTAGCAGAAGAGAAAATGAGTACCATGATAGAATGAAGCGGAGATCTGTTTTCTTTGTCTACCCTTTCTATAGGGACATGGTGTGATGGTGGTGTTGACTTTTTTTATCTGCATCGAATGTTTTTATGAAAACAATCGTTTGCGCGAAAATGAATTATTATATGAATGAATAATAATAATAACGAAAATGAATAATAATTATCATTTAAATATCTATGGAGAAACCCATTTCGTTCATCGCCTCCGTAAATTTTAATTCATAAGTAAATAAAATTGACCATTTATACGAGTGTAGTAGCGATTCCCTGCCAAGTCAGCTTAAAGGCGTTGATATGATTGATTTTGAAATGTAGATATACAGACGTACCGTCAAGGTTCTCTGGATAGATCATATCACAATTGTCGAAATGCTTGCGTGAATGAATAAGGGTTAGAGAACTTGTTTAAACTGTTCACAAGTTACAGCACCTCGGTCACATACTCAGATGCACAAGATACGTTACAACACAAATGATCATTCAGGGAGTAATAATTGGCAAACGAAGCAAAGGAAGACTTAATAACTTGACTTAAGAAGTAACGAGAGTGGTTTGGGGGCAGTTTACTGAGTTGTTTCACGTTGCAATAAAGAAGATAAATACAACCATGATGGTGGCTAAACTCCGATAGGACCTCGAGAAGAATAGGTACTAGAATATCTCATTGTGAATCTTCTTCTAGCAGTCTGATCTCGCACACACAGATCAGCAATGTATACCGGATCAGCTCCATTACGCGTCTTATACGACAAACAAGAAACCTCTTAGAACTCCTCTCACTAAAATGGATAATAACGTATTGCATGTATTCATTCTAAGTGCCAGGATGTTGATACGTATAAGCCCCTAGCTTGACGGCACAGTTTATTGAAACCACAAAGACTCCGGAACAATCACCTACTGTTGCTAGAATGAGCGAATGGAAAGGTAGATCGAGCCTTATTGTGTGGATTTTGCCTGTTTAGGGATTACTACTTGTCCCTGAACTGTCCTGGAGGACCCGGAAATCTCTTAGCAGGCTCCGAACAGGAATTGGGAGAACAGGGACTACATGCCAAAAAAGGGGATGTGGCGTGATGAATTATCTTTCTGTTGATGAGCAGTCAATCTGACACTTGCTGCAAAGCCCAATATCTTGCACTGAAGAGGACATGAGTCGTTGAACGCACAGTGCTCTTCAGGTGACAGAATTCTAGGTGGAAATAATTTGGTGTCTTTGATACGATTTTAAGAAGATTAAAACATACAGCCAAAATATTGATTAAGGATGAGCTATTAAATTATTGATTTTGAATTAACCCATTTATTTCTTTTCAGCTAACTCATATATTACTTACGTGTTGGGGAAAACTTGAACTTAATATAACGTGGGTGTTTATTTTCTTGCGAAAATCGAACGAAGGTGTAATTGGATAGAAACTTTGACTGAAGAGTGTCGATGCCAAATTATCTGAAAAAGGGACCCTATTTTGCGTGGTTTATTTTACGTAAGATATAGAAATTCTGAAGGTTACAGGCTTTATTTCTGAGGGAAATTAGCCGGAAATTCAATGTGTGTTTTATTTAATATTTCTCCTAGAAATTTTCATATTTCTTTATAAATTTTGTTTATGTGTTTTAATTATAATGTGATACGAGATACCAGACTTATATAGTTTTTCGGGCTTCTTTATTTATGCGCATCAACCAATCTTCTTCTAGTGTCGTGATCGTATTTATTCATTCGTCTGCATAATTTAGAATCATAGATTGGATCCACTATTTATCCAAATTGGTTCCGTTCCTCGCCAACTGGAGCAACTCACTCCATGGTTTGTCCATCCCGAATATTTGTCATCCAGGCATCGTTTTTGTCTAAATTTTCCATTAACTATTTTAAAGAGTCTGTTTTATGAAACGCGTAGCATGTGTTCAATTTATATCTTTACAGGCGCAGTTTAAAAACACAGCGCTTCTTTAGTTGCTTCGTAGTGCTCGTCGATTTTATGAAAATCCGTTTCTTTAGGAAAACGTGCAACCTGAAGAAATATGGCCTGAAATTAAAAATTACTTGGAATAGAAATCCGCCGGGTATTGAGCCTGCTCAGTAAGTAAGTTAACTATTGGTGCTGCTATCTCAAAATTATAATAAAAGTCTTCAACCCTTACACTAAAAACCCCTTAGACATGATGCTAAAAGCTTCAATTTCATTTGCTGATTGCATAATCAAAATTGCAAGATATTATTTTGAAGTCTTCAAATGAAATTCAAAAAAAATCTTATGAAATAATATAATAATTTGAATTAAATTCCCTTTTTGGGAAGTCTTATCATAATTTATGATATTATTTGGACACTACAATCCACCTAAAGCCGAATGTGTTACTATCACATATCGGAAGATCTACAAAGGTTTCTTTGTAGGTCATTGGTAAGTTTTCTGCGATTTTGTTACCAAATATGTTTTTCTGAACATATTCAGATGCGGAGAAGTATCAAATCTAATGACCGCTGCCACTACCTTCCAATCCCTACATTTAACTTATGTGTATATGTTTGTATTTATTTTGTAATATTTTAAATCTGTCATTAATACTGGGTTCAAATCCTGAGTTGAAACACCTTCGAGAAGTGTTTGCTCTCTAAATGACGCTACTTATATTAATAAATATTAGTCCGTGATCTTGAAAAATGTACATATTAGAAAAATTGCCGTACGGTTTTCGAACCATTTTAAGCATAATTTTCTATCTTAATTTATTCAAACAGTACGTTATTTCTAATCATAATATTTTTTTAATGTATTCTTGAATATATAGGAATCGAATTGTCGATAGGCACGAATCTTCAGATGGTAGGTGAGGGTGGTAGATAGTAGATGAAGGGTTGAATATGGTAGATGAGGGTGGCAGATAGCAGATTAAAGGTTGCAGATAGCAGATGGAGAAAACCGGGCCAAGTTTCTTCCTGTACGAATGGGATTATCTCTGCCGTCTGCTAGCTAGTACATCGCTTGCTCATTGATGCCAACCTTTTTGAAATACGACTATTTCGTTTATTTTTTTTTATTAAAAAATATTTTAGAATTGGCGGACTTGAGAAAACAGTGACGAGACATACTGTCTCTCTTATGCTTCGAGTGTCGAGTTTTATTAAAATGAACAACTACTATATGCCGTAAAAGTAAATATTTCTTATACTGTTTATTAATTAATCATCACCCTGTCGTGTAGGTCATGATTGACCATCGTTACTTCCATGATAACTCTGATGACTCATCTCCATTCATCTATGCACTCCGCGGTTCGAATTATTAATCATCACCCTGTCGTGTAGGTCGTGATTGACCATCGTTACTTCCATGATAACTCTGATGACTCATCTCCATTCATCTATGCACTCCGCGGTTCGAATTATTAATCATCACCCTGTCGTGTAGGTCATGATTGACCATCGTTACTTCCATGATAACTCTGATGACTCATCTCCATTCATCTATGCACTCCGCGGTTCGAATGCCAGTTGTTAAGTCAGTCCAACGTATTGTAACTCTTCCTCTTGTGCATCGTCCTTCCACGCTACCAGTAACCACAAGCTTCTCCAAACGTCTTCTTGGCCACGAGCAATGTGCCCGAAGAGTCGGAAGACTCGTCGAAGGCATATTATTGACAATCTGTCGGTGATTCTCAGTTCATGGAGAATGGAGGTGTTAGTTCGTCTCCATTCTCGAACAACCAAATATATATTATTAATACTAGATCAATAGATAATCAATCATTACATTTTTACCACTACTAAGTACGCCATCGTGGCCTAGTTGGTAAGATGTCTGTCTTATGACAGTGGATTAGGGGTTCAATTCCCATTGGTACCCATATTCATTAAAATGGGCTCGAGTTTGATTTTTCTTTAAGTCCTCTAAACAAATTTCTGGTTGGTTGGCAGAGATTGCCACATGGCAATAAATGCACCAGATTATAGTGTATGCACAAAGTGTAATATTAAAGAGTAGGTATGATAAGTACACTTTAATTTATAATTGCATTTACTATTTTTTGAATAATGTATAGTTAAAAGTGCTATGTGCAGTTTTAATTGCCAAGTAACATTAATTCTAATTAAATGAACAAGTTTCATAAGGATGTTATTGAACAAATTACTAAAAACAACTGGAATCGGACATGTTACTCTGATAGAAGGCAATATAAGGTTATAACATTATTCAGTGGAGAACACGAATCGGGCCTAGAAATATTGCGCGGCAGGTAATAATGTTTAGAAATGACAACCTGAGTTCCTGGTTCGAACTTAAAGTAGAGGGTTAGCGATTAACAAATGTGTGTTACAAAACAGGACTATAATCAGCAGTAGGTGGAAATAAGCTGATATTAGTAATCGTAAGAGCTGAACGATAAATTAATAACAAGAACAATAAATCTGGTATCGACGTTTTACCTGGGTAAGGATTTAATTGGGTTGCTATTCTCGCAGTCCGTATTCCAATGGTTGGTTACAACCGTCATATTAGATCCCTTCCCTTAGTGACTCCCTCATCGCCCCCTCCGAGGAATTATTGTGTGGCTTATTTTTAGTTTGGAGTCAAAGTTTATTCAGAAACGTGGACTCAAATCCGGCTTAAACTTTCCTCCCTCTGACTCCGTGAAGGGTAAGTATTTTTAAATTAATTTCGTCATCCCATCTTTGTGAGCCGACCTATCTGTTTTCTGTTAACATTTCCTAAGTGATTTCTATAGGTTTCCAACTTTATTTAGTAACTTTTCACTTTTTTTTTTAGGATTATCATGAAATTGATAGAATAATAATGCAAAATATTTTCTTACAAATCACCCATCCGATTTTCTCTATATTGTATTTCCGTCCAATACTTGTATTTCCGTCCAATACTTCCGTTGTATACAATTTACTTGAAGAGTTTAATTCCACGTGTAAATTTATTTTAAGGAAATTATTGACGACCTTCGTGGCCTAGTTCGTAAGACATCTGTCTTTCGACCCGGAGACAATACGTTAGTTTTCCATAGGTGCCCATTTAAAAAATTAAATATGTGGTTTTCACTTCAAGTCTCTTTAACATATTTCTGGTTGGTTGTAAGATATTGCTACATGGGCATAAACCCGACATGTTGTGCTGTAAACAACCAAAGCGTATTACAATACAATAATGCAACTAAAATAATGTAAAAAAAACAACGTAGATATAGAAAACAAGCGTTTTACCAACTAGGCCACGGAGTTCGGCAATACAGTAAAAAATAATAAATGTTATATAATTTCTCAATATTTATGAAGTATTTAATATTAAGTAATAATAAAGTGCTCTCGCGTAGATCATTGGTCAACTTATAATTAGTAGTACTTTCAGTAAATCCAGTTACATAAAAAACATTGCAATCGAGTTTATTTATGTTTCATACAAATCTCTTAAGTTATTTTTATGGTATGTTACGATGCATTTGTTGAAGAATCATTCATAAATTGAAAGCTTAATGTAAATTTAGATATTTCCATTTCTGGTAATATTGGCTTCACTAAGCTAAAAATATCAATAACTCTTTCACTAAGTAAATTGTTATATACTCTTAATATACTTTTGGTTTGAACCACCTTGTCAAGTTGAATCGGGCAATATATTTAATGAATTGTCGTGACAGTTCTTTAAAATATTTGACAACATCGCATGAAGGTTTCCTTTGAATTTTCAATAGGCGGATGACATTAAATCTGTCAAATTATCGTCACCTGGAGAGGTTTTATTTTCTTCACGACAGATTACCTGTTGAATAGACCAATATTCGGAGAAAGAGACTACTATTAAAGAGAGTGTAAGGTATATGATTCAAATGTAAGTAAAATTAATGCATTTTGTAATAATGATATAAATACAAGCGACAAATGCGTATCACTAAGTAAATTCTCTACTTCTAGATGTCGCTAGAAGTTGGATCTATGATGGAAGGGTGTAAGGGGCTTCGAGTAGTCGTGTTCTTTAGGTGGTGTCGCTCTTCCTCGTAACAACTGGGGTTCCGTCTCGATACTGGCGTATAAGGGGGGTGATTCAGAGATTGAAAAATTGTGTGTTTGAAATTACGTGAGTCAGCGTTAGCCTTCGACTGATACTCCCTCTCTCCTGGAACACTCAGAATCTTTAAAATAGAATGAAGTACGCGTCTAAAATATACACTTTTTGTAAAAGTGGCCCATTATCCGAGATACTGCAGAGATTTCTCATCAAATTATCTTATTGTTTGCGTCCTGGCGGAGCGGCCGAATATTTGCGCGCAAATCTCGTTACGCTCGGCAAACATACTTGTCCTTCTTGATTGCGTATTTATTGTCTGCCCTTTAAAAAAATAGTAGCGGAGCGATACCAAGTGTCAAATACTACCTGAGCTAATCTTTTCACATATATAAATATAAGATGAATTTAATAAAAGGACTATTTTCATAGCCTAGTAATTTTATTTATTTTGGTTTGGTATAACACTTATTTCATTTTTATTTGAAAGAATAGGAAGCAGTAAAATCATTAAGATTTTCACACAAAACATTTATAAATAATAGCAAAGGTTAAAATCCTAATTACCAGTGTTCGTCTCATCCACAGTTCCGTCATGTCAGGCGGTGAGTGAAAATATTGCTAATTTTATAAAATATATGGAATAAATAAAACACAATTCCTCAGTCAATTCAGCCATCATCCTCTTAAACACGGACAGTTTAGGAGGATGGTGATTTTTTTTTCGGTACATTCTACTACTGGGTTATAGAAGCCTGTGGTACTTCTAAATGTAGCTCCACTGAACAAAGTAGATTTTCTAAGAGAACGAGAGAGAACACTTCAATCAATACGTTTAAGAATCACAGGTGATTACAATTAAAATAAATTAATCAATGAATACACATAAAACATCATTTCTAAATAAAAGCGACGATTAAATCCTATTACCAGTGTTCTAATGCACAGTTCACGTTAACCGGCCAGTAAAAATGCTATCAATTACATTTTTCCATCCCTTCAGCCGCCTTCCTCCTAAACCTTAAAGGGGTTAAAATATTTTTTTTCCATACCCGTGTCAGCTACCGTATAGTGTTCTCAGCATATTATCTCTCTTCGGATATAACTTGTTTTAGATTTAAGGCAGTTTTCTCTCTCTTTAATTAACTTATAGTGCTAGTGGTAGTGGTCGCTGCAAAATGACTAACATAACAAAATGACAACTATGGCCATAAGTTCTTGTGTAGTCACTCTAGTTTAGCTCGTGTTTCTATCTCTTTGTAATTTGTTATACCTTTTGATATTTTAATAGCCTTTGTGTAGATTTTAAATGTATTGTGAAGTTGTAATAACTGAATTGATTCAATTTGTCTATTGTGCGTGTACATATTCTATAAAATTAGTTTTTGCTGTTGTTCTTTTTTTACAAATGTTTATTTGAAGAATCCTCCCACACCCCATCCCATTCAGACAATTAAGGGGTGGGGTGGCATTGTGCAGCGCAAACAGCAGATATCCTCCCCAGATTAATCGGCAAACATTTGTGCTAGCTTAAATGGAAATCTGGCCTCCGCCACTGTATATTGCAGGTATTTATTATTATGGTAGTATGGGGAAACACATATCTAAAAGAGCGTAGCTGGGAAATAATATTGTCTTCGACCCCCAATAATCGAGCATTCGGGTTAAGAAGCACTGGAGTAGGCACGTAAGTTGGCAGTATTGCATCGAACCTATTGAACGATAATTGTTAGCATGTATTTTTCTCGTTTCCACTGACGAAATAAAAAATCAGATAAGTTTTTGGCCTATATGGTAAGACGCCTGTGTTCCTAGATCGGAAGCCTGGTTGGTAAGGCTTCTGTGTTCCGATGGTACCATTGTTTTTAAAGGGTCCGGTCACTTCAGGCCTCTATAACACCTTTCTTGTTGGTTGAAAGAGATTTCCATATTGTAATAAGCCCACCACCTAATACTGTATATAATGAAAGCGTAATACAACAAGGACAGAATAACTTGAAATACATCAGTTGATATTTTAATCAAATTACAGTACAAAGTTAAAAACACGTAACATCGATTACATATTGAAATAATAAATACAATTTAATTATAAATGACAATAAATCATTTCATTATTGCCATTAAATTCACCACACTTAAAACAGATTATAAATATATGAATGTTGCAGCACAAGTGTCCATCGCTTAATTTTTAAAATTTTATTTGAAACATTAATTTTATTTTATTCTTATTAAAGCTCGTAGGGCTTTAAATTTAATATTATTAAAAACTAAAAAAGACAAACAAATACATTAGTAAGACTACAATAAGCTATAACCATTAAATTATGCGACAGACAATTATAATACATTCGCGGAAATATTTAAGGAAATACAGTCGGTAAAAATCGTCTTCAAAACCATTTTACACGGGTTCAAGAAGAATTCATGTGGGTCTATTAAATGTCTATACTGATTCCCCGTTCTGTGCAGCCTTGCGATTGACGAATTATAGGAATAGTTGGTTGTTTGACGACTACAAGAAAACAATTGATGTCGCCTGGATGTGACGACTAAATGGTCAAATGATTAAAAGTTTCTATTCGCTGTTTCTAGGAATTACTACCTCGTTTTAATGTTACGCTCTCTTCTAGCTTTTTTTTATTTTCACTAAAACTTCCGTTTTATATCAACTTTGTTGTCACTGGCGTACTCGTACTTTCATCGATTTCGAGATTTTTTGGTTACTAAGACGAACAATCACTTTTCTGTCAAATTATGTTAGATTTCTTGTTAAATCGTATTATTTGGGATATTCTCTAGTTACACCCAAATGATTTTGATTAATAATCGGATTCACTTCCTTTAGAAACTTATTATTTTGTCCAATCTTCCTCAACCACCACACCCCGCTGTAAGATTATCTTTGCAAATGTATATATATCCTATCTTGTGCCGCTTTGAGTACTTTGAGCCGTTTCTTTTGAAGCCGTGATTAAGTCCTACCGCCGATAATCGATATCTCCTGCCTCCTCCTCCATTGTGATACGATATCGTCGCTAATCCCGAGTCCACCCTTTGTCCTGGACGGGGAGAACGGGGCGCTCGGGCTCCCACGATGTCCACTTTCTTGAGTATTGTCTGCCAGATTAGAGGGATATCCTTGAAGATTTGCTGGAGTGCCTCTTGTATTATGGATGTGCCGAGGATAAGAGAAAGTCCTTCCAGGATTTGTGATGATAGGCCAGGCAGTGGCGAACCCAGGACTTTTCTTTCCACTTTTAAATTAAGTAGCGAATCACAAGGGTGAGCGAGTGGAAACTTCAATGCTAATTTAGTTTATACACACAACTCTATTTATTAATTAAAATACGCACATGTTTTCATTCCATCATCACATAATCATTTTTTAATATATGGAAATGACAAAACACACCTTGATGTATGGAAGTGAAACTTGAACTTGGCAAAATAAGGATAAGAGTAAGATTAATACTGAGGAGTGCGTTTACTAAGGAAAAAATGTGGAGTGTCAATGTTTAAAAGAAGGCGGAATGAAGATATAAGAAATGAATGCGTAGATAAAAATGGATGTTTTAAGTAAGGGGAAGAATGCAGCTTAAAGATGGTTTGGATATGTGGAGAAAATGAATGATGAAAGAATGACTAAGCGAATATACAAGTCAGACGTGTAAGGTGTGCGTGAAGGAGGTATACCGAAAAAAACGTGGCTGGACCAGATTTTAAAAGAAGGTAAAGTGAAAAGTATGAATAGAAGATTATGCATGACGAATTAATGAATGTGGAGGAGCCGAAAGTTGTGTACTTGGATAAAAAATCTTGTAGATATGTTCTCTCTGCCTAACCCGCTAGGGACACGGCGTGATGATATGTACGTATGTATGTACAAAATATATCTAAGTTTGATTTGCTCGTTTTGCTTTGTATTCAAATCACATTATACTAAGATTAACTTGACTGAAATCAGGGTGTATAGTACTTGTGTGAAAAAGCGCACTTCAGGGATTTAGACACATCTTTGCATTACTTCTGGCAATATTTAACAAGATTACGCTGTCGGTAAAAGAAGTCTGTCTTCCGACCTGGGGTTGCAGGTTCAATTCCCGTTGTAACTCAGGTTTTTAAGGTAGACAAGAATTTAATAAGTATTTTTCTAATCTTTACACATATTTACTCTATAATTTTGTGTTTCCATTGCCCCTGAGAGTGGTTTTATTTTTTCTTACTTAATTATTGCTGATTTTATTTTAACGCTTTCCGAATTGTGCTATGCATTGGTTTTTCATTCACCATATTTGGATAGACGCATATATTTTTAATTTAAGTTTATTGAACATTTAATACTATATGTTTTATTTATAGGTAAGGCATGAACATTGTGGAGGAGACATCAGGGGAGCACAAATAAGACTCTTGTTTGTTCTCCCCTGATGACGAGGTGAAGACCTTGAAACCGGTAGCTTTATACCGTTACATAAAGTGGAATAAACAGTGTTTGATAAAACAAATTACTAATGATATATATTTTGTTTTAAAATGTTACTGTGATATTTAAAATATCTTGTGTAGTTTATTTTATGAATAAATAAATAATTGTTATAAAATCAAGAATACGATAAATGTTCTTTAATATTTTTCTTTTCGAAATTAAATAATTTATAATTTTTTTTCTCATATCTGCCTTTTTCTCATATTAGCGCACCACTGTGAACCCGCAGCGAATCCATCGGGGCTTCTTTCACCACTACAAAATTGATTTCTTTGTTATTGCTTTACGGTGGAGAGGTTAGGGGACAGTGGCGGAGCTGCCGTCTGGCAATCTGAAGCTAGAGAAGGACCAGAAATGTGAATTACTGCAGTTTTAGTTTTTAAATCGAACTGAATTCAGTTTATTTTTAGTTTTGTTACTTTTAGTTTAATTGATCTTAATCACGTCATTGTTACGCAACAGTAAAACCGGACACTGAACACGAAGAAAAAGAACATCTTAATGAGCGATTGATTTATAATAATAACGTTGCATCATCTAATATTAAATATAACATTTGATTTGAAAAAAAATAAACATTTCCAAATCGTAGTAAAATGGTATGATTCTTGTACGTTGATTGTCCTCATTTGTATTCCTCACACCTCATTTGTATTGCATTTATTTATTGATAATATTGAAGAATAGGGCGGTCTGCGATGAATGCGCTTGATTTTTATGCAGAAAGTCGTTGATTCGAAACACACGCTGAGCTACTGTCCTCGGAGAGTACAAGTAAAGTTCACAACACAACGTTTTACTTTATATATTTTATTTTACATTTTATTTCATAATAGAATAAAATTCAAAAGTCTCAAAATAATAACTATAGAAACATTAATAAAATTGAAGTGTCAGTTATGTCTCCAAATGTTATAAAGGACCCCAATCCTCGATTTATCCACTGAGATATGGAAGGTATAAATATCAGAAAAAAAAATCAACAATGAGATTCCTTGTGCGAGTGTTGACGCTCTTAAATGGTCAGGTCATATATTCGGCACCGGCAGTAATAACATAAGAGAATACTTATGGAAATCTCGATCTTACATTCTAGTCCTATAGTGGGGACAAAAATATCTTGGCTACACCTCTGTTGCGAGTCGCTTTTACTGTACCCCTTTCTATTGTCGTATTTGTATTATTGCATTACATCAACCCGGAGAATATTCGCTCTTTTTATTTGTTTCCCTTATATATTTATTTGTTATTACTCGGGAACTTAAAATTCAGTTTGCCAGGAGCGGTGCTTGGGCGCTATAGCCATAGTTGTTCCCCACCAAGTTTGGTGCGCCTAATCAAATAACTACGAGTAGGAACGATGGCGCTCTGATAAGGGAACGCCTTCCTTGCTTTCAAATGCTGCGAGGTAGGAGTCTAACCGAATGTACTTAAGTGCTTATATAGGATGCTTTCACCGAAATGAACGGGTTGAGAGAGTTTTGTTTCATGTTACAACATCAAGGATTATTTACCAAGCAGATGTGGGGTGGTTATTTATTTGGGTAAATGTACATATATATTTATTTACCCTCTTTTCAAAAAAACTTTCATAGAGGCGCCTACCAGATTTAGATATCATCTACACCATCCCTCATCTTCTCTTCATTTTAATTATGGTGAACATACACCCATCCACCGTAAACTGCGCTAGAATATAATAATCTTCTTCGTTTTTTTATTTTTTATGAGCGTGATGTCACGTAATGTCAAAGAAAAACTGGCTAAAGGGAGTCTTCCAGCGGTGAAACGCCTGAGAGTGAAAATAATAGTAGCCACGTATTTCTGGGGCAGCTGTAACACTTGTAGAAGTGTTGTTTATAGTTAAGGCATTAACGTTGTGGAGGTTTAAAGACATTGTAATTTATTTTTAACAAACACTGTTTATTCCACTTTTTTTATGACGGAAATCTATATAGGAAAGACAGGAAGATCTTTTGAAAAGAGATTTCGTGAACACCAATCTGCTTTAACAAATCCTCTAATTTATTCTGAAATGGCTAATCATTGTCACCGTGAGAATCATACTTTTTCTATCGATGATGCCAAATTCTTACATATTAGCGGCAACGGAAATAGATTGGACAGATTGGAGGCCCTAGAAATTTCTAAGTCAGTATACCGATCAGAGCATCTTTTGAATAGTTATTTCCCCAAAATCTCCCCGCTCTTGGCCGAAATTATACCTAGCCTTCCTCTCACCCCTCCCGCCTCCAACCGTTGAAGTGTCTATATCGGTGCCAGTCCGAACAGCATTTAGTCTTGTTTACGCTCCCCTGAAGATGAGTTGAAAGCCTTGAAACCGGTAGGGTTATACCGTCATAAAAAAAGTGGAATAAACAGTGTTTGTTAAAAATAAATTACTTGTAGAAGTGTTATAACTGATATAGAAAGAACAAAGTAAATTCAGGATCCAAACACCCCTATATAATCAACAGCTAGCATTATTGAGATTGGAAATCCAGGAATATTTTAATGAAGAGAGTGCAAGAACCGACGATTCCTCCAAGCTCTCAGAAATGATGGACTAGGAGACTGCCTTGGCTTTCTTGGAGAGCCCCGAATAAGCTCCAAGTGGGAGTGACTAAACGGAAGTGGCAAAGGTTTCTTGAACCTCCATTTATTTATTTTACACATGACGAGAAATATACATAATTTGCGAAAAAACAAAAGGTTATTTAATTTGGACACGCAATTTTAATGGATCTGGGTTTGTTGCCTTTCATTTGTCGTGTCCCCAGTAAACTAGGCCTGTATCTCACTGAGGACATATAGTATGAAATAATAATTGAATAAAAAATATTTAATGTTATTGTGGAGCTATACAAAACTCACAACACCTATTAACTTGTCCAAACACCGGGACCACATACTCGGGACAAGACCTAATTGGTACGAATGATATGACGATCTCATTGACTTTCTACTGGAAACACGTTTCATAATTAATAATTGATGGTCTAGACATGGAAATGAATGATCGTCTCCCCTAGCGTCTTTTTTTTGTATTGTGTTACACTTTCATTATATATACTGTACAACCTGACGGACTTATTCTCATGTTGCAATATTTTCCAACCAACAAGGCAGATGTCAATAAGTCCTTTAGTTGAAACCTTAAATATACAAAAAAATATGAGCTCCGGCTAGAATTGAAACCGCAATCCTCGTGTTGAAAAACAAGCGTCTTACCAACTAGGGCACGGAGATTGTCGGTTTTAGTTTTCCCCCTACTTTAAATCCAAGTTTAATTCGTTGAACGTACTTACTAATTGGGGAGTTAATTCAATATCTTTAAACCCCCTACGTCTGGTTTTACTTAGTCCATCAGTTATCGATCCAATAGGGCTTAGAAGATATATTGGACCACTAAGTAAGCAGATCTACAAGGTCCTGGAGACCATGTTCGCGTCGAATGTGAGAAGGTATGTGAGTCTTAGAATTTGCCTCCATGGCCACAATCAGATATGTGCTGGAATCGCTGTCAGTCTATCGTATCCCTTAGACGAAAGTAAATCATAATTAACATTACAGTTTTCTGAGTAATCAGTATATGATATATCTCTAAAAAAAATACGTTTTATGTAATCATTTTCAGTTCTTTCACACATAACATACATAATAATTATATTGGTTCATTTGTGGTTCAGTAAATGAAACATTAATGAAACGTTCGCTGTTTTATTTGCCCTCTAATTGTGTCAACAGTAATTTGATTCAGGAAGCAAACATCGAGTTGACACTTGACGTCACCTTTTAAATACGAGAATTAAATTCGAAATATTTTCATAGAAACTAATTGCCCATTTCGAAAATAGTCAACATTCTTTTTTTTTGTTTTGATAAAAAATCTCTGTCAAACACTGTTATTGGTTAGTAAATAATGTCTCAAAGACATTGTCAATCATTTCAAAGGAGTCATTCTTATTATCGTGCCAATGGCGCTAAGATATTTGACCACCTCGACAGTACTGGGTGTTTCACGAATCAATTCATCATCGGTGTAAGACAACGGGCTTCTTGGTCACTGCAGCAAGTGTCGCATGAACTGCTTCTTACCTGAGATACCGAGAGTCGACCTATCACGCAACATTCCCCTTTTTGACGTGTGGTTCTTGGTTCTCCCAATACCTTTAAAACTAATTTTTAAGGCTGAGCTCTTTTTGACATTTTCAACATTACAACTGTAAATTCTTGGCGTATACTGTCCTATAGCAGAGGCTTGTTAACATAAACTTTGGTTTTAAAACAATCTGGTGACATATAATACACTGGTAGTGATCTTAGTGACCAGTGCATGTCGCCAAAACGTGAGATCAAATTATTTTTATAGAATTCTTGTTATATTTATACTTTTTCATGATAGATTTGTACTTATAGTATATCTGCTACACAATTATCGACAAAATAGTAACAGATGTTGTTAAAAAGGCAAAATTTTCCTATAAGGTAAAAGCATTTGTACGTTTCATATTATGTCGTACACCTTCTTTATTCTAAATACACGATTTACACAATGTACATTCAGCTCTTGTCTACATACTCGTATTAATGTATTGTAAAATAAATAAACTGTAATATTAAATAAGTTATCAAAAATATGATCCTTTGAGACTTCATGAATTTGTTTTCTTTTCTTTATGTGTTGTGTAATTTACGTAATTCTTTTTACAAGGACAAAAATATCTTGACAAAGGGGAAATAACGATATTTTTCATGCAAGCGAAGAAACATTAAGGATAGAATTGCCTCCCGTTTAAAACTAAACTTTCTGTTCTTTTTATTTCTACAAGAACTCGTTTCCCTACACTTAGAGCCGGTTCAAGAACGTCATTTAGAGAAAATGTCCCTTTGAGTTTTTAGTATGAGAGCAGAGTTAAAAATACCTTTCGACGTGTGCTGTCAGGAGATATTATGTTAATACAAAAGCCATGGGAAGGGGATACATGGCAGCCATTGATCGGATGTTTTTAAATTTCATAGAATACCAATAATTGCTTTCACATATTGACTTATACCATATATGAAAACTTACAACCTTGTTAGATAAAAAAATATGTTTGACCTCACAACAATGTTTAAGATTGTCAGCTCGTATTTCAATAGTCGGGAATTAACTCAGCTTGTCATGTTGCACGTTCCTTGCAGGCCAGGCCCACTTGGCAAAATGTTTTGTTCCATAGTGAAACGTTTGCAACTAATTATTTGTAAAACTTTTACATAACAAGACTGCACAGATTGGGTAATCAAAATGTGCATTTTATGAATTTTCATATGGCTTTGACTACTTGCAGGAATAAAGTGAAGATGTTTTTCTTGCCGGGATGAATTGTATGGATTTGCTTTGGTGTATTGTTCGACTTGTATGGGGTTTTCCTATTTTATAATACTGCTTACATGCCAATGATAAATTCTATTTGTTGTTTTTGAATATTTGTATCAAAAAGATTATTGAACCCTTAAAATAAATAAATAAATATTGGAAATTAAACATAATACATATTTATTTATGGGTAACGGGCTGTGGTTTTAAGCGAAATAATTCTACTTGAAATAAGATTCAGATGAAATTTTTTTTTCTGTCAACAATCCTGACTCCCTGTTTCACTCTTTTCTCGCACAGTCAACAAGGCCCGACAGCAGTCTGTCAAGGTGGCAGCTGATTTAGTGGGAGGCCGCCTCTTGAAGATACTGGCGGTCCCTTTCATCTCTGGAGAGGCTTCCCAACGCGGGAACCGGGGATACCGGCCATTAATCAGCGTGACCACGCCAATGGGCCTATCACCGAGCCGGGAGACGTGTCGCACCGAAACACGCTACACTACTGCTGCTTGTTTATAAACTTCCAACGTTTGTCGCTTTTTTTCGTGACATGCCTTCCGTATTCTTTTATAAACAATAAATATTGTAAACTTCCCTTTTAAAAAACAAATCCTCATTGCTCCTACTCGTAGAATAAGTTCTAGAATCACGGATACTTTCTCAAATTATGGTGGAGTTAACAGGGATATCGAACGGTGTGTAGCGATGGAAAACAAAATCAATGGCTCACTAAAATATACATACTCGAACCGGATAGTATAAAAATCTGCGTACATGATAGTCCCCAACAGTATTTAAACACCAATTTTGATGTACAAACTGTTTTGTCTTAAACACCACGTGGTGACGTCTTTGTTCCGTTCATATCACAAACTGGCAATTTTGATAATTTGATAAATTTAAGACAATTTTCACACTTTTTTGTCTTAAATACCACACATTCCAAATAACATTGTTCCGTTCAGATCACAGAGTGGCAATTTTGACACTTTTCCGCATTTAAGAAACTGAGAATGTTAACGTTTCTTTCGTGTTAAGGACCACTTAAGGGTCGTGTTCTTGACACCTTTGTTCCGTTCCGTTCACACCATAATCTGACTATTTTGTAATGTTTTGTCTTAAAATACATAGTAACTTTAATGCCTTAACAGAGTACATAATGGTGTTCTTAACACCTTTGTTCCACCGAGACTAAAAATTTACATTTTTTAAACTTTGGTTAGCAGTTACACACACATTAAATGTCGCGTTGAAAAATATTACTTTCCGTCCCATAGAGAGTTGCGAAATGCATTTTTGTCTTAAAAATAATAATATTGGAATTTAACAAGAAATTCAGTTTGAAATATTAAATGACGTTTAAAACGAAAAAAAATACATATCCTAGATTTTAACTGTAGCTAAATTAATCAATCGCCCAACTGTGCATTTAAATGGAATTATTCTAAAAGCTGCAAAAGTCACGAAGAACAGCTTCCAAAGTCATCCATTTCCCTGTGCCGTTTTCTCTTCCAGTCGTTCACTTTTTTTCCGAAATACGTGACTTTACTATAAACTCAATTCCAGATTCAATGCGTTGTCGTCAATCTTGTTTAATGGAAGCTAGTTTGAACGTGCTATATGTTTACACTCTCAATTAGAAATACTGGCTTCAATACACGTTTTCTTAATGTACGGGATTAGTTTTCAGGCGGGCTTAAGTCTAATAGACGAAATTGGATAAATATATAAGAAGAGCCGAATCCTTCGAAGTTTTGGATCATGAATAGATTCATCCTTGAATAGTACCATGTAGACAGGTACAAAATATCATCTTCCAATGCATATAACTCGCGCCAAGTAGCACAGGTTTTGATTTCTTTAACTAATCGCTTGTATTGTCGTGAAGAATGCATGTTAAAAACACCAATTCATAAGTCCCAACACTAAATAATTAATGCAAGTTCCTCGAGGAAAGAAAGGCCTAAAAATAAACTTCAAATTTATGTTAGATTTTCCGCATAGAGGGTATTTTCATAATTGTGGTCTTTCTGAATATTTAAATGTTTCACAATCCCGCCGATATTTTTTTAAGTTTTGTGGAATATGTTTGTATTTGCATGTATCAAATATCAATTAAATAATCTTCAGAGATCTATGGGACATAACAAAAGGTGATTACTCTCACGATGTGCAATTATATAAACCTCGAAACAAGAAGGCAAGAATCCAACGCGATATTCTACTGAACGTTCTTCAACGTAGTTTTGGCTGTCCCGCGATACTAGGAGCAAGTTTACAAGTGAAAGGAATTACCCTCTGCTCTACATATCAACTTACAGAACGAATATCATGTCTTAGCATAACACGCGGTCACGCGTGGTATATATATATTGAACCATCTGAATGACACTAAGGAGCTTGGCAACACCTAGCAGTATGAGAACAATCCTGGCTGATATTCTTCCTTACGAATAAACTAACTGGTATCAGACCCTCTTAGTGTACTCGTTACAGGAGAAATCCGTGCAAAGCCTTAAATAGAACAAATTTATACATGCGTGTATAATTATTTTCTTATTAAAATATCCTCGAACAAAATACTACACAACTCTGCCTCCGAGTTTTCTATACCATCACCATTATTAATTTAACCATTCTACGTTATTATAGGGTCTATCTGCCCTAATAATAACGTAGAATGGTTAAGTTAATATAAATAATTAAGATATCTGCCCGATAAACAGGGGCAGCATTGCCTGTGCAAATAGTTTAATAGAAATTAACTTGCTCTCAATCATTATATTCTGTTTTTTTTTAATTATTTTCACCCCTTCGTGGAAAGCTAAGCAGAGGTAAATCTAAGACTGGAAGAAGATAGTTGCGGAAATTTCGACAGAAGGACCGGGTCTAGTATGAGAAACACAATGAAATGTAGACGGGGCAAAATCTTTGTGTGTGGATAGGAAAAAGGGGACATTTCGTGATGGTATGTTTGTATCCTTTTGTCCACACGAATCTAGTGACGACGATAAGATGCATTATATAATTTAAAAAACAATACATCAATAAATACCCGATGTTTTCTAATCATAGGAACACCCAGAGTTATGTTAATCTGCGAGTAGATGCAGACGTTCAGAGAGTGCGGAGTGTTAATGCGGAAGCCTTGAAATACAGGCTGAGATCACAGGGTGATGAGGGTGGTTGGGAACAGGTTAAGCTGATTCTCCGCCACCTGTTGCTTTGCCAGCCACCTCACACTCCCTGGTCCTCCCTTCGTCAGGCGAACATCGTGCTCCCTATCCCTTTGCATCAGTGGTCTGATGGTTAGTATGTTTGCTATGCAAGCTCGCGTTGATTTCCGTTCGATTATGCTTTCAATCACACGGTCAACTTGGGATAAGCTAAAGAACACATGAAGAGACAGGAATTTTACTAGGTCTACCAAAATGAAACGTGTAAGAACATTGTATTTCCTAATCTGTCTGTATAGACATATAATTATGCACACTGGGAGAAAACGAACAACAAAAAGTTAAACGCATTGCATATGTGGTGCTGGCGACGTACGAGTATGTTGGACAGCACGTAGGACAAAATCTTCAATTCTGGAAGAATTACAAATCGAACAGTGTTTGTCTTCAAGTGTACACTGGGTAAGGAGATAATACAGAGCGCCAGATGTTTATCACGACATACATGTTTCGCCCTCTCATATAGTTACTACTTATATTTGTTTTATTAGGCTTTCATCTTTTATTCGTCCTACATGTCCAAACCATCGCAGTGTCTTAAGTTCACATTCATTCCTAAACATTTTATTCCATATTTTGTCATACATTGTCGTCCTATGTATTGTTTTCAGTGCACGTATTTCTACAGAATTTATTCGGTTCCTTTTTGTATTTTTCTACACCCACGTTTTTGTATTGTATACAGTACAACCTGACGGACTTATTGCCATGTCGAAATCTCTGGCAACCAACCAAAAATATGTTCCCTTGAACTTTTTTTTAAATTTAAGAATGATTCCAGTCTTTTTTTTTACTTTAGGCTTTTTGGACTTTGGAGAAAACCAGGCTGGAATCATTAAAAATAAATCGGGGTTCCAAAGGAGATCAAACCAATAATCCCCGAGCTGGGAGACAGGTATCTTACCAATTCGGCTATGCAGGTCGACGTTACACTCCCATATGTCAAAGTTGGTACTAAAATACTGTTTGTGGACTATCATCTTTGCAAATTTTGATACTGTCCTGTTCGAGTATATAGGTAATATATGTTTTTGTGCCAAATTGACTTTAATAATTACGTGTTTGATTCAGTAATACTCGTACAGTATGTAGTAAACTCCTGCGATTCGATATCGTATTAATGATTCAAATGAACATATTCTATAATCAACAAGTATCTTTCTAGCACTCGATACTTAGCATCATTGTGGTGACCGTATGTCTATGTTGACACAGAAAAATATATATAAGTCGCTTTGCTCCTCTAAGACGTTAAGAAAGTTCGCCTAGTCTCTAATAAATATGTTTAATGCGATTGGACGTGGATTGATGAGGTGTCTTGGCAAAAGACTGCCACCGGCGTAGTCGAAAATGTCATCTTAGGGTTGGCAGATATTGTTACCCATAAACTAGCATAATTCATTTTAATTTAAATGTACAACTATTTCTTTAATTTTGCAGTTAATCAAGTGAGGAATTATTTCCTTGCGAAAAGAAAATAGCAAGATAAATAGGGTTGTCGGTAAAAATAATATTATTTATGCTATCGATTTTTAGTTCATAAAACTCCATTTTAATTCCATTCAGATGTATTAAATATATGTTACTATACAAATAAAAAAGAGTAAGTTACTCATTGTATACTCAGTGAACCCACAAGGAGTTAGCTTATTTTGATAAAAGCTTCAATGGTTTTGATCTATAATAAAATTTAGGTTTGAGATTTTAAAATTTTTTACTTTCAAACATTTCTTCTAACCTCTCGAGTGTTAAAACACAAAGGTGAGTTTCAGTTTCTTCTCTTTCATCTTACTTTTTTTATTTTCAAGGATTTCTTCGTTTCTCCATTGTCTTCTCGAAACAAATATACGAGAAAAGTACGTCCATCATTCATAGAAACTTCAATCCACGTCGGTTTGCAATTTTAAGAGGAAACATTATGAATACTGGAAATCGTAAAACGAGTAAGACTTTTTTTTAATATCTTATCTGTCTGACGCACAATGGCAATATGATCTGGATTTCAACTGGCTGGAAGAAGTGTACGGTAGTCTATGCGAATCACTGCCGCTGGTTCTTCGCCTGCGCCACGCGCCTCTTCAGAGGTTCTAATTTTCCTTAATTTTGCTTTGAAGTACTATACAGAGTTTAGTATTTATCAAGAAAGCACCTGACAGGTCCGATATATTTACGAGTATGTATATTTTTATATAAACCTAAAGTTTTAACGCCATGGGTTTCAATACGACAGCAAAGAACCTATCAGCTGCCGCCTTTGTTAAGTAATTGATTATACATAGTGCTGTTATTGTTACTACATAATCTTCAAAATGATGATGTGCTAGTGCCAACCTCGATGTGTGAATGCGAAACCTGGACATTGAAAGAGAATAACTCTTTTGAACGGAACTGTTTCGGATATTGACTTATTTCATATCACATTACCAAAAGCAAAAGAAAATTTTCTTCTAAGATTGAGCGCATTAGAAAGCACTCATCAACGTATTTAAGTGACTTTAAATATATGTGTATGTTTGTGTATGTTTGTGTATATATGTATGCATATACATTTTTTAAAAATTTTATATAAATGTTTTTATGTTAACATTTTTTGTATTTTTCAATGTAATTGGGCTAAGCCTGTATTGAGAAAATAAATAAATAAAAAATGACAAGAAAATAATAAATGCGATAGAAATGCGTACATTGCGTACAATGTCTGATGTCACAATGTTTGATAGAGTAAGAAATGATCGGATGAAGGATAACTGTTAGAGATGGATGTTTTGAATAGAATTAAGAAAGGACTTGTGAGATGGTTTGACCACATTGAGAAAATCTGTTCGGAAAGACTTACGAAACAAATATGTATTTCTGAAATGAATGGAGAGCGAAGAAAGGGTAGACCGAAAAAAGAATGGAAGGTTTATATTATATTACACTTTCGTTATATACAGCACAACCTGATGGACTTATTGTAATGTGGCAAAATCTTCCAACCAACCAGAAATATGTTAAAGAAGCCTTAAGGAAAAACTAGACTGGAATCCTTTTTTATCTGGGTTTCAACGGGAATCGAACTCGTAACCTCCGGGCTGGGAGACAAGCGTCTTACCAACTAGGTCACGAAGGTCGTAGGATATAGTTGTAGAAAATTTAACTAAGGGACAAATAAGAATGTTAGAAACATAAAAAGGATGTACCATATGATTAGATGTATTATATATATTGTAGACAAGATTAGAGGCTGTGTGCATGAATATAAGTGTACATAGGGGTGAGCATATTTCCTCTCTGCACAATCCGAAAAACAACATGGCACGACGGTATATCACTCTTAGATTTAAGTAAGGCATGTTATAACGTACAGGAAAATATAAAATTAGTTGAAATAACGTTTGAATTTAACGTTTGAACTTAAAATCAGTTTTGAATCGGGATTTCACATTTCTTAACAAGTACGCTAATTATTTGATTGAGCTATGGTCTCCGACGGATTGGAAATAAAGTTCGCTGATAACCATTCTCTTGGGATATTTTGCCTCATTTATCTTGTAAACCATGCCACACAAGCGGTTTCAGTTCAGCTCCCGACTCCATTTTTCATCCTGTAACTGTAACATGCCTCGTCTCCCATCCGTGGCCCGTCTCTCGTCTGTCCGTCTGTCTGCGTGTGCAAATTGTTTCGGAACATCGCGCTGACCTGTATTATTTATCGGGATTTTTCAAACAAAACATAATTTCTTCACCGCCATGGGAGGTCCACGCGGAAGTCAATCTATCTTGGTTCTTGTCGTCTTTCAGCAACATTTATCTAGCATTAGGGGTGTCGACTTCGACTTTCAAAAATGTTTTTAGTCATAATAAATGATGACAGAGTTTTTGTCGCCGTATATGTTGAGTGAAATTGCCTACCTGTAGAGATGTTCTTCAAAAGGAGAACTTGGAGACTTTTTATTCTTGCAGAAGGTTCTTAATCTATTTTTTCTACATTATTCCTGGGATGGGGACTGCCAGCTATCCCTCTATTATTTGGGGGGTCTTTCTGGTAGTTAATTTCCTATGGGACAAGCGTGAGATACTACTATACGGTAAATCCGGGTGGCATCCATTCTTTGAACGTTATATATACCATCACGTCATTTCGCCAATATTTCCTATCACAGCATATATTTTTGCCTTATTCACTTTCTTACATTTTCTCATACAGTTCCATCTGTTTCTCTTACTCCTTACATATCTTTCTTTCAAAATTTCATTCACTTGGCCCATCCATCCTTTTCTCTACCACGACTCCCACTCATACTTACATTTTTTTAGCCAGTCGTTCGTCGCCCATTCGTTCAACATATTATTTTTCATCATACCTAACACATCAGTTTGATACTCACGTTAATGCTTAGTAATTACAATTTCTAATTTTGTCATAAATCGACATACCCCTTATTCTTTTTAATGCACGCATTGATTCAACTTCTGTCATTCAAGTTTCACTCCTATACTTTATTGTTGGCACTAGTACGCTGTTGTAATGTATTTTAGTGTCCTATTGTTCATGCTTAACGAAGTAATATTTTTACAATATCTTTTTTTTTTTTTTACAGGAAGTAATATTGATGCGAACACATATCCCTTCTACATTAGGTAAGAACTTTTTAAATATTTAAGTAATATATCAAAGGTTAAGGTTTTGATTTTGTGAAACTTTATATTAGATTATTAAATAATTAATTTCATAATAAATTATTTAATAATAAATAAGTAGAAAAACAAAGTAATTAATTACTATTTTTTTAAATAATGTTTTCATCTCTGATGAGTGTTAATTGTAAAATTGTGTCACTAATACACATAATTGCACAGTGATGTAAGCGATCGGTGTGACACAGTAATCAGTTATGTGCCATTACGAAGTTTGGCTGTATTTTACTTTTTAATGATTGAAATCAGCTTAATGAAATTAGGGTGATGTGATACAGGAATAATTCTTCTAAAAATGTGATTTTTAAAAAAGTAGTGCTTTTTTTCTTAGTGGCCCTCACATGCAGTGTATCCTCTTTAATCAGATCATGGAGCCTAGTGTTATCCTGTGGCGTTCCTGCACGCCTCCAAGATACGCATATAATGGGCAGCGGTTTACGACGTGATCTATACTCTGAATCTTCTCGCACTCGCATAAATACGACTACAAGGCTCAGCTTATTATATCATATCCACTCCACATCTGATCCTATTTAGAATACACACCTTAACAATAATAATAAAAGGACAATTTATGTAGCGCTTTTTAAAGCAAACTCTCCTCAAGGGCGCTCTTACTGAGAATTCTAACTCATTTATAAAGATCTCCCAAAAAGGATTATCTTGAGGTACTGCTTCCTAAAGCTGCATACGCCACCCATATCTTTGGAAAGATACTAACACCCATAACTGATAAAACATCCCCATCAAGAAGACGTTATCAACCCGGTAAAGCCATTCAGAGAAATTTCGTTTAACTTGAATAAAATTTTAATTTATTATTTTGACATCCAATTTGAGACTTCGAGAATGAAGTTAGGAGTATCCTGTTTCAAAATATTTTTTCCCCTTGAATCACAGAATCTAAAAAACAATGTATAATACCATTCGCCTAAACCTCAGATTTGCCAAGGTAAGTAAAAACAAGGCAACTCCACCGTTGGGTGAATCATTTATCGATTGATCGACCTATTGTCGACTACCTCAAAAATTTTCCAGATTGGTCAACGGGGGACGGGACGGAGTGGCGGTAGTTGTTTATTTCCGTTATTACAGACAATTTATTGATTTGTGACATCCTCTTCTACGCACGAATGAGTGTGTTGTGTATTAATTGTTTTTATATATTTTTTGTCATTGTTTCAATTAAATATATTTCTGATGTACTCGTATATTAAGCTATAATAAAATACCATTGATTTATTAACGGTACAATATACCTTACACCATTTAAAAAATGTGAGTAGTCAGTGTTGCATTCACAACAAAAGACAAAAATAAATTTTAAAACAGTTACATTATAATAAAATAAAAAGATACTTTCACATGAAAATAGTTTCTAAAACATAAGTATAGAAGTCCACACTTCAAAATTCTTCCCAATAATTATCAATATACACAGTTATTAATGCGATTCGGGACCGCCTCAAGACGGACAGCCCGCACTATACAATACCAAGCGTCACTCTTGTCATTCATGTGGAAGGAAATTACAGTTGTATACCAACAAAATAAATAAACGGTATATTAACATATTGATTACAGAACACTTGCCAATTAATGCGGCTCTTGAATGAAGTTGTAACAGTAAAATTTCAACTCTTTCTGTTATAATGATTTTAGTTTCTTATTTGTAACTATTGCCTTTCATCATTCTTTCCGCGTGCATACTTGAAAATAGGTCGATATCCTCATTTGTCCGAATTCATATATTCCGAAGCTTACTCTATTTCCAATTACATACTGCCTTTCACGAGACCTTTGTGCCCGAGGTCAGCCAGTTCCTCTCGGATATCATTTTCCCAAATGTTTTTTTAGGGTATAAGGGTACCATATTACTTTTTCTATTCTTCTCTCGCAAGTTCTCTCCAAAACTCGGATATTCAAGTTACTGATCCATAATCCAGTTTCAGGAGTAGCCCGACGGATTCCTTTAGGCCGAGGCCACACAGGTAGGATCCTCGCTTGGTGCTTAGAGCTACGCTGAGAGTTAGGCGACATATCCTAGCGAACCAACGCACCGCATACTATCGCAATGGCCACACTGCACGCTTCGCGCCACACTACATGACGATTAGTCACCGAGTGAATCTCCTAGCGAACAGACTTGTTGGTTAATTTTATTGTGTCATCGTGATTTTACAAGATGGCGGAAGTTTTAATAACAGCTGTGTATAAAAGGGAGCCTTTGTGGAACCTATCGACCAAATTATACAAAAATGTACCTGTAATAAAATCACTTTGGAATGAAGTTGCACAGGAAGTAAATAAAGATGTTGTAATGTAAGTTGTAATGAAGTTGGTTAGTTTTGAAAGTGGCATCGTTTGTTGACTCAACCGCTCCCAAATGTCAAATAAATTTGTTCGTAGCACTTTGGTGTGGCCATGCATGAAGTCACCTAGTATATGAGTCACGTAAAACCTAGCTTAGCACCTAACGAAGCACTTTGGTGTGGCCTCGACCTTAGTCTTTCCGGGAATGAATATATTGGGCACTCCTCCGCGACGTGACCGACGATCTGAAGTATTCCACATGAGCACAACGGGCAATCATTGAAACTCCTCCTTCGCAAGGCATGTGCACTATTCTAAGACGATTAAGGGTACACCACAATATTGCCGGCAGGTCAAATCCTTGGAGAAGTACGTTAGGATCACTCGCAAGGTGGAGTTTTCCGACTGATGACAGATTCCACTGCCGCCGGCTATCTGATGAGCTGACATTTCTCTCTACTGATAATTGTCTCTCGGCCCAGCGAGGTCGTCGGGATCTAAGGCGAGTTGGCTAATTAAATTTTGCTTTTCACGAGACCATCGAACCCGGCGTTTGTTACGAGTATTAATTAGTCCCTTTCAAATATCTGCCATTTTTCCTTCAAATTTTTCAAGAGAGAAAAGGGTACCGAATCACTTTTTCTATCTAGATTTTATAGCTTACCAGTAATAGAAGACATACATACCATCACGCTTATTTCCATATCGGGGTAGGCAGAAAAGACAGCGCCAGATCTTCCTACCTCGACACCCATTCTTCGCTTCTTCCACATACATACGCCCTCATATAACTCCTACGATTTATCTGGCTTTCCACTTTACCTTCTTTCAAAATATCATTCACTTGTTCCAATCATAATTTCCTTGGTCTTCCTCTACGATGCCTTCTACTTACATTTGCACTGTATATTTGTTATGTTAATCTTTCTTCATTCATTCGTTCTACATGCCCAAACTATTTCATTGAACTATCATTTTAGCAGATTTTGATACTGTCCGGTTCGAGTATATATGTTTAACTGCCCTATTGAGTTTGTTCCTATCGCTATACGCC
Source organism: Odontocerum albicorne (assembly GCA_949825065.1). NCBI lineage: Eukaryota > Metazoa > Arthropoda > Insecta > Trichoptera > Odontoceridae > Odontocerum > Odontocerum albicorne. The sequence continues at coordinate 12,415,774 of OX463848.1, forward strand.
TTTTATCGTCTGAAAGAATACTACTTACTCAAATATCAGAATTCTTAGACTTGCTCCAATCTTTCATTGTTCACCCAAATATCACATTTACTTTTCCTTTCACACTTTTCTACCACTTTGACCTAGGATTTCGCAAAAGTAATTCTCAAATCTTTCTCTTCGCATCTCTCATGCAATATTATCAAACTCTAATTAATCTTCATTCTCCGCTAACACTGCGATGACATCAGCATACAGCAATCCGCTTATTTGACGTTTTTATGCTACCTATGACATCTGTATGTTATTTTATTCACACGTGAATCTATGTAAATATTGAACAACCAGGATGACATAACGTATCCTTGCTTTACCCATTTTGAAATATTATATAACAAAAAGGATATAAGAAATTAAAATTGTGGTAATTACAAAAGATAAAGTGTTTTTTTTATAGACCAAAATAGTTTTCATCCTCCCGCACCTCTAGCACTGCGTGTCTCTCGTGATACTCCAGTGTCCCGAGTGACAGACGGGTAATACGGTGCGCGCGCCGAGCATACGGTTGGGCCACGTGCGCCGCCCATACTGCCCGTACACCTCTTTTCCCATACAACTATCCGCCACTGCTTAGCTCGACACTTCGCTCAGTGACAGTCCGCCTTCCGTGCTGCGCTCACGTTACGGTTGGGCGGAATACAAATACTATCGGACTTTTCATATTTTATCGCGAGTGTGATCATCGCACAGGTGATACGGATCGCTCTCTTGTGGTGTGTTTTGGTTGATGTTTGTTATTTCTTATTATAGTTTAGTTGTCATTTTGTGTTGTTTCGTTTTTTTTTAATTTTTCTTGGTGTCTTGTCATTGTTTATTTACCATTTTTTATTGAGTATTATAAACAAAGTTTCGTTATGAAATTTAAATGTACGCAGATAAGTTATTACACGATAAAAAAAACTATTTTGATATAGTTTAAGTAAAACATGTAAACGTAAACCAGAAACAATAAATAATTATAACTCTTTCAGATTTTCGCAAAGAAATGTCAGTTTATGTCACAATTTTACTAATTACACATGTAGGTAGTCGTCTATTTTATTTATTGCTAAAACAAATATATTTGTCAATGAAAAACTTAAACAACAACTTTGAAATCCTAAATTTTATAAAATATTTAAATCTTATTTTATCAACTTATTCAAACATCCTTCCTATTAATATATCTGTTTATTTCTTAGTTCTTTAGTATTGGAATAATTTATTTAAATAAATTTGTTAAAATGATATACTCAAGTCTTAATTTGATAATTTGACATGTTTATTGTTCTCTTGACGACTTGAAATTTTTCAAAAAATATTAATTCACTTCACGGCTGTGCACAGTTACATCAGGACCTAGACTCTCTAGTTTCCTAGACTAAGTAAAATCATCACCTGTTCAACATAAATAAATGTGGCTATGTATCCTATAGTCGATGATTTTTACCAATCCACCATCAGTATACTATACAGGGAGTAGCATTAAACAGATTTTCTGAATTCAAAGATTTGGGCGTACCTTTGATGTCGGACTCACGTTCGTTAACCATGTCTCGCGTTTGATATCGGGCTGTTACAAACTACTCGGTTTTATAATGAGAATATCAAGAGAATTTAACAGTACCGATATCCTTCGAAACTTATATAATTTTCTAATAAGAACCAAATTAGAATATACATCTGCAGTTTGGGCTCCTCATCAGCTCAAATATAAAAACAATATATTGTAGAACAAATACAAAAAAATCCTACGATGTCTATGGTACAGAACAAAGGGCGATTACCCAAAATGTGCTCACCATGTTGAACTTCTCACGGTGTGTATCTATAGAAGCCTCGAAACAAAAGGCAAGAATCCTTTGCGATATTCCTACTAAAGGTTTTTCGAGGTTGCTTTAACTACCCTGCGATTCTAGAAGCATTAAGTTTATATGTTCCCAATAAATATAGCCGTGCAAGGAATCACCCTCTGTTTACATACCAACTTACAGGACGAATATCATAGTTAAACACTCAGTCACGCGTGGTATATATATTTTGAACCAATTGAATGACACTGCGTATATTCTCGGCACCGCCTAGCAGGATAAGAAGAATCCTGGCTGATATTCTTCCTAACGAATAAGATAACTCTAGAAGCAGACCCTCTTTATGTAACAGGAGAAATTCTTGCAGTGGATAAAAAAAATAACTGACACACAAGAAAACAGCTTAACATATTTGTTATATTATCAGCTAAAGGTTTTTTTTAGCCTGACAGTGAAAAACAGGCGGTGTTGATTTACTACTTGTAATCGAATTCATTTAGTTACTATTTGTAATCGAATCTGAAACCTCTGGTTATAAGACATGCTTTTTACCAGTAGGTCATGGTGGTCACGTTAGTGCCCCTTAAGGCGACTTTTGAGCAACAGTTTCCTAAATTGAATTTGGGTGTTTTGTGATCTCTTCATTTTTACTATACGGGTGTATCACACACCTTTAACTAATTTGTTTTTCATATTTGATACATAGGTAGATAGCGTTGTGTTATCTCCCTTTCGATATAGGCAGTTAAGTCATCTTCAAACCTTCCTATCGCGATATAATTACTTCGCCGCCCCGTGTCTTTCTCATACAGTTCATTAAGTTTCTCTTACCTTTTCTTCTTTCAAAATTTCGTTCAGTTGGTCCGACCGTAGTTTTTTACCTATAGTTGGTCCGACCATAGTTCGTCCTCTACAATGACGGCCGCTATAATAATATCTTCTAATTATTAAGTTAGACCTGTGATCTGATATCACCCGCACTGCGTTTTTGGAGATTTTGACTTCCGCGTATCCTTTCTATTTGGGTAGTCATCCCTCAGGATGCACCTCCTGAGGGACGACTGCCAGCGGGTATTTCATACATTGACATGTAGGGATCTCTTGTATTACCCATAATTTTCAGATGCCCCCGACTTACTACTGTAGTTTCTAAGATGAGGGAATTTCTACGGTAATATAAATACACAATTATGTACGGTTAAAAAACATAAATCTCTTTACCAGAATTTATAGCACGTTTATAAAAAAAAGGGAATACTAACATCGTGTAGAATCGTTCAAAATCAAATAAATTTCGATGGTCATTAAAATAAATCTAAATACAGTAGCCATGTTTTGTACATAAGTATTAGAAAATCTTTCTATGAATTTAAACAGAGACGTAATATTTTTTTTAATAACTTTATTTAAACTTAGTTATTTATCATGAATTCAGAAATAGTTCTAATAATATTTCGGTTTTCATCACTTGCGAAGTTAAAATATGAATAAAATGAGCAAGTGTTGAGATGTGAAGTCGGACAGCTATTTCTGTGTATCGCTTGTCATTTCTATTTCATTTTCATATTTCTGTCATCTTTTGAAAAGCGACTGCTCCGAATATTATCCTCACATTTATTTTTATTGTTACATGTTCCTAGATGACTTATATTTTTATTTTTGTATAGAACATACAATTTTATAAAACCACGTCATCTTAATTATCGTCTATAATAAATAAAAGACACTTAGGTGTCCTTTACATATCAAATAAAGAATGATAAACTAAATTATATCATATCAACATCTTTCGAAAACAACTAACGATTCAGGATACACATACGAGTATATTCGTACGTATATCATTCAAAATATGATGCATGAAAATACCAATGTAAAGATATATTATTGGTACGGTGTACCTCCACTCGTCCATCCCAGTAACACCAAGTTTCGGTGGCCCTATTCAAAGAATTCAGTAAAGATTTTAGTTGATAATGATTTTTTATGGTTTCTTCTAAAACCCTACTGATTCTCATCCAAATACAACTCTACAGATACGCTATTTCATTGATCAACTTTTTTTATTCAAAACCTTGTTAATTATCGAGTAGCAGATCTTAATAACGCCCTCCGATGCTGTAAATTGGTAAGACGTCTATATTGCAACCAAGGGGTTGCAGTTTCAATTCCCGTTGGAACTAAGAATTATTTAAAAAAGATTTATGTATGGATTTCACTTAAGGAGTCGCGAACAGCGCGTTACAGGTAGTCGGCGACTTACGACCTGCGCGACTTACGACTGTTCGACTTTACGACCACAATCCGCGATCGGTATTATAAGCATTTTTAAACCGAGATGTAAACAACAAGGAAAACGTGAATTTCTCAACGTGCCAAGAAACAATGAAAGGCTATTGATTTGAAAACAAAAATGATGGTAATTAAGCAGTACGAAGGAGGAAAAAAAGTATCTACCGGAGCAAATTTTTAATGGGGATGAAACGGAATTATTATGTAAACGAATGCCAACACGCGTTTACATCTATATAGAAGCCAAAAGCATGCCTGAACAAGAACTTGAAATTATAGTAAAATTGGCGAAAGATCTGTCTTTAGAGTGTGAGGTAGAGGACATCGAGGAATTACTAAATCATGAGTCTGGAGAACTTACGAATGAAGAACTTATTGAATTGGATGAAGAAAAAGTAGCGGAAGAAGAAAGAAGAGAAGCAGAAAAAGAATAGGAGAAGGAGCCAGAAAGAAAATTCACAGTTAAGGGGCTATCCGAAGGTTTACTTATCTTTGGAATAAACGTCTTCCACATTTTGAAGAAATGGACCCAAACATCGAACGATTTGTAAGGATTGAACAGATGGCACACGATGTGGTTCGCCCATGTCGTGAAATATGCGAGGAGAAGAAGAAACAAACAATCTAGACAAACAAGCGGCCAATCAATTTTTTATATGTATAACAACAACTGTGTTTTCATGTTTTATTAATACGAGGCATATCCAGAAAGTAAGTGTACTGAATTTTTGTAGGTTTTTTTTTTATTTAAACAAAAAAATTACGTGGTTACCGTAGTACATATGTAAGCTATTTTTCGACATAGTCGCCATTCCTCTCAATGCAGGTGGTGAAGCGGGGTATGAACTTTTTGATGCCTTCCTCGAAGTAGTTTCCCGCCAACCCCTCCGTCCACTTTTCATCCTCCTCCTTTACCTCCTCGTCGGTTGAAAACCTTTTTCCACCCATGTGCAGCTTCAGGAAGGTAAAGAGATGGTAATCTGAAGGTGCTAGGTCAGGGGAATGCGCGGGATGGTTCAGGACATCCCATTTAAACGAGGCGAGCAGTTCCTTCGTGGCGTTGGCCGTGTGTGGTCTGGCATTGTCGTGCAGCAGGCAGACTCCCTTTGGCAGCATGCCTCTCCGCTTGTTCTGAATCGCCCTCCGCAATTTTTTTAGGGTCTCACAGTATCTTGCAGAGTTGATGGTCTCCCCTTGAGGCATATATTCAATTAAAATTATGCCTTGACAGTCCCAAAACACGGATCCCATGATTTTCTTGGCTGAAATTATGGTTTCGAACGTTTTGGCGGAGGGTGAAGAGGTGTGACGTGACCGTTTTTATCACCATATGCAGTTTTCTCTCGCGACACCACTTGTAGACACTCGTACGATTCATAGCTTTATCACCATATGCAGTTTTCCCCTCATTATAAACCTCAACCGGAGGTTTTCCCTTCCAAACGAAATAACGGATGACGCCGCATATTTCGCACTTGGCGGGAGATTGGATTGACATTTTTCACGAAATGTGTTGTCGCGTCGACACTTCTCAACGTACTGACCTCAAACCGGTCTCGTTGCGGAGGGGAAGGGTCAGGATACACGGAAGTGTAGCCAACATGTCGAAAATAAAATCCATCCGGTCGTGAGAGCCTCAGTACACTTACTTTCTGGATACGCATAGTACATATAATATTTAACCAATTTTACTGTAGCATATTTTTAAAATTAATCTTAACAAATGTAAAAATAAAAAACAAAGCAATACGTAAAGATATCCGAATATCAGGAATGCTTATGATAAAGAGAACAATGACAAACTCGAAAAATAATAAAAAAAGAAACCTCACGACACGGAACGACAGTGGCGACCATAGTAAGAACATAGAAAACAGTTTTATGTTATGATATCATCACGCACTATAATTCACATGTGTACCGAAATTATTGCATAAACCGACTTACGACCAGATAAACTTACGACCAGATAAACTTACGACCTGTTTATCGGACCCGATTGTGGTCGTAAGTCGACGACTACCTGTAATTCAAGAATGTTTCTGTCAAAATAGCAAACGAATTAAAAATAAATTATTTTTCTACTCCATAATACAAATATTTCATATTAAAAATGTTTTATACAAAAATATATCTTATATTGCAGATTTTACATGACATATTTCTGCGCTTAAAAAAAATGTAAGTTGCTCCATCTTCAGTACAAAACCAACATATAATATATATCTGTACCCCGCAGGAATATTACACAATGCGCATTTTTATCGAAGTTCACTTTTAAAACATCACGCGATGTAGATTCTCATATAATTTAAATTTTCAATAGTATTACAATGTTTGTAATTTTTTTTTGAAAAATAAAGTAAAAAAGTCTGAAATGTCTTTCACTATCAAAATAACTCGAAGAAAACTGTTTTTACTCTCCTATAAAATTTGTAAAATATTACATGTGTCCTAAGTCTCCAGAGTACAGATATTATCCCCGATGACTCAAGTTCTTACAAATCATTTAAAATCTTACACTTATTGTTTTATTTGTGTTATGTACAAGATATCATCATCCTGTTGTGTAGCTCATGACTGAGCATCGTGACTCCCACGATAGCCTCCGACGACTCCTCTCCATCCATCCCTGCACTCCGCGGCTCGAAGGGTTAAGGATAGTCCAGTTGCGTATTTCATTGGTCAGTCCAACGCATTGGGATTCTTCCAATGCGTTGGACTGACTGACTGACATTAATGCGACGCCCTTACACGCCTCCGGTAACCACAAACCTCTCCAAACTGTATCCTTGCCCACGAGCAATGTGCAAAAGAATCGTAGAACTCGTCGAAGACATATTGTCGACAATCTGTCCGTGTTCTTGTTCATCTAGCTCCGTGCCTAGTCAAGTGGTTCTTAATCCTAAGGCTCAATTAATGAAGCCGAAAAGAATGCTATTTTTTATCCACTTTGCACGGATTTCTCCTGTTACACAAAGAGGGTCTTCTTCTAGCGTTAGCTTATTTGTTAGGAAGAATATCAGCCAGGATTCTTCTCATACTGCTAGGCGGTACCGAGAACATATCAACAGTGTCATTCAGTTGGTTCAATATCTCTTTACCACGATATACCTGGCCAATTTGTCTGAATCATCAATTCGAGTATGGTGAAGGGTACAATACGAAAGAAGATGAACAGGTCACTAAAAATGTTACATTTTATAACACTACTAATTATACTTACTCAGCTTCGTTGAGTTGGATGCCTGATTCGCATAGATCAGTGCTACTCAAACTTTTTCATGTTGTATACCGGTCTATATTTTTCAGTGTCACCCTAGGAAACTACTTTTTTTTTTTAAGATGGCTTGGATATTCAGAAAGGTTTTGTGAATATAGTTTTATTGAATTCAAAGAATTATAATATGCTTAGTCACCTGGTAATGCATGTTCACATCACGCTGACTGTTTCTCACACGTCTAGCTGTTGAGACGCTGTCATCCCGGGAACAGATGGCTTGCTACTTTCCATGATCTTGATCCACCTGATCCCAGTTCTCAGGCGCCCCGCACAAAATCAGTGACTCTCACAGACGGTCCTTATAACGCTGTGAAAATACTTAGATTATGATCTACAGTTACTATGACTACCGCCAGCCTGCACCGGCCAGTGGACCATCCTTTGAATAGTACTGGCATAAATGACGTGAGAGAATCGTCGTCGTTTATGGACCTCGTATTCGAGGTCCCCTCGCCATTCCAACGTCAATTTGGTTGGAAAGCGAAGCTGTGCCGTGGAGTGAGCCGTTGCACACCAGTAAACTCACCGACCACCGAAAAAATCAGAAATTTAACTAAGTATGAGTCAATATTCCATATCAAATTCTGAACCATAATCCATAAAACAATACAGAAAACCATTTATTTCAACACAAAAATCGACAAAATGTATTTTTTAATGTTACAAAATACTAGGTTTTTCTAAGCAAAAAACAATAAAATGTGATCCATAAGCAAAAAGACAGCAAGTGCCTATGCGTTTGCTACGTTTTTGCTTATGAATCACATTTTACTGCGTTTTTGCTTATGAGGGCAGAGCACCTCGTGGATTGCACTAATTTTTAAGAAATTGTTTTGAAATATTCATTTTATTTCTTGAATCTTACAAAAGATGTGTGTTTCACTTTGTAGTGTCGTGTGTTTAATTTTTTTGATGAAATAAATAAAACGCTTATTTTAATAAAAAACAATGATTATAATTTTATTTTACGGTGAATCGTTACAAGATTATTTAAACTTACATCTATGTAACCTACATGTGTTAAATGTCAACTTTCTCCTAATTTGGAATCATTAGAACGGTAGGACATAATTCAAGAATTCTACAACCGGGTCACACGTAGGTTGTCATTCTACGCATTCATCGTATGATAATGATGGTTCAGGACCAAAATAGTTTTGGATTAACCAGCGGAATCTACCATGCCCGCTCCTCTCGCCCTGCGCCGGCCTGGAGAGGTGATGATGCGATCCCGTGATCTATTCCAGGCGTGCCAATGTAAACACCACACACAATACTGCGTCCACCCATCCAGCTACTGTACCCGCGGACTTAGGGTAAACAACGGGCCTGGAACTCGCTTTATCCGCCCGAGTGGACCTGGAGGATGCAAAACTATGAATGAATTTATTTTTATCTCAACTCAGATTGTAAGGTGATGGCTGGGCGTAAATGAAAACAGAGCATACTCTATGAGTATGTGCACTGTTCAAGTTTTAATATAAATCATAGGAAACTCGCGTATTTTTTGAGCCGAAATATATTTCTTTTCTATTATAACAAATTTCTTGTTTTCTAATTTTTCCTAAACAACTATTTTCTGAATGTCCCAAGTAATATTGATGACGACGTCCGTGGTCTTGGTGGTAAAATGAGTGTCTTCCAATCCAAAGATTGGGGGCTCGGATTTTAATCTGATTTTCACCGGCTTCTTTAACATATTTCTGATTTATTGGTAAAGATTACCATATGACACTAAACACGCGACAATTTATTACAGAATACGGAATGAAGTGAAAAGGTATGCATGTGAACCTAAGGCTGTTATATTAAATAAAATGAGGAAGAGCACTCTGAAATGATTTGTGCATATAGAACGAATGAATGAACAAATAATAACAAAATAAATATACAGTGGAAATATAAATGGACGTTGTGGTAGAGGAAGACTAATGAAAGTATGATTGGATCAAGTGAATTATATTTTGAATGGAAATGTAAAAAGTCAGAGAAATCGTAGAAGTTGTTTAGGTGTACAATAGAAACGGCTAAATATGGGTCCTCGATAGGAAAGTCTGGTGAGCTCTCCTCTTTGCCTACCCTGATAAGGAAACGACTTGATGTTATATATATTAAACTCGCCAGGGTTTACTGTACAAGAAAAGCGTAATACATACAATACAATATCAAGTCAGTCAAACAGTTATAATTAAATTTTATTCTATTCAATATTTTGGTGGATTCTTTGACTGGGTTGTTACGCTGTCTACCTTTCAGCTAGAGGGTTTGTGAGTTAAATTTCAGCCCAATTTTTTTTTTAAGTTTTCCGTATTATTTTATCTTTAGGCCCCTTAAACGTCTTTCCGATTGGTCGGAAGAGATTGCCACACAACAATAAATCCCTTGGGTTTTACTATAAATAAAATGTAATGAAATTCAATAATATATCATCAGAAAGATACAGATAGAAGCCTGATTAAATTTAGATGCATAATGTGCTACTAACCCAGCCATATAATTTAAACTTCATTATAATTTGCCTGCATTTTTTTACTATTTGCAAATAAAAAAATAAAACACATATAATATCCTACACCATCCTATTTTTAAATGGAACACTTGCATGAAAATACGTCTTTAGGATTTTTCCTTTAAAGCAATTTATTCCATTCAACCAACTTTTGTTTCATAATTATTATCGTATTCCATGACCGTGTCTTAATATAGTGTTTCTCAACGTTTTATTTCCAAGAACCAGTTTATTTTCATTCCAATCAAACACGGACCAGTATTTTTATGAAATTAAATAATAATTTTAAAACTGTCGAATTAAATATATTTTGTTTTATTTTTAGACTTGATAAGTAGTCAAAATGCAATAAAACAAATAGTAAAAATTGTGCATATATTACAATATAATATGTACATAAATAAATACAATTACAAAATCTTGAAAATGAGATGATAAATAAGCTTGCGTATTTTTCGTTAATTGTCTTGTCGGATCTAACGAAAGTAATAAAATATCATGTACTCATATTTAAAAAACGAGTTGAAACGTTTTATTAACATAATATATAAAATAGTAAAATCTTAAGTAAAGTCATGTTTATATTTAAAGCGAATTTATGGTTTCCACGGTTAGGCCGTTTTATTATCAGCGACCCCATTCTTTCTTTTGTTCCTTGGGTCTATTATTTCTACAAGTTCTCCAAAACATTTTCCAATATCTGTCTTAATTAGTTTTTGATCTAGTCCTCTGCTTTTGTATATTTTTTTATGGATTCAAGATGAAATACATAGCACCTCAATCTGAAAAATAAACCTGTTTCTATTAAAGTAGTCATTAAAAAAATTCGTTAAATAAATATATGAAAAATATACATTTTTGTATTAATCCCTACTTAAACAACCTGGTAGGCTTATTGTCATGTGATAATTTATTCCGACCAACCGGAAAGATTTTTAAAAGTCATAAATAAAAAAAAAACTGTTACAACGGGAATCGAATCGGCAACCTCGGTTTTTCAGACAAGCGTTTTTCCAATTAGGCCATGGATGTCGCGTGTATTTTGACAAGTTATACATAGAAATCATCAACAGTGGTAATTATTTTTCTTATTTATTTAGTATAAAATCACGTTAAGGAATTTCCAACCTCAAAAGTACATAACACAATTGCAATCACGATAATTCTTAAAATTAAAAAAATTGAACGTATAAAAGTCAATCTGGTATAATTTAATTACTTTTACCTCAAGAATTAACAGATTTTATAGGATCAAACACATGCGCTTCTCACTTGTCAATCTATAATAAATATTTTATGAAAAGAAGAAAAAAGCCAATTTATCAAAACGATACAATGTCCAATGAATGCATCAGTAAATGGTGGCGGGCGGGACTCGAGCCTGCATCTCCTCCAATTGGTGAGCGGGTGCGTTATCTATCAAACTTTTGAGTTTAAATGTAAGTTATGTTCATATTTTTTGACATAATAGTTTTAACGCTAATCATTTCTCCATGGAGGTGGACACATCGTAGATATTTCTCTCCGTGAAAGTGCATATTAAAAATGAAAAATAGATGCAATAGCTGTCCGCCATTCGTTTGCTCGTAGATCTGGATGCTGAATGGCTGAAGTGCACTAGACACGATGCAATACTTCCAATTTGAGGTGCTTGGTCGTGCAAATCGCTAAACGTCAGTGCAGAAAGTTGTCGACTTACAATCCACGCTGAGTTACTCTTTATATTGTAGATAGTGTGGACTTTTTTTCTTTCTAGGTTAGGGGGTTAATGTATACGAGTATGGCCTTTTTTGTATAGATTTAGCCCTCAAAATTGAGATAATTTTTAAAAATTATACGTTTTACGGCTAGACTGATGTTTCTCCACAATGTTCATCTTACTAATGCAACAAAAAATATTTTTCCTAGTAATAACATTAAAATAAAGGTTGTTAATAATCACACGACATTGAATGGTGCAAAGGGAACTTTATTTTCTTTAGGAAATTTATTGTTACAAAAAAAAAATCTTGAAATGAATAATCCTTATTCAAACCATTGCATTTATCAAAAAAATCTCAATTTTCAGGTAGAAAAATTTAAGAAATAAGACAAAGTTTTTGGGAACCAATGTGACTAAACGTCCAATTAAAATAATCGAAAGTTTTCGGGAACCAATGTAACTATACGTCCAATAAAAATATGTGACTGCGAAACGCATTTAAAAAGGTCCATTGATTGGAAATTAGTTAAAAAATTAAAAGCGCCATGAAAACTGTTTGATATTTTAGCTAATCAAATCGTTGTATTTTATTTTATCGACAATTTTATTTGCCTGTTGAGTAAAATAAAGAAGAGCATTCTGAGATGTTTGGGCATGTAAAACGTATGAATAAAGAAAGACTAACAAAACAAATATATATATAGTGCAACTCTGAGTGGAAAGCGTGGCATAGAAATACCATTGAAAGTATGGTTGGATCAAATGAATAGTATTTTGAACGAAGGAAAAAAGTCAGAGAAATCTTAAAATTTGTACTAGAAGATGTATGACTTTAAAAGAGACGAAGGATATTTGTCTAAATATGATAGACTGGCGCTCTTTCCTCCCTGCCTATCCCAACAGGGAAATGGCGTGATATTATGTAAATCAATTTTATTTCCATCACTTCTGCAATATTAGATCAAATGAGAAAATGTGAAGAAAAAAAACGTTAAATTGTCTATATCCCATTTGACGATTCGCATGCAATTTTTGTATCGTGTTTATTGAGCTTCGCATGCTTGTCCCACGATGAATTAAGTCGAGGAATGCCAGCGGCGCTAATGCGACAGCCGCCTCATTTTTCACCTCGGATCTTGTAGCGAGTGGTGGTGCCACTCATCCGTGACTTAGACCCACACCAGCGCGACACCTGGACTTGACGGCGTCTCTGGCTGAACCTCGCGCAGCCAGAGATCAAAGCGATGACTCTTTGGAAGTCTTTCGTGTTTTCTTCTGTCAGAGACAAGAGTCATGTGTTCTATCTTCGCAGAAGCATCAATCATTTGAGACTTTGTGGGAGCGAACATTTCGAACTATTAAACATTTTGGAATTTCTTGTTTATTTTAGTTGATGTTTCCTACTGTATATTTTATGATATTATATATTCCAGTTTATTTCACTTAGTGATATGCATCACTCGATTGATCTGTAATATATTTTTAATACACAACAATGGAAATAAATAACTTATGGCCAAAGGTTAATGTGTATCATTTATTTTTAAGTCGACTCATAACATGCAAATAATGTATAACAAATGTTATATTAAACGTTATTTAAGTCGACTCATAACATACACATACTGTATAACAAATACTATATCAAGAGTTTTTAAATCGACTTATAACGTACACATAATGTATAACAAATGCTTATATATCAAGAGTTATTAAAAGAAAAAAAATTGGTTCATTTTCGGTTTAGATCAAACTCGTTGAACTGCCTCGGATGTCAAAGTAGGAAAATTAGTGTGTTTCTGTAGCAGCTTATATAAACAATATTTTATTCGTAATTTTTGTTCATATATCGGTTTATAATCGTATATTCGACCATGTGTTCTATATCGGTTTATAATCGTATATTCGACCATGTGTTCTATATCGGTTTATAATCGTATATTCGACCATGTGTTCTATTTTAAAATAGATAACTATGCTGAGTTGGGTCAAATAAGATTATCAGCTAAATATACAATAATATGTATGGATATTTTCGTTCTGAGCGTGAATTACCCCTCCAATCTGGTGACGACATCATTATTTGTATACAAACGCCTCACCCATCATGTTTTGCGGTTCATATTCGATTTTGGAACGATTTTCCTGGTTCAATCAGTGTAATTAGAACTTATCGATATTTAAAAAAAAAAAATGTTATTTGTCTCAAAATATTCCTCGTCCTTAATTCCCATACAATTACCATCGTAATCTCCATTTTCCTTGAGTTTTTCTTTAATTTCAATTTTTGTTACTTTTTCTCAAATATTGTTTTCATTCCCTTGTTTGTGACACGGCAATGGATAGCAATAATACTTATGGAAAAAACTGGTAGATTTTGCATGTTCATAGAAGTGTCATATATATATAACATATATGTATAAAAACTTTTCTATTTGCTTTTTTTTTATAAAATAAAGCCACCCTTAATGTACTCTCTAGCGACATAAAAAATCATATTACTGTTAACGTCAAAATAATTTAAATCAGATAGGACTATAAAATAAATAAAATCAGAAGGGCTTATTATTTGCTCTCTACAGATATTATGAAAAAACATCGATTTTCCATATTGACGTCCAAGAGAGTTAGCTAAATTGGATTTGTACTGACACAAATCTCACCGTCAAAATTAAATTTATAACCAGTACACTTTTTACCACATAAAGATTATATGTATATTTTTTTTATGATTAAAATACATACATATTTTACTTTTAATAGTATTCCCATTTTCCATTGGTAAATAATGCCTTGGTTTATCAAAGGTTTTTTTTTAAAATGAGTAATGTGTACCATTGAGTATATTAAGTAAAATTAAGTAAACTATTTGGAAATTGAATTGATCGATCAGTTTTTTCCCTTTATATTTTTGAGGTAAACAAATCGTCCGAGTTTTTTGTATACATCATATTTTGAAGAGCTGTCTTAGTAATTTTTTTTACTTTGCTCCGCTTTTATCTGTCGCTCAGTGATAATTGTGTTGTTTATCTTGTACAGTGATCCCAAATAATATTGATCCCACTTGACGCGGGGATAAGAATCCTCTGGATCCCGTTTGATCTTGATCATTAAAGATAAAGACGAAAGGATGTTGATTTCAAACGGTGATATTGTTTACCCGTGCAGTGCCCCCGCCCTACCGCCCGGCGATCTATCGCACATGAGTTTGTTTTACTTTATCGAACACGAGTTTGTTTTACTAGTGGATGTGAGCTCGTAAATGATTGCCGCGTTTATTGTGCTTCGAGAGATGAAAGACTCATCTCGGTGGTGATGGCCACTGGCTTGTTGTTGGTGGTCACTGCCCACTGAAGACGTCCGAGTGTTGATCTTGTTCTGTTTGTGCTCCACATTCTTGCCATGTGGTTTATATAACGAGTGATTTTATAATATTTAGAGTGATCGCAAAGTGTTAATCCATTGACAAGTGTGCTGGATGTGACGGAATAGAGAGCACTTAGAGTCGGTGTCTGACCGATGAACCCTGCGTGTTATCTGCTTCAGCTTCTGTAAAAGGACAATACCGCCGAAACACATGTGAGTTATTTATTTTTTTAAGATTTTCTCTGCTTCTTACTTTTGTTTTACTATGTTATATCTTGAATCTAACAAAAATATATTTTCTTCACTTCGTGGTGTCATATGAATTGTTTTTTTTATTTTTTATAATAATCAATCCACCCTCACTAGGATACTTTGTTGTGCCACCAAATCAAACGCACTATGCAATTATATGAGTCAACATGGTTAAATTAGTTTTTCAAATGTAACTTTTACACAATTTAAAGTTTCAACTAATTAAATTTTTAAAAATTGACAATCGATCTATTGTGGAAAAGTTTCTTAAAAAAAATAAGAAACGCAACATTTATTGGACGTAGCAAAGATATGACGTTTAGTAAATCAAATCTGTCCCGCAAATAACAACCGAAAGAAAACATGGTCTATCGTTTCATCATCCAGACCACTATTGCAGCCGAGATAGTCCACAATACCCATTCTGTAAAGATAACTAGCCACCACGCGCAGTGGCCCGTCTGCAAACGACACATGACACTGACACTTCCATCTTGTTCATTCTTCTTATATTAAATCATGGTTTCAAAGGGATAAATTAATTTATATCTAGATCCCTTATTTACACCAATTATGTTGATTTTAAGTTAAATAAAATAAATTGATCACATTTTCATTTTATTCAAGACCCCTTTGTTCGTCGTCAGGTGATGAGGAACCTTTTTCGAAAAAGTTTTTCATCGCCTGACGAAGAAAACAGAGGTATTTTAAACCTGTAGTCAACTTATTTAATAAAACGGTGTTGAATAAGAGCGTTCAATTTATTTTATTCGACTACAAATCCTATGTTATGATCATTAGTTCCAAACCAAGCAATTAATCACACTATCATACAAAATGCATACTATAATATAAATAATCTCCGTGATGAGGGAAAGTTATCCGTTTAATTTTTTTCATCTCAGTCAAGTCACCTCAATCGAGTTTATATTAAATCACATAACTTTTCCATTCATGAAAAAAAATATTGTACCTTAAAAGGTTTGAAATGTATTTTATCAATGTTACTTGAAAAAAATTATTTGCTAATGAATTTTTCGGTGTCTTAAAAATAAAGTTAAATTCACATCTTGTTTATGACCAATTTCAACAGACAGAATATTATTTTTTTTTAAATATACCCTTATTAAGTCCCTTAAACTGTTACATAATTCACAATAGTTGGCGTTTTTCATTTTATATTGGAAATTGTTAAAATTCTAAAAATTACTGGTCTATGTATGACATACGAGTAGTTTTACCCCCTGTGGACACTGAAGCGATATGGAGGGAAGTGGCTGGACCCAGTGGCGTAGGGCTAAGGAGCAACTGGGCAATAAGAGGAAGATTTTTAAGCAAATACTTATTCACTTGACTATTCAGATGTACAGTCATGCATCCTCTCAAGGCTTATACCTATCAACTGTTCGTATATGTTGGTCAAATGGCCGTATAATGTAAGGTTCGTTTTATTTTCTAAGGAAACGTTAATTGTAAAATGCCAGTTACAATCGATTTGTCTAAAAAACAAGACGATAGATCTTAGTAAGCGAATGTTAGCGTGTATGTTATATTATGAGTGGCTCGCACTTTCGACTTAACGGATTTTTATAAGTCCAGTTTACAGCGGCAGGAATACGTATATGTTGTTATGTCAAGTTTAGTGCAGAATACTATAAGTGTGTATGAAGTCTTAAATCACTGTTAGACTGTTACAAAAAATGTGAAATTTAAAAATTACAGACACAGCTTTATTTGCAATTTCATTATAAGTTGAGATAATGATCAAGTTTTCCGAGGGAGGCGCTGAAAAAAATATCTTTGAAAAGGAAGATGTTCGCTAAAAAAAAGTTTGGGAAACTAATATACGTGTATGACAATAAATGAATTAACACGATCATATCGTCGGATCTCTGTGAAGTATTTTTTTTGCTTTGAGTCTAGAATATTGTGTCTGTGGATTAGCAGCGTTTTTGTTATGTTGACCTTATAATTATTTTCATCGTAAGTCGAACGCGCTTTGTTGAAATTGTTCATTTTATTTGATTCTGAAATAATTCGTATTATTGGCGAGCTTCATCCAAGCGCAAAGTAAGTGTTTAACTTGAATCTTTCTCTCAATTTATGTTTATTAAGTACGTTGTTTACATTGTACATATCTCTGGTCGGCGTGTGACTGTGATCCGTTGGTGTCTGTCCCCACACAATTTTGCCCACATTCCGAGATGTGCTATTTTAAATTACACTCACCTGCGCTGTTCCGCCGTCAAGTGTGAAGTGTAAAGTGTGAAACGAAAAGTGGTCACCTAGAAGTTGTTACCTAACCACTGTACACCGTCGTGTTTACTGCGCTTTTATTGCTTTATTCACCATTTGAGGGATGCACTGTCTCCTTATCTTCAGAGTCTTTCTAATAGCAGAATACATGTTCAAAATCCACTTGGCGATGATATATCAGTTCTCAAGAATCTCACAGTGCTTATCATAAATGGAAGCAATTGGATATTTTGTTACACTACATTTGAATTTAACTACAAACATGAACTTGGATTGCTCCAGACAGTGACTTGTAATTATAACATTTCGCTTCAATGACGAAACTTGTTTCTCCATTACTCATATATTCTTGTCCTTTTTCAGCGTCCTTCTCATGTCCCAATTTTTGGACATATTTTGTTTTTTTAATGCTTTAAGTATATTCAAATATTTCCTTTTATTTTTGAAAGTTATTTTGTTAGTTTTCACCCAGCAATTAAGTACGAATCTGCTTAACTCTTGTCTAGTTGGTTGAATGAAATTACCGTTTGACAAAAAAATCCACTGAAATCTGAAAATTCCTTTTTTTTTGTTGATGCGGTTAATTCCTCGAACAAGGATGACTTTTTTATTTTCTTCTGAACGCTTCTCGATTCTACTCCAAACGCATCTCCAAGGATGGGCCTTGGTCCAGCAACATAATAAGCACTCTCGGAAAATTTCTTTTTCTTTGTCATTTTTGACTTCATGACAATGATACCTTATGTTCTATTTGACTTGATAGCGGGTATGGTCCATTTTTTGTTTTGTTTTGAAACCTTACCTCCATGGCGGTATAATTCTTGAAGATCTTTAATTTCAAAACAACCTGAAACATTCATTTTATGTAACATATCGCTACCCTAATTTGTAAATTGCTAACTCCACTTTTGTCGAAAAATGACTTAACAATTGCATTTTGTTCTCGACATTCAAATACACATGCTATAAAAATTTGACATGTCTACAATTATTGAAAGTGCCTTAAAAAACGCCTCAAGAAAAATTGATAACTCCAATTCTACCAATTCCAACACTGCAAAATGTGTAACTCCACCATAGTGTATGTGAATCCATTAGAATCAAGTAGCATTGTGGTAGCGGTCAAAATATTTAATTTAAAAGGTGAGTTCGGTTACACGATTTTGAAAAAAAAAGCACTATTTCCTATGAATATAAGTATAAGCACTATTTTGTTAAGATAATTTGAAGTTTTTTCCCCTTACTTATGACTCAATATCTCATTTTATTCAACTAAGGGAGTTAACAATTTTTCAACACATGTAAAACATTGTGTTGCATTATGACATCAGCTTTGCATTTTAATTATTACTGGGTGGGCTTAAACAAAATTGTGTTTATTTAAATTAATATGAATATTTGAACCATTAAAATACTTTTATAAGTATTGTCTATTTTTATAGATGAATATCGGAGGAAAAATTATGGTTGGATTAGTGACAGAAAATTGTAGGAGTAATCAAGAAAATCGTAAAAATGATGAAAAAAATCGTATGAGTGATGGTTTTCAAGAAAGTCCAAATTTATTCATGGAATTGCCAATTTAAGTCGTTGATAATGATAATGCAGAAATCACATAATATTACGTAAATACGGATACAACTCAGAAGATTTATCAAAAGGAATTATAGAAACACAACCTGACACGGTTTACAACAATATTATAATTATGGAAAGTGCTGATAATACGGATATTGTACAAAATTCGACTGAACTGATAAAACAATCCGAGGTGGTATTTAACACCATTGATGACATTATAAGTGATGATGAGAGCCAAGGAGTCAAAATTTCATTAGTGCCGTATTCAGATTCAAATAATTCTAATGGACCACTTCAACCTACTAAAAAAGTAAGAAAGAAAAGGTGTGACGTAGATAGTTCTTTTTGGTTCTCTACTAAGAATAAGGCAAACAGAGAGAAAGGAAAAAAAAATTAGGCAGAAAAAAGAAAAACAATGGATCATGGAATAATAAAATACCGAAAAATGATAAAAAACTTTAAAAAAGGCGTAAATGTCATGTTTCTGAAAAAGGTGTCTTGAAGTGTTATTCTATATCGGATAAGGACGAATGAACATTTTTAACCAATTTCGGAACTTGAATTGGAAAGAACAACGAATTTATGTAGATGGGCTAATGAAAGTTTTTACTGGTAAAAAAATCGAGGGGTAGAACAGATCCGGAAAAATCCAGAAAAGTGTCGTCTACAACATATTTTCCAAGAAAGAATAATTCTGACATACGGATATGCAAAACGATGTTTTTGCATACATTAGATTTAAATAGGATGACAGTATTAAACTGGAAGAACAAAAGCGGTAGTTTAGAATTACAAATGGCAATTATTGTTAAAAAATGCAACAAGAATCGATTTGTGGAAGCTTATGAAAATCTTAGAAACTTTTTTAATGAGTTGCCAAAAATGGATTCCCATTTCTGCCGAAAAAGAACTTCCAAAAATTACTTGTTGCCCAAATGGAGGTACAAATCAGAACTTTATAATATTTATAAAACCGAATGGTGCACAACAAGAGATATTACAACATCTCTCTCGTCTACTTCATTTCACAAACATTTTGAAAGGGCTAATTTAGGGGGTTTCTAACCTAAAAAAGATGCATGTGACAAATGTACTATTTATGAACAAAATCATTTTTCCGCCACTGAGTACGAAATACACTAACGGAAGAAAGAAGAAGCCAGAAATGAAAAAAAAAAACACAGACAAAGAAGAACAAAATTATGTGTTCACCATGGATCTATAATAATAAGGTGTCCTGGCCCCAAAATCTAATGTTTCAACATTATATTATAAAACAAAATTGTGCACACATAACCTTTGTTTTTATAATTTATATTTTTATAACTTGTTTTATATTGTTTGATTTGTGTATTTTATCATCACTCTTGCATTATTTATATCCAAATAAAATACTTCAAGTTATTTGTTTTTCAATATTAGGAGACCTCCACAGTAAAAATTCATATTAAGATGCAATTTTGCTAACTCCTACAATATTTTTTAAATATTCACCATCGCAAAATTGCTAACTCCATTAATTATCCATAAAATAATGATGCATTAATGATATTTAACCATTTTTTACTCAGAGTGTATCTCTTGGTCGTCTTGATATTTAAGTACAAAAAAAATACCAATAAGATTTAATTTAGAATAGTTATGCAGTTTTATTGCCGCCCTGTAAAGTTTGTATTTAAGGAGTTAGCAAATTTACAAATTAGGGTAGTGATATGTCTTTGTCATTAAGTTTACTCTGTGAAATTCAATTGTCTTATTCTCATATTTTATTTGTTATAAATACATTTGTCACATTAAACTTTTTATATGCTGTTGATACCGTACCGACGTGTTCCTTTGTATTTTGTTAAAACAATTTTTACCAAGCGCTGTGCTAGGGCATGCTGCTGTTTCTGTGCAAATATAACATATATTTAAATTTATATTTATTTTCAATGGCCGTAGCCTTTCCAGCATATCAAATATCAATACAAATTATACAAAAAATAACCAAATTCAAATCGACTCAGCAATCTAATAAACTTTAAAACAAATCGTATAAAAATGTATCAACAACATAATTGAAAAAAAAAACATCACAAGTTGAACACGTAATCATAATGGGAAAACATTTATGTACAAAATAGGAAATAAAATAATTTACGGGTATATTACAAGTGCGTCAAGAATAAATATATATTATTGCATTTTTTAATAAAAATTTGTTTGATTCTTCTTCTTCTTATTTTAGGCCTTATGGCTTGTTATGGTCCTGCATAATTGTTTGCCTCTTGTGACGTCGACTGCCAGCTGTCTTTCCATCTTTTCCATGTTTGGATTCATCATAATAAATCATTAAAACTAATATAGCAATCAATTTTGATTAATCTAAAATATTCAGGATTTAGCTTACCTCTGGAGCAACTTAAAATGTCCATATCCATCATGTTCCCCAATCTGTGCAATCGCGCAAGAGGTGAGAAAACCCCATAATTTGTGATTTGAACTCCCTCTTTTCATTTTATTAAATCAGTTATATGTTTTACTCTTGCACTGTAATTGATAAAAATCCTGATTATATGTTTTACCTGTAAGAGTTTGATTATGTTTCCACTTTTCATATTTGATGTCATTAAATCAATACTACGAGTATTATACGCATCATTTAACGACAATCTGTTGAATTACTAAAAATTTATGTTAAAAATATGAAAATACGTTAAAAAGTCTCTGGTTCCTATAACTGAAGTAAATTATACCATATTTAAAATCAATTAAATCAGATATCCGAACTCGAAGCGGGAAACTTGCCAATGCCATCCGAGGCGAGTACATCAGCGCAGGTTTTCAAGCAACGTCAGTTGTCCAGCGCGTTAACCGCACCCCAAATTATTTTGTACCTTAGTCGCGATACTTATGGTTCCCTGATGATGTAAAACTGAGCGGATGATTCGCTTCCACACCTCCCGGAACTGAATCGTGATTAATGCAGGACACAATGAGGAATAAGTCACCTTGAGTTGGTATACATGTTCACCTTCCTGAAGTACGTCCTCTTATTCACTTCCAGTAAAACTACCAGCTTCTCCAAAATGTCCTCACCACCTCTAGCGACATGTTCGAAGTATGACAGTATTCCCTTCCTTCATGTCGTTGATAGGCTTTCTTTGGCATGTAGATCCTGGAGAATGGACACATTGGTTTGCAGTACATAAGATACCAAGCTTTCGGCGCCAAGCCCATATCTTGAAAAGATCCATAATATATATTTTCTTTTTCCTCAGCATCCATGGTTCCACTCAATGGCGTGCTATGGAGAAATCTAGAGCTATTATTAGTCGAATTTTGTACCATATTTTATAATTGCAATCTCTATTATGATCGATTGTGATGTGGTGTGTCGTGCTGCCATCCCGCTAGTTTGCCGCCTGCGTGCACAGAACACACAACACGCGCGGCCCTGCTTATACCATTATATCCTTCAGCACTTATCGGGTCATTTTTGTGGCAATTTCTTTCGCTTGTGTACAGTTTATTTTCGCATGACGCTCGGTGTAAACTGCTGCGTCTGGTCATCCGATGATGATGTAACCGACTTATTCTTTGTGATAAATAATATCTCACAGAGCTCAGTTTCTTTGAAAGTGGCGGCATCTGATACAGGAATCTCAAGATTATCGTGCTAAGTAATTTCCGAGATTTGTTTGTGTTTTTTTTATATATTTTTCTTCGCTAAGCAACAATTTAACCTTTCAATGTACTTATAACCAGATGCCGTAAAACTCGCACCCTTGTTGATATGCATCAAACAGTGACTTAAAAAATATTACATTTCCAATGACGAAACTGTGTTACTTCATAACTCTTTTCTTTCTCTTTGACCAATCCTTAGCAAGTACTCGTATTTAGTTTTACATTTTTTTAGTTGTTTTTTATTGCTTATGTATGTTCAAGTTATTTCTTGATATGCCCTTGTTACTTTTCACCAAGCAATTATAAATAACTAATTTCACCAAGCTTGAATCTGCGTTGGTTGGAAGAAATTGCTGTTTCATAATAAACTCATTTGTATATTTTACAATAAAATACCTTAATAAATTAATGGTCGGCGCCGTGGCCTAGTGGTTAGCATGCTTGTGTAATTGCTAGCTCGTCTCCTTAGCACCTAGGCATTCGAGTCATGATTCCCGGAGTATCACGAACTCGTTGTATACATTACAACAACCTGGCGAACTTATTGAATGATTTTTAAAAGGCATGAAGGGAAAACCATGGTGGATCCATTTAAAAAAAATCAGTACGAATGGGAATCGAACCCGCAACCCTCGAACTGAAAAATATCTTATTAACTAGACCAAGTCCTAGTTCCACTTGGTTCAACCACACTTGTCTTGGTATTGTACCTATATTTATTCGTAAAGTATATTCTGTATCCTTTTTTGTCTGTCTGTATCTTTAGCCTATCGCATTTATTGAACACGATGAAACCATTTCATAATTTTGTTTTATAGGTATATAAATCAATTTGCAGATTTTAAAATAAAAGCGCTGCTTAATATTTTTTACTGACGATGCATCCATCAAAGAATATCGACTCCCTAACCAGGCCGAGCCAAGCCGTCTCAGATACCAGTGCAGCCGCACTCCACTGCACCCCTCTGGGTTCCCCGTTCAGCACTTATACCTTCTTTCATGATATCTGCCCTTTGATGTGTCTCACCACTCACGCCCTTTTACCGCAGTGCTTAACATCTATCAATGACAAAATCTCCCTCCGCCATCGAAGAAATTGGGAGCTAATATTTTACAGAATAGGGTGTAGGACATCTTCTCTATGAGTTGTTGAACAA
Source organism: Odontocerum albicorne (assembly GCA_949825065.1). Taxonomy (NCBI): domain Eukaryota; kingdom Metazoa; phylum Arthropoda; class Insecta; order Trichoptera; family Odontoceridae; genus Odontocerum; species Odontocerum albicorne. The sequence continues at coordinate 12,439,673 of OX463848.1, forward strand.
TAAATTTAAACAAATATTGTGATTTTTATTCTTCGGACCTGGTATGACTCTTAACAATGGTTTCCTCAAATTTCTCGTTTTATAATATGTCAACATTTAAACATATTTTTTTCAGTTTCTAATAATTCATCTCTACACGGTGGGAATAATTCGAATGTACCCTTAAGGTGGGAATCAAGGCACTCAGCGCTGAGTTCCGCTATGTTGCATCCAAACTTTAGTGTGAGTGATAGATAGCTTAAGCGGATGTAAGCCAACACTATGTATGATAAAACTGATTATACGCCATGTCTATAAGGGTGAGACCATCAAAAGTGGCAATCATTTAGGCAGACTTTTAACCTGTACACCGCGTTAAAAATCAAATTCCACGAATCCTGTGCGCGGCACAATTTCGGCGTTTTTTATTTTCTAAGTTTAAACGCGTATTTTGTTTAGAACCATTGATATTTGATTACACCACCAAGTAAACATGACATTCAAGTAATTGACTGATAGTAAATAATAGTCATTACTCTTAAGGAGACTCGTTAAATAAAGGAGGTAAACTAAACATTACGTAAAATACACAAAGGAATGCTACAGATCAGATCACCGGCGTTTGTGCTTCCCGCGAGGAACAACACGTTAATCAGCAGTGGGTTATACCAGTGATAGTCACAGTTTCATATTCAACATTTTACATTAATTAGTTCACTAAGTTAACCACAAGACCAATTATTTCCATTTTATTAAAGATCTTCAATTCTGCAGTCAAGTTTATGTCTGATACAGGACCCGATTAAACTCGGTTTATTCTGCGCATAATCCTCTATCTAGTGTTCTTTGAACCTGTGTTTAGTATTGATTAATTTAATATAAAATTTATTCTTTACTTCTAAGCAAAACACCTGCAGTAATCGGCATTTAGACAAGCTTTAAAATGTGAGAAATAAAATATATGCCACATTTTTTTTTTGTTTTCTACTATGAAACTTCCAGATTTTTATTTATTTAATTTACGACACAACAGTGTCTTTTACAAACAAATGCACATATGAAAAGTTAAAACAAAACCAAAAAATATTGACAAAAATACAAAACTTTATCTTAAACTAACAGCTAGATACAAAAAAAAAACAGTAGTTATAATACCTAAAGTAATTAGAAAGTCGTTGTTTAATTTTTTTTTTTATATTAATATTTATATTTAAATTCAATAAATGTATGTACGAGGCGTATCCAGAAAGTAAGTGTACTGAGGCTCTCACGACCGGATGGATTTTATTTTCGACATGTTGGCTACACTTCCGTGTAGCCTGACCCTTCCCCTCCGCAACGAGACCGGTTCGAGGTCAGTACGTTGAGAAGTGTCGACGCGACAACACGTTTAGTGAAAAATGTCAAACCAATCTCCCGCCAAGTGCGAAATTTTGTAAAAAGGCAAGAGTTTTTGAGGCGCTGCAAACTCCATGGAGATGAATTTCTCCGCTCCATCGTTACTGGAGATGAAACTTGGGTTGCACACTACACGCCTGAAACCAAAAGGCAGTCTCAACAGTGGCGTCACACCTCTTCACCCTCCGCCAAAAAGTTCAAAACCACAATTTCTGCCAAGAAAATCATGGCTTCCGTGTTTTGGGACTGTCAAGGCATAATTTTAATTGAATATATGTCTCAAGGGGAGACCATCAACTCTGCAAGATACTGTGAGACCCTAAAAAAATTGCGGAGGGCGATTCAGAACAAGAGGAGAAGCATGCTGACAAAGGGAGTCTGCCTGCTGCACGACAATGCAAGACCACACACGGCCAACGCCACGGAGGAACTGCTCGCCTCGTTTAAATGGGATGTCCTGAACCATCCCGCGCATTCCCCTGACCTAGCACCTTCAGATTACTATCTCTTTACCTCCCTGAAGCTGCACATGGGTGGAAAAAAGTTTTCAACCGACGAGGAGGTAAATGAGGAGGTGGAGAAGTGGACGGAGGGGTTGGCGGGAAACTACTTCGAGGAAGGCATCAAAAAGTTGATACCCCGCTTCACCACCTGCATTGAGAGGAATGGCGACTATGTCGAAAAATAGCTTACACATGTACTACGGTAACCACGTAATTTTTTTGTTTAAATAAAAAAAATTGTAACCTACAAAAATTCAGTACACCTAGTTTCTGGATATGCCTCGTATATTACAATATTTTACTAAATTTAGCCAAGTGGACTTACGTAACTGTGGAACCAATTTTAAAATGCTAAATAACTTAGATATCTTATTAGTGGAACAACGCTTACATAGAAAAAGAAAAATTGGATTTTTCTAGAATTTTGTGGATAGATCTTAAAAAAACACATGGGCTCAAATAAACTCATTTTGCTGTAAAAGCTAACAAACACATGAGCGCAAATAAACTCCTTTTCCTGTAAAATCTAACAAACACATGGACTCAAATAAACTCCTTTCGCTGTAAAAGCTAACAAACACATGGGCTCAAATAAACATATTTTGCTGTAAAAGCTTGGTATCTTATTTTTTTCAGATTAAGGACTGATTAAGCTTGGTATCTTAATTAGTCCTTAATCTTAGGTGTCGACCGGTAGACTCATTATTCCATTTATCTTAAGTATTTTTTTGTAATTTATCCTATAAATTCGTATTCTCGTTGCCCTTGAAAGAGATTAAATTTTTTTCTACGCAAGACTTGTATTGTTGATTGCATTGAATCATTTTTATTTTACTTTCCGTGTTGCACTTACTAAACATTGTTTTTTTCATGCATCATACTATGAAATATATATGTATGTATCTTGAATTTATCGTTTTATTTTTGGGAAGATGATATAACGTTATCTATTGTTTTATAATTATAACTGTGTCACTTGAAAGTCATTTATTTTCTTAATAAATAAATAACTAGTTAGTCCCTTTGAAACCATGGTTTAATTAGTATAATGAGAATGATCAAGATGGAAGTGTCAGTCACCTGTCGTTTGCAAGGCCACTGAGTGGTGGCTAGTCAGCTTTACGGAATGGATATTGTGGAGAATCCCGGCAGCGAGTGTTGTCTGGATAATGAAACTTTAGCGAATGTCCTTGAAGGACGCGATGATGATTTTGATAGTTTGGTATTTAAATAAAACACGTCAATTAGCAATGCGGAAGCAGAGAGTGAATGAATCGATGAATAATAAATAGTGATTAATGATCAATGATGCTTTATTTATCGGTAAGTAGGTATTTATACATTTCAGAACGGGGCGCGTGAGTGCGCCCACAATATATTTTTATCTCCCTCTGTGCGTGCAGAGATGGTCGATCGAAATATTGCAGACGTCGCGAATAATATTGTGGGTAGATAATTTGTTGGCGAGACAGCGTGATGCGTTCTCTTTCTACTGTGGAATGTATCGTAAATAGTATTCGTGGGTAAACAATATCGATGTTTTGGTATGCGACCTTTGGACATATCCGAAGGTCGTTTCGTCGGTCGTTGACCGTGCGTGTTGACAATATTCAGGGACGACCGTAGTTCCTACAAAACTATATATCATGTGTTTTTCGGTTGTCCTTCCGTGACAAATTTCATTTACTAAACTCCATATACTCGTATTTGCCACATTCAACGAATGTTGCATTTTTCAAACTTCTATGAACTTTTCCGTTTACAGACCGATTGTTAATCTTTTGATGTTTTAAATTGTCTAAAATTGTAATTTTTTTACTATATTGACCCATTTAATCGCATTACTGATTTTCATGTGTTCGCGCATATATGTTGGATTGCTTATTAATAAATAAAAATAGGTAGAAAAATATAATGTACTAAATGTAAAATAAATACATTCATTAGAAGTGAAAATCTCCCAACATATTGTTAGCCATAACTTTTAACCATTATAATGTATATTTAAGGTACATTAGAACCGATAAGCTTCCGACAAGTGGCCACGTTAATTTTTATTTTATTGCATGCCCTTTGTGTCTATCTTATCCCGCTAGCAGTATTACTCCACAGATCGCATCGAATCTCCGCTTCTTACATTATTGACCCGACTGCCTTAAGGGTGCCTCACACGGGGCTAGTTTTTTATGCGTCATCCCAAAGCGTCTAAGTAAAAATATTCACCCTTACACGGTGCTCATACAAATAAAAAAATTTACCGTATTTTGAAGAGCAGCAAATCTTGTTGGCATTGTGAACCAGATGTAGAAATGCTTGCACTGTATAACACTCGTTGCAAAATTAAAATCTGGCGGGTTTATTGCCATGTAGCAATCCCTTCCGACCACACATCGACCTTCTGATCACGTTTTATCGAACACTTATTGTCGATAATATGTTGGTGATTCTCAGTTCTTCGAGAATGGAGGCGTTAGTTCGCCTCGCTGTCCATGGAATTCGTGACATCCGTCTCCAGTTTATTCTACGTCTCTCGCTTGCTCTCAGAGTCTCCGCAAATCCCCGCACCATACATTAATATTGCGAAAACGAGAGACTTAACTATTACATTGTATGGTACTGCAATTTTAATTGAGTCAATGATTTCCAAAAGGAGCAGCCTTTCATCGGTACATTTAATTGAGTCAATGATTTCCAAAAGAAGCAGCCTTTCATCGGTACATTTAATTTAGTCAATGATTTCCAAAAGGAGCAGCCTTTCATCGGTACATTTAATTTAGTCAATGATTTCCAAAAGGAGCAGCCTTTCATCGGTATATTTTCGGACACGTTACTATTCTTTTCATTGTTATTTGTTTAATCAAGCACTGTTTATTCCACTTCATATAACGGTATAACCCTACCAGTTTCAAGGTGTTTACCTTGTCATCAGAGCAGCACAAACAATACTGTTTGTGTCCTTTGATGTATTGTTTGTACTCCCGTGAGGATGAGGCGAAAACCTTAAAACCGGTAGGTTTATACCATTATATAAATTTGAATTAACAGTATTTGCTTAAACAAATTACATTGTATTTAAACCTCCAGTGTTAATGCCTTAGCTATACATGAAATATATTCTTTTCATTTTCAGTTTTGTCACCGCCAAAGGAAGATTCCTTTGGTCAGTTCATTCTTCGTCACTTATTGATGTCGTGCTCATAAAAAATAAAGAGAATTTATAAATTCTTGTATAGATCGCGCTGGATAGGGAGTCCTCCATAACATCATGGGTGGTGGTGGGATCGAACCGACCTGAACTGAAATCCTTTCCGACCAATTCGTAAGATGTTAAAGATACACCAGACTTATACCCTTTAAAAAAAATCATCCAACGGGAATTGAATCTATCACCCGTGGGTTGGAAGAAAAGCGTCTCACCAACTAGACCACGGAGGCTTCCTCAGCACCTTAGTTGTCCTGACGCTTAGTAGCGCTGCCTAACATAAATTCTTGGCGAAACCGATGCTAGTAAATTGTGCAACATACATTCCAATTTTTGTGTCTTGTCTTCACAGGTTATATTTGTGGCGCAGTTGTGCTTTACTTGTGAGCTATTCGAGTTAAGATAGAAGCAAAAGAAAATGATAAAAATATTTTGGGGCCAAACTGGAGGTTGCAGGTTCAATTCAAGTTGAAACCCAGATTTAAAAAAAAAAGGATTCCTGTCTGCTTTTCACTTAAGGCCCCATTAACATATTTTTGGTTGGTTGGTAGAGATTGCCATATGGCAATACATCTGCCATATTTTACTGTATATAAGTGTAATAATACAAACTGTCGTATGTCGGCCCGCCGTCATCACTTGTGTGTAGAAAGGCCAAGCTATTCGCTACTCATTGGCCTATTAGTTCGCCTTTATCTTCAATAAGACGGTTTTTTTTTAAACTTGTAAAATTAACCTGCTTCTTGCTCTGTAATAGCGAATAATTTGGACATGTATCAGGTCGCGAGAATTATTCGCCATTAGCGACAAAATAATTTGCTAATGAATTAAATTAGCTGCTGATTTTGAAAGTTCGCAGCGTTTACAAGAACGAATGCAAAAAGTTTGTCAAAAGCTTATGAAACCAGTACCGTGTGATACATCCTTTATTCCCTGTCCCGGGACGCGGGAGCTATCCGCGACGCTAGTATGTTTAACCCAGAGCTTTCCAACCCGTGTACCGTTAGATAATTTTGCGTATAGCAAAATTCAAACGCATGTCAAATACAATTACCGTATCCTACTGAGATTATTGAAAAGAACTTTAAAATCAATTAATAATTAGAACGATAATTTGATTCAATGTTTGGCGCTTAAATTATTTTAAACATATAGTGTTTAAAATTACATTCATCTACACGTTTATCGTCCATTGCGTTTAAACGACTAATGCCGTTAATGCTTTTTATTCGTTTTAAATGCGTGGAAACATCTTAGCCATATTTCTCCATTTAGTAGACGAGAGAGAGAAAATCTGCTAGAATAAAATAATTTTTTTCTTTACTTCTAAAATAAACGTTAATACAGGTGTCCCAAAAAAATGAACACAAACTTTGAATTACTTTAAATTCAGTATTTATTAAAGTATTTCTAAGATTTTTAAATTAAATAAGGTAGGCGTAATTTTTTTTAGTTATTGCAAGTGCTCAAATTGATGGCCAATTATGATCTATGCACTATTGATAACGTGGAATTGCAAACATCACGTATCATTTGTTTTGGTATTTGGGCACATTCTTATGCTCTCAATTCATTAATTGTTGCCGATTTGTACCATAAACTTTATCTTCGGGTCCCTATAAAAAAGTCCATTGGCGTTGAGGTCTGAGGAACGCTGAGGGTATTCAATGTTATCTCTACAACGTGGTATGGCCAATTCCTGCAGCAAATTCAAGTAAACGGCACGGTGTGAAAAAAATTGTATATATTTTTTTGGGATATCCTATATTCACCATTACACTATTCACTGTCAAGAAACATGCCGCCTGTCGACACGCAATTTTTTTACGTTTCTATGGTTTTTGTATTTATAATGTATTATGCTATTACGAAAAAACCTTGATTACAAAGAATAGCATCTGGTTATTTTTTTCTGGTGTAATGTGCAATATACTCGTAAATACGGTATATAAATAGGTACGCAAGTATTCTTCAGTGTCGTGAAAATTTTGTACTTTAAATAGTGTGCCATGACATGAAAATGGTTGGGAAGCACTATTTTGTTAAACTTGAACCAATGCCGGTCCTTTGATCTCGCAGCTCCTTCTGATGTACCGCCCGGCCGCGGCAGGCGCGAGCTTCACTCCATCCATCACTCTGCGAGGGAGATTAGAGCGCGCGGTGCTGCCTGGTTACAGCTGACGGGCTACCGTTGCCGATATGAGTAGTCACCAATATCCACATCCCATAGATACGCTCGGTTTTGTACGGTGAATCATTTGAAGATTGTTGGAAAAAAATAAATGCGGTTTAAACACTGAGAAAAAAATAAATGTGGTTTAAACACTGTGCACTGAGAAAAATATGCGGTGTCGATAGAAGACAGAATAAAATGTGTGATTATTAAGGATGGATGTGATCTAAAATCCTAATGTTTTAAGTATTGTGAAAAAGAACACGTTTTATCATTTTTTTAAATTTCAATGGTCAAATAACTTTTTTGATACAGAGATTAAAAAAACAAAATATAAAATTTTACTTTTACATGTAAGCAGTGTTTATTATTAGTTAATTAGGAATTCCATTCTATAAAGAGGATGATTTGTGCCAATAACAATTTAAAGGAAAGGAGGAAGTGTGAGAATATATATAAGAAACTACTGTAGTAGTAAATATTTAAGGAATTTCGGACAATGAATTCAGATATGTAATTATACACTAATGGATAATTAAATGTGAGTAGGTGGGATGTGTTGAATGGACGGGGGATATTTACAATTGAGTAAAGGTTGTATGCGGTGCACAGAGGACACTCAAATAAAACATGGTCGAGGGTCTCCTCACCCCATTCCACACTTGCATTTAGGACTTCTTTTATATGAATTTTATAAAAGTGGCTTCCTGTCAGACAGTGGCCTATTCTTATCCTACAAATGACAATGTTATACAATAGGGAAAAACGGTACAAGTCGAAAACATAACGAAGCAAATCCATACAATTCAATTAATTCGTCACGATAAGAACAACTTCACTTTATTCCTGTAAATAGTCAAAGCCGTATGGAAATCCACACAAGGCCAATATTGATTATTAGCAATCCCAATTTTGTTATATTAAAGAACTTAATCGGACAATATGGTCCATTAATAAAATATAATGTTTAACTGTAAATCAATAATAAACTTCCAAGAAACATAAACAGAAAGAAAACGTTAACAATAAAATTAAAATCAACTCAAGTCATAACGCACAAAATGTGACATATTGTGAGAGGAAGTTGGCGAGGAGAGAAAGGAAAAAGTAAGATAATATATAGATAATTTTCAGTGTATGTTTCTAAACCGCCAAAGTACACCGTATTTCGGAGCTCAGAACTGTGACACAAAATAAAAACAAAAAAATTGAATCTCATAAAATCCCTTTTACAGTTGGATCACTAAGGTTGGTTCAAAAGAAATTTCCGGAATGTTATCAAATTTGTGGGAAAATATCGATATGGCTAAACCAGATATTGCCAAACTACAGCCCAAGGGCCAGATCAAACCGCAAGGCCCAATTTTAAGGTCCGCGTAGGCATATATCGTAATGTCACAAGGCCTATATAAACTACGTAAGCGTAATCTAGAAAAGCAGTGGACAAAACTTCTACTATCTTAACACAGAAAAAATATTTATTTGAAAAATAGTGAAAATGCTTGTGTCAGCTTATTTATGTATGCGAAAAAACTTCTCAATAATGAATATCTATAAAAACCCAACAATAAAAAGTGAAACCCGTTTGAAAGCAATATGTTATTAAGGATGCCAATAAGAAGCGTGCAGCCTGATTTACAAAAAAATTATCAATGATACAAAGAAGCTCAATTTTTCTCACTGATTATATCTGAAGTAATTGTAATTGATTTATCAAATTATAAGTACAGGTTTAATTATTGGTTTATAATAACTATATCAATCGTTTTGTTTTACTGTAGTTTTGTTTTAATTTTTTTTCTCTGGCCCGTGACGGCTTCTGTAAGGCTGCATATAGCTCGCCTAGGTAAAAGTTTGGCCATGCCTGGGCTAAACATTCGCTGTAATTTCTGCAGGCTCTTGGTATTAGAGTTCTAGTATACGAGATTCTAAATGTCGGGAAATAAAATAAAGTTGATTGCCGCGTTGCTCTTATTGGAATATGAAATATTATTTGTTCCAAAAGATACTCGTACAATATATAAATCCACGACGAATTTTGTACAATAAAATGTTTAGTACATGTTAAACAGATGATTGACTAAACAAATGTATGTATAATGCAAACATACGCGGGAGTCGTGGTAGAGGGCGACCAATCGGTTGGGATCGGTTGAAAGGACAGATCTGAGACATATTTCTCGTATCTCGTGTCTGTACACCCATATTCTCCTAGCTTTAAGATTTTTATCATTTGGTCTTGCCACGTTTTCTTTCGGTTTTCTGTGATATCGTTGTGGGGATTTTATCGTTCATATTGTGTTTATGTATGCGTAAATTAATGTATGATATTTATAAATTTTAAACAAAATTGCTCTCAAATTTTGGATGCATACATACCTTCACGCCATATCCAAATCATGTCATACTTCCTTCGCTTCTTCCACATCTATACATCTTCTCACACAGTTTCTTATGTTTTTCTTACTCCTTAAATTTCCTTTAAACTCTTCATCTACTTTGTCTAACAATGTTTTTCTCGGTCATTCTCTACCACGACTCCCACTCTTGCTTTCGTCGTAAATTTGTTTAATTGATATTTCGTCACCTGTCCGTACATATTACATTTAATCATAAGTGTCATTATATTATGGAGTTCTACAAAGTCAAGTTAGAAACATTTCGAAATTCTTTTTGCTGTTTACTCTTCCTGAAATAGAAAACTTGATTAAAGTCCGGACATCTAGCTAGCTAGACCATCTGTCTGATGGCGATGCCGATAGTGGAGAAGCGGATAAGTGTCTGCACTATTGCATTGTTGTGACGGCAGCTGTTCCTATCTCCTATCTGATCTGGACGTGCCTCACCGGCTATCGAGTGGTGGCTACTGGCCATTAGTCTCCGAGCTCAAATTCCTAATCGAGGATTAATGATCGCTTCCAAATTGGGAACACAAAAAAAATATATAAAGTTTGATAAGTAAATTATATGATACTCGTATATGAGAAGAGAAAATCTAAGGGTGAATGTTGCAAAATCCAAATTTATGGTGTTAGAAAAGTGTAAAAGGAAAAGTAAATGCGATATACTCGTATATGGGAGAACAATGAAAGATTGGAGCAAGTTGAGGAATTCTGCAATTTTCTCAGATGATGCAAGAGTTACGATGGATGTCGACGGCTTGTAGCGATAGGAAACAAAGTCAATGGGGCACTAAAACATATATACTTGAAACGGACGGTATCAAAATCTGCTAAGATGATACTCCACAATATTTTAGTGACAACTTTATGTATGGGAGTGAAACTTAGACGTGGAAATAAACTGAGAGGAGCCGAATAAATGTTGTAGAAATGCGTACACTGAGAATAATATATGGGGGGACAATGTATGACAGAATACGGAATGAAGTAATCAGGGATGAATAAATTAAGGCTAATGTGTTGAGTAAAATGAAGAAGAGCACGCAGAGATGGTTTGGGCATATGTAACGAATGAAAGAAGAAAGACTTACAAAACAAATATATAGTGCCAATGTGAGTGAAAAGCGTGGTAGAGGAAGAGTATGGAAAGTATGGTTGGATCAAGTGTATGATATATTGAAAGAAGAAACCTTAGAAAGTCAGAGAAATTGTAGGTAGGAGTTGTATGAATGTATAATATGAGAATGCAGAACCTAAAACAGTTTTTTAATAAAAAAAAAACTTTTAACACCTTTATATAATAGCTAGTTAGCTGGAACAAATTGTTATATGACAATCCCACCAGATTTTACTGAATATAACGTAAGTGTTATGTCATTTATCAAAAAACGTTAATAATTTAATCTTGACCAGTGTTATAAAACGTGATTTTCTAATCTGTCAACCTCTGTGGCGTAGTTGGTATGAAATACGCTAGACCTCAACACGGAGGTGTCAGGATCAATTCTCGACGGTGCTATTCCCAACTGAAATACTTTTTGATAACAATAATTGCGCTCTAGACGTGTTGACGTCTTTGGTTGCCTCTCCATATACGGCATTATTGGCAATACGTGATTGACAAACTGCGAGTTTCGTGTCTACTCTAGTGGTTCTGAACACATAGACTTATTTATAAGGCCAATAATAATGTTGTCTCCATACCACGCTCTTCAATATGCCCAGTGCTAATTCGGATATATTGAAGGGTATCATACGAATTAATGAATTCATTTTATTATATCTACCTTTTAGAGTTAGTTTATCGTTCATACGCGTATGTGTATTACATAATGCTAGCTTAACCCGGCGTATCATTTGCCCTTCTGGCAGATATTTTATTATATCTACCTTTTAGAGTTAGTTTATCGTTCATACGCGTATGTGTATTACATAATGCTAGCTTAACCCGGCGTATCATTTGCCCTTCTGGCAGATATTTTATTATATCTACCTTTTAGAGTTAGTTTATCGTTCATACGCGTATGTGTATTACATAATGCTAGCTTAACCCGGCGTATCATTTGCCCTTCTGGCAGATATTTTATTATATCTACCTTTTAGAGTTAGTTTATCGTTCATACGCGTATGTGTATTACATAATGCTAGCTTAACCCGGCGTATCATTTGCCCTTCTGGCAGATATTTTATTATATCTACCTTTTAGAGTTAGTTTATCGTTCATACGCGTATGTGTATTACATAATGCTAGCTTAACCCGGCGTATCATTTGCCCTTCTGGCAGATATTTTATTATATCTACCTTTTAGAGTTAGTTTATCGTTCATACGCGTATGTGTATTACATAATGCTAGCTTAACCCGGCGTATCATTTGCCCTTCTGGCAGATATTTTAAATACATCAAACGAAAAGGGAGAATGTATTAAAAAAAAAAAACGAAATTTATATAATTCGATTACACCACTGGTCGAATCCTCTCACGATAATGGAGAGTATGGTACAATGTTGTAATGACATACATGCTATCACGGTATTCCCCTGACGGGGTACGTAGAGACGACGGTGCGCCAGACTTGCCTATCTCGACACACATCTTTCGTCATTTCTACATCGATACAACTTCTCATACAAAATCTACGATTTCTCTGATAATCTACTTTTCCTTCTTTCAAAACAATACTTGATCCAACCTTTCCTTAGTATTCCTCAACCACGCCTTTCATTCACATTTGCACTATATACTTGTTATGTTAGTATTTCTTCATTAATTCGTTTTACATGCCTAAATCACCTCTGAGTGCTCTTCTTCATTTTACTTATTACATCAGCCTCTTCATTCCTAATCACTTCATTCCGTATTCTATCGTACATTATCACCCTATTTATCCTTCTTAGTGCACGTATATCTACAGCCTTCACTCGGTTATTTTCAGTCTTTCCACGTCCACGTTTCACTTCATAATAATTACATGTCAGTTTTACTGTACCACTTTATTCATATTATATCTAATGCAGTAATTTAGAAATACTTATCTTAAAAATAAATTAGGTATTATAGTTTTAAATTAGTTAATCATAATTTTTCTCTCTGAAAAGTAATAACAACCAAGAAAAAACAACCACCTACCCCTTAATAATTATAATAGGATAACTTATTAGTGGCATATTGTGAGCATACGAAGTCGTACTAAAAACCATTATTCCGAAGCCTGCTTTGTACAAAAGAATCTCTTAAAAAATGTCAGTTTAATCATTTTAAAACGCTATTAGTCTTCGAATACTCAAAAGAAAATTGATTAATTCAATTGTCGACGGGAATGCAATCAATCAGTTCACAGTGGACGCTATATTATTTAAAGTCCTTTCTACATCGTGTCTTAAAAACAATACTCGTTTTTTATGAACTTGATGTCACGTAATGTCGAAGAAAAACTGGTCAAAGGGACTTATCCGGCGGTGACACACCTCAGTGTGAAAAAAATAGTAGTCACGTAGTTCTGGGTCAGCTGCAACACTTAAAGAAGTGTTGTACCTAACATAGAAAGAATAAATAAAGTTCAGGACCCAAGACAGCCCTATATAGTCAACTGACAGCATTATTGACAATAAAATCTAGTAATAGTTTCATGAAGAGTGTGCTAGAAACGAGCTCTCCGAAAATATGGGACCTGGAGACTGCCTTGGCCTTCTTGAAGATCCCCGAATAAACTTAGAGTGGGAATGACTAGACTCAAGGTTAACAGGCAAATATAGGGTTTGTTGAACGAAAGTAGTATTTAATATCATTTTGAGGCTATACAGGACTCACAACACACGCTGACTTCTTCAAATATCGGGATTACATGCTCTGGGTAAGACCTGATTGATGCTGATGACAGGGCGATGTTTGTTGCCTCCTTCTATTGTAGAAACACATAGCATAATTATCAATTGATGGTCCAGATTAATGAATAAATTACGTAAAAAAATTAAATGAATTATTTTCCACAAAATAATTTCCATATAAATATTTCAAATCGGTTCACATATGTACTACACAGGTTCAAAAGGCAACTTGGAAATGTTCTCGAGGGTGTATCGAATTCAAAGGGGAAAATCTGTTTTGATGCAGAGGGTGGCGAATGTGGAGTGTGCTCTTTACTGCGAGGTGTGGTATAAGGTGCCAAGCGGAGGAGAGCAGATGGGCTGCGCCGATACGGGATGGGTGCAGAACTGCGGCGCACCTCTGGCAAAGGAGAAAAATCACACGGAACTAATAAGGGAAGGGAATCACGGTGACAAAGAGCACCGCTGCCTGGGGCTGGGGCGAGGGTGGTGGCGCCCACCGCTCTCGAGGGGTGCTGAGGGAGCTATGACGATTGTTACCCATTTCCTTACTGCGGAGGGACGTGCTCGGGTGTTGAAACATTTATTTTGTGATTAGTACTTATTGAGAAGCAAATTTATCGACTGAAGCTGGAAATTCATGACTCGGAAATATTTTTTTTTAATTCGCATGGTACCTACCCTTCATCATATCTGAATTGGTAATTCAAACATATTAAATAACGTGACCGAGAGATCACACTATCTTCAGCTTCATTGATTAAACCTTCAGATTTGGAATTACTGGAGAAGGTCCAGAATTCGTGTTTCGTCATTGCACATTTTGGCAATACTACCACTTACGTGAAGAAACAATAACACTCGTACAAGTCTAGCGCGTACGAGAATCGTTATCACGCGAACTTTTTTACCAGTGTTATATCGGGAACAAATTTTCAAGATGAAAAATATACACTTTTTTCAACATTTTATTCAGGTGACGTCTTACACCGAATTGCATGATGTTTATCTCGGAGATAATTTACGAGATAAAATGTCATAATGACCTCGTTCCTGCCTTATGCAAATGTATCTGAAGAAGGTGAGCCTAATGAGCCTTTAATATATACATTTTTGGTAAAATAGATATCTTCGTTTCTTTTCTTGAGATTGAGAGTGTGGGAATGTGATATTGTAAGTGTGGTTAGAGCGTACACGTACTCGTATATACAATTGTTTAATTAAAGAAATAAAAAAATCTACATTTTCATGCTACATTTATCTTAAAACTATATTCAGATTATTATGAAATTTTTAGTTATCTCAAAAAGCTGACACGTACAGCGTTATATTTCTAAACTTATAGTTTATGGATCCTGTTATAAGTGGGTTAACTCATGACATAAAAACAGATTCGGACCCTATTTACTCGTATATATTTTTTTCAAGTATCATCGGGACTCGAACCCGAATCCCACGGGTGATAGTCAAGCGTCTTACCAACTATGTTACGGAGGTTAGCTAAAGGATTAAATAACTCAAGAGTTGTTAAATTTCTTTAAATTTTAGAACCATCGGTAATTTAGGCCACGGAGGCAGGCAGATGGCATAGAGGAATTCAAGTGAAATTTAAGTTAACACTGTTGAAAATTTTTATTACTATGAATTTAAAGCAATTTTTTGCCTTGTACATGAATGTTTTTCGCTTTTGATTGTGTTCAACTTTTCATGGTTTTTTAATTTGTTTTTTTTTTATTTCTGTTTTTATTACGTCATGTTTTGAAGTTGAAATGATTGCTTTTTTCATTTGTATTATATTTCGTTTGTTTTGTTTTTTTTTTTGTATTGTGTTTTTTTGTTAAGTCTGCGGCCATTAATATTTAATAAATATAGTAAGTATACGGAAATACAATGCACTACGCTAGTGCCATTATTAAGTGTTTGATATTTTCAGTAGATATATACTCGTAATTATCCTCCTGTATCAAGATATGGTATATTAGATAAAATACTAATTAGTTTGACGAAATAAGAACAAGTATGAGAACTTCCTCGGGTATCCGTTGTTCCAATGTATCCAGCCACTCATGCAAAAAAATATTCAAGTCAAATAATGGTATAATCAAGTTCCTATACTTCAGGTGTTTGCACTCAACCTTTTAATTCTCGTTCTCAAACATTTTATCCTGAGATTTGCTTCACATTTAAAAAGTCTCAAGTTTTGTATTGCCCAATTTCAATGCAATACTACGATTCTATGCGATAACGCAATATTAACTTAAATTGTTTAATTTTTATTATTCATGAATAATAAATATTATAGCACACTTATTTTCTTCAGATGGACTTAAAATCGAAAGTAATAAATTAGGACAGTAGCAATGCATAACAAGTTGTATTCAACCGTAAAGTAAGTACCTTTTCACAGAAGAAGAGTCGCCTCAGGAGCGTGTCAGTAGCTGTTGCTAACTTAATAGCTAAGTGTTCTACAACAAAGACATATCCCAGTCTACTAAAATATCTGTCTACAAGGTCATTGTATACAGATATCTTAGTGGGTTCGGTGAGACTTGGGTTCCCTATAGAAGATACATTCGGAGCCTTGAAAAGATTCACTAGCGTTTCTTTCCTCGCATCCTTCAGATCCACTGGAGTGATCATGTCACAAATGTCTCGGTCCTGCAACGCTCCAATTAAACCTGTAAGTGTAGAGGATATGGTTGGTTATAGAGGCGAAATTCAAGCGAACTGGACATGTTATGCACATAGGCAATCATAGACGTTTAAAACGTGTCTTATTCGGGGAGATAGTGGGCAAGCAATATGTTGGTGGGCAGAGGAAGCCCTATAAGGACAGTTTGCGATAGTCGCTGACTTTGTGCGGGGCGCCTGACGACTGGGAGCAGGCGGCTAAGGATCATGGAATGGGTTTTCAAGCGGATGGGGTCTCAACAGCTAGACGTGTAAGAAACAGTCAACGTGCTGTAAATATGCGTCAGCATTACCATGTGACTCGGCTGGATCCACATGTATGTGACGTGTGCGTCTAGGATCGGTTATATCGACATAGAGGAGCATCTCGAGTTTGATGTTGGAATGACGAAGAGATACTCGACTGCGAAGCCCAGCAACTACGACGAACCTTTCACAAATCCGAATTATCTACAAAGCCAGCAACATTTTACACTTTATATTATAGTATGTTACTACTAGGTCTAGGTCTACTTGACCTTTAACAGGCATGTCAAACTCGCGGTCCGCTGAGACTTCTTGAAAAAAACTTTTTCAACTTGAAAATGGCAAAAATATAGTTTTTATTTAAGTAAATTTTAATTGATATTATTGTGAACATAATTTTTATTTGTGTGGAAACTATTTTCAGTATGTGAAGACGAAGGAGAAATGTATGTTGAGTTATATAATATGTTAATGAAATTTATTGTGCTACTTGTTTTCTTGCGTGGTATACGGCCCTGTACCTTCTGGGCTCCGACATGTTATGTACGGTTTTATGCGTGTACTTATTTTTGACAGCAGATTGAATGGACCATGTTAGTGTTTCGTGTATATTATTGTAGCATCTTGTACGATAATTTCTTTATTATTTTGCACTTTATGTTTTATAAAATCGATCGAAAAATAATGTATAAATGAATTTTTTTATATCGAAAACATGCGGCCCTCAGTCTAATGCATCATAATTTATATGCCCCGTGGTGCAAAACGAGTTTGAAATGCCTGGTCTATAAGATGATTGTGGCAAGCTTTCTTAGCATCGTCTTGGGCTCTATCGCAATGACAACTAAATAAATAAATACTCGGAAGTGCAGTATACTACACAAGTTTGCCCTTTGATTGTTTGACCTTTTCAGTTGATAATTATCCTGTATCAAGATCAAGATGTATGTATAGTATAAATACGTTCACGTATACAATATTAGGTACCTACATTGTATCTCTGAGTTACACGGCGAATTTAATTAGCGAAATTCCCCCGGCCCACGTAGCAGGAATCGGGCAAACTTTTCTAATACGGTGTAAAGTTTTAATACTAGTCGCTTTGACGGTCTCTCCTCCAGTCTCCTCGCTTCCCCGCTGCTCCGTCTCCGTCTCATCGTATCTCGTCAATCTAGAATCTAGACGGATAATTATTTTGAGTGAAGTCACTCAAAGACGAAACAATTAAGTGTATTAGTGACTGAGAGTTTGCACAAGTACCGGTCGGGAGGGCGGGCTGGAGGGGGGAGCGGTGGATAGGAGAGGAGAGAGGGACAAACTACACCGCTTTTGATATCATCCCTTTGATGTTTGCCGCCGCTTTGGCTTTGCCGCCGGGCGGGTGGAGGGGGGCGGGATACAAACGGTCTTCTCTTTGCGTATTTTCCCATGTCCTAGAAATATTATATTTTTTACTATTTAACTTTTTGACCTGTTTTTTGTATTTCAGAAATTTATTTAAAAGTAGAGATGAAGTAAATAATATATAGCAGTTTCTATTATATAGCAGTTTCGTAATACAAAATCACGAGCGATTTATACAAAGGAAGCAGATTTAATAAGGTATAACTGTTAAAGTAAAAACGCGATATCAATAGTTAATCACAATTTTTCCACCCACCAGACCATTTATACTGGAGTATTGCCTCTGAAGGACGGATATAAACGTTTATAATAAATAACAGATCTGTGTAGTTTATAATAATATATGTAATATATTTAATTATAATATATAATATGTTTTATAATAATAACTGTGTAGTTTATAATAATAGGTCCTAATGATAGTGTAGGGTGATAAGTTCGTTGGACTTAGTTCAAAAAATACTGAGGCAGTTTTTAACAGCCCTTGCCTCTAGTGAGACGCGAATAAAGGGGGTTAATAGAATTTAAATATATTAAGAATTGTTTCAAGTGGATAAATTTACTCGACAATCTTTTCACTATAAACATACCATCACGCCATATCCCTATCGGAATAGGCAGAGGGGACAGAGTGCCAGGCTTTATTATCTCAAAACAAATATATACATACTCCTTCCCATAAACCTTCTTCGATTTCTCCGACTTTCTGCTTGAAATATTTTCACTGTACTGTGATATATTTTTATCACTAACTAGAGGCAGGTGTTCTTAAAAAGTCCTGGAGGTTTCCCAGCGAGGTTCATTATTCAATCGTACGAATCTTGATGCTGGTCCAAATATCAGAGGCAGCATTTTGGATGTTAATGATCTTGAGGACAACACTTGTTATTTATTATTACATTCCAAATTTCCCAGTGGTGCTTATGAGCTCCGAGTTATAATAATACAAATATACACCGATCTTTTTTAAACTAAACAGCTTTATATACAATCTGATTATTTTCTCTTCCAGCCAACCAGAAATATGTTAAAGTGGCTCATGGTAAAACCGTACTGGAATACTTTTTTGTAAATATGGGTTCCAGCGGGATTTGAGCCCGCAACTTCCAGGTTGGGTAATAGGCGTCTTACCAACTAGACCATGGAGGTCGTCCGTAGAGACCTTAAGTGAACATCTAACCGGAATATTTTTTAAAATTAAATTAGGTTCCAACAGGAATCGAATTACCAGGCTGGAAGACAGGTGTTTGTTAATCATGAAGACCTTCGTGGCCTACTGGTAAGACACCAGTAGCCTACGAAGGTTAACACATTTTAAGTAAAATGTTTAGATGATGTATATATATTTATTTTTTTCGCTAACAGTTGTGTTTACTTGTTTAAAAACTGGTATTGACCCTTAGAAACGCAAACTTTTTTAGATAGTTCTCTTAGAATGGCAAGAAAGCGGCTAATATACGAGGGCGGTCCGATAAGTACTTAGCCTCACTGCCCGATGGCACCACTATCGCAAGATCAATTTTTTATCGCGTTGTACATTCTCGTTGACAGCTACTGTCAAAATTTCAGCCGAATCGGACGCGTAGTTTTGTTTTGACCGCGTGTGGAAGCGAGCGTGTCCGCGGATTTGAGAAAAATGGAAAAAGAGCAATATCGGTCGGTGATTCGATTCTTGTTTTTGAAAGGGAAATCGCGCAGCGAAATCAAAGAGCGCTTGGATGCTGTGGACGGTGACTCTTCTCCTTCGATGGCGACCGTCAAAAATTGGTTTAACGAGTTTCAACGTGGTCGCACGTCGGTTTTTGATGAGCCACGCCCAGGTGCTCTGAAAACGGCTACCACGGAGGATAACGTGACAAAAATCCACGATCTCGTATTGGCAGTCAGC
Organism: Odontocerum albicorne; assembly: GCA_949825065.1. NCBI lineage: Eukaryota > Metazoa > Arthropoda > Insecta > Trichoptera > Odontoceridae > Odontocerum > Odontocerum albicorne. The sequence continues at coordinate 12,459,385 of OX463848.1, forward strand.
CGATTGAAGGTGCGCGAGATAGCTGAGACAGTAGCATCTCAAAAGACCGCGCGGGTCATATCCTGCATGAAGTATTGGGCATGAGAAAGCTGTCGGCGCGATGGGTGCCGCGTTTGCTCACTCCGGACAACAAGCGCAACCGTGAGACCACTTCAGAGCAGTGTTTGACGATGTTTAAGCGCAATCCGAAGGAGTTTCTGCGTCGTTTCGTGACCGTCGACGAAACATGGATACACTGGTACACACCCGAGACCAAGGAACAGTCGAAATAGTGGACTTCACCCGGCGAACGTGCTCCGAAGAAGGCGAAGACTGTCCTATCGGCCGGAATGGTGATGGCCACCATTTTCTGGGATTCAAAAGGTGTGATCTACATCGACTTCCTGGAGAAGGGCAAAACGGTCATAGGGCTCTACTATGCCGAATTATTGGGCCGATTCGACGCCGAATTTCAGAAAAAACGGCCCCATTTGGCGAAGAAAAAAGTGCTCTTCCATCATGACAACGCACCGGCTCACACCTCCGCCGTCGCCACGGCCAAATTGGTAGAATTAGGCTACGAACTGCTGCCCCATCCACCGTATTCTCCGGATTTGGCCCCGTGCGACTTCTTTTTGTTTCCAAATTTGAAAAAATCACTCGCCGGGCAGAAATTTGAGTCGAATGAGGTTATCGCCGCCACGGAGCTTTGCAGACCTCCAGAAAAGGTATTTTTCAGACGGGTTAAAGAAGTTGGAGCATCGCTGGGTCAAGTGTATCGAACTCAAAGGAGATTATGTTGATAAATAAATCGCCATTTTTCCAAAATTTTTGTTATTCTTTTGTAGGCTAAGTACTTATCGGACCACCCTCGTATTATACTACAGAAACACGTTAATTCGCATAAAATTATTACCATTGAATGAACGAAGAATGAACCATTCTAGATACGACTCTCTTGGTATTCAAAACCGGGACACCAGATTGCTTCTGACACATAAATAAATTTTAAACCACGAGCGCCCAAAAATTAATAATTGTTAACATTACAAGAACCAAACAGTTTAGAAAACATAATCTTCTGTATACCCTTTAAATTAGAATTGTACGCAATTTTGTATTTTCTTTGGAATATTTCTGAGATTCAAAGGGTATAAAGTATTCTCGATTTTGTAATTTGTTTTATCAAACAGTGTTTATTCCACTTTATGTAACGGTATAACCCTACCAATTTCAAGTCTTGTTTGTGGTCCCCTGATGATGAGGTGAAAACCTTGAAACCGGTAGGTTAATACCGTTACAAAAAGTGGAATAAACAGTGTTTCATAAAACAAATTACAATGTCTTTAAACCTTCACAATGTTAATGCCTTAACTATAAATAACATATTCTCGATTGTATTTTACACTCTCTGATTGTTATCATAATACTAAGAATATATGAATACTTATGATTAGTCACAGGTATTCGTATATTCTTAGTATTTTAAAATGACCTGTTTTTTTTTGTTTCTGTGATTCGATGAAACATTTGTTCCATTCATCTTCGCGATTAAATATGCCAAGAATAATATTTATGAAATACTTCATAATCATGTGTCCTGATAAAAATAACTTGAATTTATATATTCGCTAATGTTCTAACAGTTTCAATACATTTGTGCTATAATTTACACATCATCTTAAAATATCGGAACTCTGTGCACATACTACCTTGATCAAAAAGTTTTAGGACCGGCCACCGTGTGGCGCTGTCAGTCACCCGATTGGAATTCTTTTTTTTTTGTTAGGTTACCACATTTACATTGGCACTTCCCTCCAAATTTCAGCGTCATAGCTTGACATTTGTAAAAATTACGCTGTACTGAGTACATCTACCTTTGTGCGAGTTTTCGAATTTTACAAGTTTGAAAATGGCATCAACTGTGCATCAACGAGTTTGTATTAAATTTGGTGTGAAAAACGGATTTAACGGTCCGCAGACCTTGGAAATGTTGGAGAAGTGTTTTTCGGTGGCACGAACGCTTCAGAAGTGGTCGTGAGTCGGTCGAGGATGACGAACGCAGTGGCAGTCGAAAACCGATGAAAACATCGATAAAATCAAAGAAATGTTGGCCGAAAACCGTAAATTGACCATCAGAGAGCTGGCAGAGGATTTGAATATCGCTTATGGATCCGCTCAAGACATTTTGGTTAGTGATTTGGGCCTCAGACGTGTCGCTGCAAAACTGGTGCCGAAAGAAATCAATTTCATGCAAAAAAGGACCGCGTTGAAATCGCGAAAGACATGATTTCCATGAGTTTTTGACCAAAAACAACACGAAAACTATCCAGCAGCCTTCGAATTCACCTGATCTGGCTCCCTGCGACAGTTTCCTGTTCAATCGACTTAAAAAACCGTTTCGCGAAACGCGTTACAGCACCCGAAAGGATGTCATGAAAAAATCGAAGACGGCTCTGATGGACATACCGAAAATTGAGTACCAGCGGTGTTTTGAGGATTGAATCAAGCGCTGGCGTAAGTGCGTTGCAGTCGATGGGGAGTACTTTGAAGGGGACCATATCGATTTTGATGAATAAACTTGTATTTTCGATTTTATGAATAAAGTCCTAAAACTTTTTGATCAAGGTAGTTTTGAAACTCACTTTATACCAGAAGGAACTGAACGGTTGAACGTGAGAAATAGACGCCAAGTTTATATACTATATTTTTTCTATAATATTCTTAACTGTCCCGCCGTCCCCTCTTATCTCGCCAAAAATTTTCAACGTCTTTCCGATCATGGACTTGCGCTACGCTCAAACAGAGATTGTTTATTGACTTTCCCAGTTCACCGCTCTTCGTCATTTACTGTTCATGCAGTAAAACCCTGGTGGAACCAGTTACAAACTTACTCGTATGTTCGACTCGCTCCGTCCTTGGCATGCTTTAAGAAGCGACCGAAAAAATCTATTCATTTCTAGTCAGTAATATAACGTGTTTCATTCGTGATTCTTTAACGTGTTTCTTTCATCTCCACCATCCCTTTCTTTTTCTTTGATTAGTGATGTCTCCCTTTTACTTTTATGTATATGTTCATAAATGTCGTAAAGATGAACTATCATTTGAATCTTTTTGCGACCATGTTACTTCCTTTATTTACCGTCATCTTGTTGGTTTGAAAAGATTGCCACCTGGAAAAAAGCTCGCTAGATTATTTTTGCAGTAAAGTGTCAAATAAATACCTTAGTCGTTTAATCCTTGAATAATAGTACTTCAGATGCACTTAATCCGAAAATGATAAAATTGGGACAGCAGCAATGAATACCAAGTTTCATTCATTCGTACAGTAAGTACCCTTTAACAATTCTGAATTGGCTATAAACCCGTCAACATTTTACTTTCACAATATATTATATACTCGTATGTATAGGATAATTTGTCGATGCCGTGACTCAATGTCATACTTCCTTAGCACTCGGGCGTCATGGACACTATACCTGATTGGTAACATCCACTCTTATTTTATTATATTTGAGGCCTTTTTTATCTGAGTTTGTCGTTGTACAAGTGCTAATTAGCTATTTACCTTATTATTGTCAGTGTTTTTGGGTTAACTTAACTTGGGTAGTAACGAATCCATGTTTTTTTACAAATATTAAAGCAATTTATTTTAATCAACCAGCCTTTCTTCCTATTATTATCAGTATTCATGATAGTGTCTTAAACTTGGTAAATCAAAATAATATTTTAGAAAAAATAACAAAAATAAAAAAAAAGCTAAATCACAATGAAATAAGGGTAGGAATTACTTCTAAGTTAAAGACGAGGAATATTTTATAGTATAAATAATGCTTGTTAATTTTATTCTTGGAGTACCGTAAAAATATTTCATTGAATCATTCTGTACTCAAGCTGTGCTTCCGCTATGTCTCGAGTGATACTGTAGAGTCGTAAATCTTACGTCGTGTGCATCCCTCTCCCCAGTTCCCGACACGAGTGGCCCAAGGCGCGCCGTACGTTTGATATTACATTAGCGAAATGAGTGACGATAGAAGCTATTAGCCGCGGGGCGGGATTCACCCCAACACCCTGGCGCCCCGGCACACAACCCTGTGACACCAGCCACCTTCTTCTCTTGGCCACTGCTCCATGCTCTGCGGTGGCTCGTCTTCCGCTTCAGTCATTCTGGGAACGGGAATTGCATTATCCATTCTCTACATTAGCCTGTGAACTTATACCCAAAAGCACTGACAGTAATTTCAACATCTGACAAATAACCTATAATCGAAGAACTTCTCGAGAAGTTAAGGCTAGAGCCGGTAACAGAATAGAAGTTAAACGTGGACAAGGAAAAAATACTGTAAGAAGCCGAATAAATGCTGTAGAAATACGTGCACAGAATAATTCACGGAGTGACAATGTATTCATTTGTACGGTACTTCTCAATATATTGAAGAGCGTGATCGGGATGCAATTGTCTTCGACCCCATTAATCGGACCTTCGGGTTTAACCGTTTTACTGCTGGACATTTTTTTTTCAATACTATAAAACGTCTATAACATATATAGACTCTCAGCACTCTAACGGTTAAGAACCGCTAGATAAAACACGGATAATGCAGTTGGTCTTCGCACGTTTTGGCAATACTATCACACGTGACAATGCAACAACACTCCCACAAACGAATATTTTTACAGTCGAACGATGTCTAGCGAATGCGAGTATTATTATTAGATGAACAAACATCCGACTGGGGCACTTTTTTTTCAAATAAGAAATCGATCCCGAAACCCCTTTGAAAGTAGACCAAAACACGGAGGTTGTTCAATATGTGTATGACAGTATCGAGCGAAGTAATTGGATAAATCAATACTTAAAACTGACGTATTGAGTAGGATGTAGTTGAAGGGATGAAGAAAGAATGATATAACAAATATAAGTGGAAGGTATGGTAGAGAAAGACCAAGGATAGTATGGTTGGAACAAGTTGATGATTTTTTGAAAGAAGGAAATTTAAAAAGAAATCGAAGGAGCTGTATGATATGGAGGAGACACAATATATGTGTAATGATCAAGAAGTCGGGTGTTCTGATGTCTGTCGATGGTATATATTTATTCACTAGTTGCAACCCGTGAAATATTCACGGAAGTAAAACAAATTCTACATTTATGAAAATATATATTCATAAATTCAAAATTTGTTTATATGTATCATTTATACTTCGTCCCCTTTTACACCGGTTCAAAAATTGTTAGCTAGGTATTTAAAATTCGTTCAGTATCACGGACCCACCGAGATTCAAATTTCAAATTACTTTCGGAGAGAATCCAAGTATTCCTCTCTCGCTCTCTTGTATTTAAAATTCAATTCTCGTATTCTTTCTTTGGCGACAGCCGTCGTATGGGTTTTGGATTATTTATACTATGATATAGGTACTTTAATTAATTGTTTATTTTTAATATATTAAAACCTTCTACTCGAAATTGAATTAAATTAATTTAATTCAATTTGAATTAAAGCGCCATTGAGTTAAGTTGGATAAGTAAATGGTGATATATAAATTATCTCTTATTAATTTTGTTTTCGTTTCTTACTTTTTAACCAACGACTTTTTTCCGTTCAAAACTCAACCCTTTCATGAAGGGATATAAGAAAATAAATGAATAAAGAAAAAAAAATCCATATCTCTCTCACTGAACACACATGCAAGGAATTAGGTAAAATTTTGTCTACCTATTATTAAATTGAAAAAAAAAGACGATACTTTGATGTAAAGTTACAAAGAAGTTATGATCAAAGGAAATTCGAGCGCGAATTTAGTCCCGAATCCTTTTGTTGTCATTTTAGTTTCCATATTTCGCTCCCTCGAGAGGGTAAGTTTGCCAGGATACCTCCTTGACTTACATTTCGGAAGCCAATATCAAATTGTCATCAGGGATTTTCAGATTTGCTTTGTGGTTTTGTTATTTTGTATTTATTTTCATTGAAATCGTAAAACCCCATTTGATTGCACTTTGTTCTACATAAAAAATTTATAAGTTTGAATGATCAAAATATTGACTCCAATAAAAAAAAAGTTTTTATTTCACTTTTCTTTTAAGCGATGTACTATAAAATTTGATTATTAATAACGACAGGCTTAAAAAGCGCCTTAAGATTTTTTACACAGACCCCTTTAGAGTTATTATCTTGCTCCATAATTGGATCGTAATAATATTGATAACGGCCTAAATATCTGAGGCAGCATTGATATCTAGATTATTGTATCCTGTGACTTTTTTTTAGTGATCCTTGTAAGTTGTATTTTATGAATAAAAAAAATACAGTTCTCTCGGGTGATATTTTATTAGTTTATTTATAAAGATGATGAATCCAATCTAACTTATATATTTTAATTTAAATAAAAATCTTCCTACCTACAGGATAGCTTTTGAAAGTTTTGATTTTTTGGAGTTAACTGTCGATGATTCAGCAAAAAATATTTACAAATGGTGTCTTCTTGGTTGGTTGAAAGATATGATCATATAGCAATAAGCCCGGCAGATTGTAGGTACTATATAGTAGAATGACAATGCAAGCTTGAGTGGAAGTCGTGGTAGAAGACGACCGAGAAAAATATGGTTTGACCAAATGAATGAAATTTTGAAAGAAGGGAAGATTAGAAGTAAGAGAAACAGAAGAAACTGAATAAGATGTATTGATGTGGATGGATGTACCTTTTTTTTATGATTGATGAATAATTTCTCTGTTTTTAAATTATTTTAAAATTTTCGCAAATAAACAATAATTTAAATGATGTTAGTGATCCTGCGATTACAATATTTTTTAATATGCTTGAATTGTGTTTAAATAATCTTTAATTCAAATAATTTTATTATCATATATGTCTTACCCAATAGAGAAATGGCGTGATGGTATATACTACCTTGATCAAAAAGTTTTAGGACTTTATTCATAAAATCGAAAATACAAGTTTACTCATCAAAATCGATATGGTCCCCTTCAAAGTACTCCCCATCAACTGCAACGCACTTACGCCAGCGCTTGATCCAATCCTCGAAACACCGCTGGTAATCAATTTTCGGTATGTCCATCAGAGCCGTCTTCGATTTTTTCATGACATCCTTTCGGGTGCTGTAATTCGTTTCGCGAAACGGTTTTTTAAGTTGGTTGAACAGGAAAAAGTCGCAGGGAGCCAGATCAGGTGAATTCGAAGACTGCTGGATAGTACTATATTCGTGTTGTTTTTGGTCAAAAACTCATGGAAATCATGTCTTTCGCGATTTCAACGCGATCCTTTTTTTGCATGAAATTGAGGTCTTTCGGCACCAGTTTTGCAGCGACACGTCTGAGGTCCAAATCACTAACCAAAATGTCTTGAGCGGATCCATAAGCGATGTTCAAGTCTCCTGCCAGCTCTCTGATGGTCAATTTGCGGTTTTCGTCCAACATTTCTTTGATTTTATCGATGTTTTCATCGGTTTTCGACTGCCACTGCGTTCGTCATCCTCGACCGACTCACGACCACTTCTGAAGCGTTCGTGCCTCCGAAAAACACTTCTCCAACATTTCCAAGGTCTGCGGACCGTTAAATCCGTTTTTCACACAAACTTAAATGCAAACTCGTTGATGCCATTTTCAAACTTGTGAAAAATCGAAAACACGCACAAAGGTAGATGTACTCAGTACAGCGTAACTTTTACAAATGTCAAGCTATGACGCTGACATTTGGAGGGAAGTGTCAATGATAGATATGGTAAAGAATTCCAATCGGGTGACTGACAGCGCCACACGGTGGCCGGTCCTAAAACTTTTTGATCAAGGTAGTATGTATGTGTAGAAAGAAAATTTCAAGTATTTGTGCAAAGCGTATCCAAGATATGAATGAGACCATGCGTCCAGTTCAGGCGTACGGGAATGTAAACTATTGGTGTCCAGCCATCCAGCTGACGAAACGGCAAGATTTATGGTCCATAGACGGAAAAAACCACATCCATCATTCATTCTTCGTGGAGCAACGGAGGAGGCAATAAATGTTCGGAAGTCTGCGTTCACTGTCAGTATAAGAGCTACGGGTATATGTTACACTAGTCGTTAAATTGTACTTCGCTTTCTTTATCTCATTATAAACAAATTATATGTCAGTAATAAAATTATCGATATTTTTGTGCGATGCTAATAAATCATGTTATTTTTTAAATATTTTTTCAAATGTGATATTAATTTCGACACTATTTTTTCCACTTCTGCTTTATTATGTATAGCGCAAGTATCATAGGACTAAACATATTGGAAAATCACTATGAGCATTGTGTGGACTTCCATATTACTTTCAAGTTTTATAAGAGTAAAGTGATGTTGTTCTTGCCGGAATAAATTAAATTAATAATTGTGTACGAGTTTGTTTTTTTTTTACCATGTTGGACTCGTCTTGTTCTGGGTTGTGCATTTTTTCTGTTGTATAGCACTTCACATATCAATATTCTTTTTTTATTGTTATATTCGTATTTGTAATTTTTTTGTATCTAAAAGATCATTTCATTGTTTAAATAAATAAATATTTTTCAAAATTTTATTTATTTGACACAACCATTATTTTCTTGGTCTTCTGATATTGTAATTTGCAATGTTTTAAGACTCTTCTTGCACTGATACAATTAGATTAAACTTTAATTTCTGACCCCCGTTGCTTAGTTTGTAAGACGCCTGTTATTCGATTCGATTTTCTGTGGTGCCCTAAAATAAAAAAATAAAAAGTGTTTAAGTGTGTCAACATATATCTACAGTAACGAACCACTTGCAGCGTAGATAAGTTTTACATGCTGGTTGCGCCCCAAGATGAGGGTGTTTGATTAATCATTGAAGTATCGACTTGTTTAACACTATTATCCTGACTACTGTTTCTAACCTTAACATAATTCATAATAGCTTGGGCCTTTTGCGCTTTTTGCTTGCAGTAGTACTATTTTCTTTTTGACTAAAAATCGTACGATACGATAGGCTATCCCTCTTGATAGAGTATGATTCTCAGCCATCTTATGGATGGAAGATGTCTGCATATATTTGTTTATAGTGTGCATTCTATTGCACTTCAGTAATCAAGCAGTCATGACAGATCAAAACCGAAGTTTCGATGGCAAGGAGATTTAACGTCTAAGACTGTGTAATCTGCTCCAGCTTTCAATAAGGCAGAATATTGTAATACTAACATACCAATTTAAAGTACGCAGCGTATAAGCTACAGATAAACAAATCCAAATGTAAAATGGTCTAAGAGTAAAACCAGTCCGGAATTTAATCCATCAGGAATCGAATCTAGAGTGTCCGCTTGCTTATCTTGAATACTAACAGTTAGACCACGAGCGCCGACATTGAAAATCATGTTGGTGTATTTCTGTATTCACTCGGATTCTGAATTTTAATTGTATTTTAAAAATTGTTAGCTGTTGAAATCGTTCGTGAATTTTGTAAATAATGTACCTAATTTTTTATATTACCTTACTGGTGGCATATACTAGTATTAATTTATTTGGACATAATAGAACTAAAATACATCTAAATCAAATAGATAAACTGTGCATTTTTTTTAGTACATTACCGCGGAACTGCTCTGAGATGATTTAATGGACAGCGAGCAACATACTAAGTGTGATTCGGCCGACCGAAGTGTTACATTTTTAATTATTTGGCTGCGGGCCTCAATTTTGATAAAATTGTCATCGGCAGTGTGTGTATTGAAATTTTCCCTATTTTACCCGTCTCCCCCCCCCCCTCCTTTGTCATCGCTGCCCGCTCCCATCTCGGTAGTCCCATTCAAAAATAACGGGAAATATGACTTTAGTGGCTGGCGCGGAGCCAGCCGATCCGTTTTTAATGAGTTAACCAATATTTTTATTGCATCTACTGCAGGGGTAAACAAACACATGTAATACGCTAGTGGGAGACTTTATCGTCTTCCTCATACCACAATAGTCAGTTTTATTTATTTTTATAATGCGTCTCGGAAGATAATTCATGTCTATAAAAATATGCGTAACGCTAACAAAATAAATGTCGAGAGGATTATTAGCCCACAAACATCGTCATATTGTTTAAACCGGCCATTTTTTTCTCTTCAGTTCACGCTTCAATAGTGATCTTAATTGGAAATCGGTTTTCTTTATGTGAACTCATTTCTTCCAGAATCCTAAGTAATTTTTTAAGGTTGTGATAAAACGCATGAATACTTATTACGTATATTGCAAATAACATATATTCTTTGTCGTTCATTCAATTCTGTTTTCCGTGATCGCCATGGTCATCAACCATCATTCTCCAACCAAAGCGATCTTTTGACCTTTGGAGTGCCTCCTGAAATGAGCACTTTTTTCACCTGGTCACTCCATCAGATTTGTACTCAAACTCGACCTTTTGCTATTCATATTGCTCAGGGATGTCGTTTTCCCTCCACGCTATCTATCCCAAGTATCGCAAAGTTCTTCTTACACACATCGCAGAGAGACTGAGTTGTGGCTAATGAGGGGAGGAGAGTAGTTAGGCGTCAAAAGGTGTTTTTTGAACGGGAATTCTCGTAAGTTCAACTTCACCTGACGAGGAAGACGGAGGTCTTTGAAATCAGTAGTGAACTCAAATAAAACGGTGAATACAAAATAAGTATTTTTTTTTTAAATTTATTAAACATTTATAAACATGACACCACAAAGTAAAATAAACGTCTTTTCTAAGATTTAAGAAACATATTGTATATCTTTCAAAACATGGTGCATCAACATACCAATACATAGTACAAAAAAATTAAATGTTATCAACAAGACAATACTTATAAAATATAACTAAAAAAATTAAATCTCTCTCAAGGGGATATTATAGGAGAAGTTATATAAAAACACTCGATATAAATTTATAAAATAGCCAGTCTCCCGGTCAAGACCTTAGAGTAAATGCTGGAGAAGAACCCTCCTGAATTCGACAACATCTACATTAAAAATATTCACCAAACCAGATCATTGAGTTGTTATCCAATTGTAACATTCTCACGATTGATGAATTACAACGTGCGTAGCAAATTATGACAAGAGCTCGCAATCGATCTTAAAAAAAAAACAAAAGTTCTTTGCCTCTGTACCGTGTGTAAAAATATTAGTTAGTATTAAATATGAGTAGTGTATCGTAAAATGATGGGCAAGATAAAATAAAACGGATAAATTTAGCCCGCACGAGGGGGGCGGACGCGAGCACACTTGTGGCGGGGTCGGATGTTTATTATACTACTCGTACACATATTGTGGTGATGCTCTCCGTGTTCACCTCCGCGCCACCGTTCCGTATCGGAGTATTATTAGTCTGGACTGCGTGGCTAACGATTGATAATGACTTTGATCTAGTTTTGTAAAGTTTTACTTCCTGAAATATCGAACTGATCAAGAAACAGAGTTCGAAGTTAAACTAGGCTAATTTCTTTGTTGTCTATAAAATCAATCATTTACAATTTACTGACAGAATTTCATTCATCGAGAGACAATTTACAGCCAGGGTATAAAATCTGATCTTATTTCGTACATATTTATGGCATAGTAAATTATCGCTTTTCTTTATTAAATACGAGATATAAAAGCTATTTACGAGTAAAATTGAAAATCTTATTTTTCTTTATTTACGAAGCATTTCAACCATTAAAATACACTATGATGAATAAAATCTGCTATTAAAATAGGTACATAAGTACTGTCATACAAAATAGGCTAGGGTTCAGATGGCCCATGGCTGTAAAAAATTCAACTCAATAAACTTCATTAACACATTTCAATTGACGCGCATATATCATATATCGACACACATTAATCCTTTCTCTCCACATACCAAAAATTACTTCTACACAAATAAAAACATCATATGTATTAAAACCTTAATTAAGACAAATACAAATATGTCAATTAATAATTTGGTAAAATCAAAGGATAAAAAAGTGGAATAAACAGTGTTTGATAAAAATAAATTACAATGTCTTCAAACCTCCACAACGTTAATGCCTTAACTATAAACAACATAATACTACACAACACATATTTTATAGTGGTAAAGAACTTTGATTTGTTATTAGTGGAATTACATAGAACAAGTTCTATGTAATACAACTTACATAGAACAATTTTTTTTAGTTTTTGTTAAAAAATTATTTAATAATCGGATTTTTCGAGAATTTTATGGATAGATCTTAAAATTTAACAAACACGTGGACTCACTTGTAGCACGGCATGCAAGTCGCTTTGCAGAATCGAAACATTCTACATGTTGATGCAGGGCTACTCAACTCTAGAGGCAAAGTATTTTCCTTATATTATATGTTTTGTTTATATTTAGTTATTTATTTTAGTAAAGTAAAGTATAAAGTCAGCTACTATTTCTAAATATTGTTGTGATAGTCTGGTGAATACTGTATATATATACTTATATTAAAAATATCTAAATTGTTACAAAACTCATTTCCAAGTCTTTTCATACAAATTAAAGAGGAGTTAATTTTATAATTTACTCATATATTATGTTACAACAAAAAGTCTATATCGTATGCACCTTTCTTTCGAATACCATGATCGAATCAACTGGGAATCAATTGTGTATACAATCGATTCCTTGGAGATTGATGTCAAAAGGTACACAATCTCCTCCCGACTCCGACTTCATTCTCACTCCTTACTCTCGGCGTATGATGAAGTTTTCCCGCTCTGAGATATTTACCGATGCAAGGAATAACATACGTGGAGACATCTCGCCTCATTATTCATTTAAAGATACTCTGGCATCGCTTCACTTCTTTGAACTTCTGCAGTTTCAATTGCTGACATTTTTTAATTTCCGTATGTATTATATTTGTATAAAATCTTAAGTAGCTACCTCAAATCTAACTATTCATGAAATATATCTTGATAAAACGAAAAATACTTGTCTTAAGACACGATCGAATCATTTAATTATCTTGTAGTTCATATTGTCTTACGAACTACACACCTACTAACATATAGATATTATAATAGTTTCTTGAACTTTGTTTACGTTCTTCCCAGATATGATCTATTTGACTGACCAAAATGCAATCGTCTTTCCCTTGGGCGCCTTCCACATCATCCCTAAAATGATAGTCGTTTGTTTAAACTATTCCACGTGTAATTTCAGGTGTCTAAATTGACTTTACATCTGAATCGTAAGTCACTTCATTCCCTTTCCTTCAATACAATCTCTACTTCGGTTGATCACAATTATGATACAATCGAGTTTGCCATATCTCAACGTTGTGTGTGCAAAAATAAAAAGCTAGGAAAATAAATATTTTAATGTTAAATTTCATTTCAATAAGATCATTCCATACAAATTGATGATATGTTTCCTCAAATGTATGAAATTTGTTAAATGTGCGTTGGATCACTTTGGCACACATTCGTCAATTCAAATTAAGTAATGCAATACTCGAGCGTAATTCACCCACATAGAGATATATCTTCTATTTCAAGAAATCACCTGTCACGCAGAATTCCCAGTGAGCAATGTTGAGTTGTCTTCGTGTTCATTGAGAATACAGAATATGTTCTGGTAGTACAAACACAGTAAATTGGAAATAATACAATGTTCAATTAGATATCTCTCTCTTTCTCTCCAACACTCAAGCGTAATTCACCCATATAGAGAGATCTATATTTTCAAGAAATCGCCTGTCACGCGTAATTCACCCATATAGAGAGAGATCTATCTTTTTATATTTCAAGAAATCGCCTGTCACGCAGAATTCCCAGTGAGCAATGTTGAGTTGTCTTCGTGTTCATTGAGAATACAGAATATGTTCTAGTAGGATAAACATAGAAAATTGAAAACAATACCATGTTCATCAAAGCTCTCTCTTTCTCTCTCGACAACCTCCACTTAAGGTCGTAATCTTCACGATGAGACCTGCATAATATTTCTTCAACCATTTCTGTCTCCGGCCAGATGTAAAGCCTCGCATAGAGCGGAGTTGGTAACGTCCTTGATCTTGCAAGGGGTCTCGGCTTCTTTGTCTCCTACCAGAAACATATTTCTGAACGTTAATCAAATAAGAATATTAATTTCATATATTTAATTTATTAGAAACTACAAACTTTCTTAACAATCTGCAAAAGGTTAGCTGACAAATTTGAAATGAGCGTTCTTATATTGGTTTGCATCGGGTTATTTGTCAAAAGTAGATTTCATAAAATGTCAGATACGCACATCATGTAGCGGACATTCAAAGAATATACAAGATGATCCAACGTTTTCTCGCTGAGATCACATTCACACATGCTAGAATTTTAAACTTTGATCTTTATCATATGTTCCTTTGTGGAAGAATATCCAATACGCACCCGTCATATCACAAATGTTGATACAAGACTCGCGCTTCTGTCGTTTTCCTACAAAATTCAATCCTGTCAACATTATTTTTTTCTTAATAAAATTACAACATCGCGTTACGCGAACTGTACCTCTAAGAAATCTGTTATATTTATTGAAATTTAAACGACAAGATCCTCAAAGGAAGTAAACAAATATGAATTGGAGCATTTTCAAGTAGATGCTCCCTCCTAGACTCAGCACTAAGTCAGGAGATGGCACACGAGCAAGTTTCCAGCCGGAGCTAATATATTGAAGAGTTTACATCGGGTGGTTTGCTCTCTGCCTTCCCATTTCCCTCACCCTTCTCCCTTACTATCTCGACTCTGCTTTTCATCTGCGAAATCACATTGAAATATACTTAAGATCAAAGGTTCCCGCGCAGTGGTGTCACTAACAACTGGTATACTCTTAGTCGTTTGGGATGTCGGGTCAAAGAAATAAGACAAAACGATCCTTTTGATATGTACTCGTATAATATATTTTTCCTTTGGTCAATTTCTTATATTAAAAATGAAATTTTAAAATTTCACAAGTTCAGCGCTTCATATATTTTAGAAAATATACGAGTAAGAAACACATTCAATATTATCATAATCATCACCAGCACGTTATGCCCCTTTTAGGTAGGCAGATATAATACATTTCCAATGAATTATATTCTGGCACACATTTTTTGTTTTGTGAATCTCGACATTTCTGACATTTTTTGTCCATACGTCTCGTCATACATACTCTCGTACTACGAAAACTTCACTCTTTCTCAATTTGATTCATTTGGTCGTGCTACGGTTTTCTAGATCTTCCCAATCTTTTCGTATCTACTATACTACTTTTATAGATTACAGTGTAAATCTTTCATCATTCATTCTTTCTACCTGACCGATCCATCTCATCTTAAACACTACAGCTCCTTTCAATACGCATTCTTCCTTAATGTCATCACAGCGAAGGCATGTAAAGTTATTCCAAATAAGCATTTGGGTGCAATGTTTCTTTATTAAATTTTACAAATACATACATAACATCACGCCGTGTCCCTTGAGGGTTAGGCAGAGAGAACAGATCGCTAAACTTTTCTTTCCAAGCACGCGACTTTCGCTTCCTTCACATTCACACATCTCGTCATGCATAATTATCTATCATTTTACAAATATTTTTTAAAAACAAAATTTATCTTTAAATCTATGTCAAATTAAGAGTTTTTCCACTTCTCAGAAATCAACTCGAGGCAAAAAACATATTTTAAACAAAAAACAAAAAACATAATAAAAAAGGACAATTTATACAGCGCCGTTTAACGAGCAGACTCTCCTCAAGGCTAACTCGGGATTTGAACCTACTAATATTGACTAAATCCACGTTTTCATTACTCGTATAAATAACGCACCTACATACATAAGTACATGGTGGTCATGACCGTGAACACCATGCATGTGAATCTTGAACACCATGCATATGAATTTAATATAACCGATTTTGATTTTATTTTTAATTTAGAATAATTTAAATTAAATTCCTACAACGCCATTCAGTGGTGGAAGTCCCTTCAAGGATGCTTAAGTTTCAATTTAGAGAGATGCTTGCGTGATACCTTTCGACTTTTCAGAGCACATATTTTGCATACGATATGAACAATCACTCCGAAAACCCAATTAATACAGCTTGAAACATTTCATTTTTCGCCTCAATTAGGTGGTTTATACCTGCGACCCAAAAGATCTTAACGCGTAACGTCTTCCAGAGGGCAGGTCCCAAA
Source organism: Odontocerum albicorne (assembly GCA_949825065.1). Taxonomy (NCBI): domain Eukaryota; kingdom Metazoa; phylum Arthropoda; class Insecta; order Trichoptera; family Odontoceridae; genus Odontocerum; species Odontocerum albicorne. The sequence goes on from OX463848.1 coordinate 12,475,510, forward strand.
TAATAATCAAGTGACGATTTTTGTAGCGCAGTTTAAAGAGTAGACTTTCCTCGGCGGTACACTAAATCGGGAATCGAATTATTGTAAGATTAAAAATATGACTTAAATAAAATGAGATCAGTTTAAGGCTACGTAGTCAGGTGGTGGTTGCGTTTTACTCAAATCATAATTCCTTTAGACGAGCTTGATTTAAGACTCTGTTCCGCCGTCCTGTGGATCCTTGAAAAGTCTCGCTGCAGCACTGTACCTCCGCCCCTGCTTCCAGTCGGTGTGCTCAATAAGAAGCCCGCCCCAGATAAACACCAGCCCACCGAGGGGCGCCGAGCCCTGAGCACACGCGATACGCGGTGCGGAGAGCGGCTGAAGAAATTCGTTGGAGATAGTGCGGAAGGCGGAGAAGCAGAAAACTTTCTCAGAAACTGCAAGAGTCGCTCTCTCTCGGCAACTGTTGCTTTTACGAGTATGTCAGCTTTTAGTTCTTATTCGTAACAGTTATGGCTCGTCGCTCACTCGGCAAAATAATATTTATTATATTTACTAATTAAATAACAAGGTGATTACTTTTTGATCTGCATTGTTCAGTGATCAATCGTAGAATTATGCTGAGCAGTTCTCAGATCGCGGTGTTTTTGCTTGTATCGCTATGATAGTGTTGTACATATCCATCCATACTTTCCTTGGTTTTCCTCTTCCAAGCCTTCATTTAACATTTGGACTGTATATTTGTTTTGTTAGTATTTCTTCATTCATTAGTTTCACGTGCCCAAACCATCTCAGAGTGCTCTTCATATTGCTCAACACACCAGCCTGAAGTCGACACTCATCCTTATTACATTAATTACATTTGGGTTAAATTCCCCAGATACCTACAAATACATATAATGAATTTAACGCGGGAAACCTTGACAACATTTTAAATACAAGTATAATAATAGGCGAGGTTAATATTAAGTCCGTCGTGTGGATGGATTATGCCTCAGCGTGTGTATAGATTGTTGCTTTCATAAAACAAGTCCGTAATATTGTCTGATCATCTGGTGTTTGGTCTTCTGTACCTAACTCGACAAGGAAATGTCGTGAAGGTATGAATGTATGTATAATTGGGTCTTGTAAGTTTTGTAAGATTGCTAATAAACTACAAGTAAAGATTAAGTACAATTTGAAAGTGAAACCTCCTCGGGCTCGCCGGGAAACAAACTCGTTGTGCCCAATTATTTAGCAAGCGCCGTGAATTTATTTCTAATTTCCTCGTTTCTCTTCCTGTGTTCAACTGACTACAAAGTTTATTTTAAAGACTTATCTTCGCAGCTTTCATTTGACTTAAGCATTATTCTGCTGGTGTTTTGAATGTTTAAAAAAAAATTAAGTTAGTTTTTTTCACATGGCCCTCCGTCCCAGTTGCGATTAAATCTCGAGCGCTGCACGGGTTCCCTCCTGTGGTCGCATTGTCTCCACATCATTCCATAGTTTCAACTCCGTCTTCCTGCTGGTGACGTGGCGACCACATGAAACGGCGCGGCCCGCCCCCACACTTTATTGTAGCAGAAAGTAACTTTTTTTTCTAGATCTGACGTTTCTAGCGACAATTGCGGCTATTGTTTGATAAATGATGACTCTCTTGGCGACCCCACGTGTTCTCGTTGAAACGACGCTTGTCTGCCAACCCGAAGGTTATAGGTGCGATTTCCGTTAGAATAATAATAATAAATTTACAACTTTTTTTAGTGCCGATTAGAGAGAATATTCCTCAAGTGCGCTCTTCGGGATTTGAACCCACTATTATTGATATTAAAAATGTTACATTCATAAAAACAAGTTATGTGTAAGGATAGAAAGGTGGTGGCTGTGGGTATTTGATTTGGAACTTTCCCAAATCTTCACATATTTTGAAAAATATAACAGTTATTTAGTAAGACAACCACAAAGAAATTACCAAGGGAAGACGAACTAAATAGAAACCTTTGTAGATCATCCGATATGTGATAGTAATACATTCGGTTTTAGGTGTAGTGTAGTATTTGTGTGTAGCGTACATATTTGATCATACATTTTGAAAAGACCTTCCAAAAAGGGTTATCTTTGAGTGCTTCCTAAAGATGCACACTTTACTTGATCTTGCTGCAGGACTTCGTCATGCAATGCATTCATGATGAGTTTATGTATGAGAAAGACTTTTATTTCCAGCAAGATGGTGCCCTATCCAATTTAATCGTGATGTGAGGGCCTATATTGATGAAAATTTGCCAAACAATATGAGCATTGAATAACCTCCGCACTTCCCAGACCTCACACCAATGGACTTTTTTTAGGGTAACTAATCAAACATAAAGTTTATGTAACATAACCGGCAACAGTTAATGAATTAAGGGCATCCATGGAAAGATAATGCGCCTAAATACCAATACAAAACGTTATCAGCAGTGCATGGATCAGAACAACCATCCATTTGAATACTTGCGATAGCTAAAAAAATCTACTTCTGTCTTATTTGATTTGGAGTTTTAATTTTAACATATTAGGTCCTTACATATGAAATTGGCGTTTTGTTTGGGAGGAACATAAAGTTGATTTTTTTTAATATAATATATTTATTTAATCAAAGTATGTACCATTGCTATCTATGCACTTTTGCCATCTCATAGGTAGTTCATCGATCCCTTTACTAAAAAAACCATTCGGACGGGAATCAATAAAATCTTTGAAGTCGGTTTGGACTGCCCCATCGGAGTTGAATTTTTTCCCTTGCAAGAAGTTATCCAAATTTCGAAAAAAATAGTAATCTGTTGGGGCAAGGTCCGGAGAGTACGGTGGATGTCTTAGACATTCCAATTGAAGCTCTTGTAATTTGGTAGCCGTCTGTTGTGCAGTGTGTGGTCTAGCGTTATCATGAAGCAGCAGTGGCCTAGAGCGATTAACCAGCCTCGGTTGTTTAGCAGCTAGCTTTTCCATCATGGTTTGCAGTTGCTGACAATAGACATCTGCCGTAATCGTCTGGCCAGATTTAAGAAAGCTGTAGTGAACGACACCAGCACTAGTCCACCAAACGCTCACAAGTAACTTTTTTGGAGTCAATTTTCGCTTGGGGCATGGTTTGGCTGGTTCGGCAGGGTTCAGCCATTGCGATGAGCGCTTCCGATTATCATACAGGATCCACTTTTCATCACAGGTAATGATTCGATTCAAAATCCCTTCATTATTGTGCCGGTTGAGTAATGCAACGCAGCAGTCAACGCGCGTTTGTTGATTTGCTTCACTCAATTCGTGAGGTACCCACCTTTCAAGCTTTTTCACCTTCCCAATTTGCTTCAAGTGGATTAAAACAGTTTTATCACTAACACCGCAGCCTGCAGCTAACTCGGACGTGGTTTGCGATGGATCCGCTTCCACAATAGCCTTCAATTCTTCATTATCAACTTTGGTCTCCGGCCGTCCACGGGGCTTCTTCTGCAGGTCGAAATTTCCAGAACGAAAACGTTGGAACCAAAAACGCACTGTGTTTTCTTTTGCGGCACCGTCGCCATACACATCATTAATCCTTCGAGCCGTTTCTGCAGCACTGGTGCCACGGTGGAACTCGTACTCGTAAATAACGCGATATTTCAAGTTTTCCATTTTGTAAACTGAGTGACGCAAAGAAAAAAAAACAATTAAGGAAAAAACAAATGACTTATAATTTTCGAAACACAAATACTTGAGTAAATAGCTGTATAAATTTTAATTTGGAATTCCTAACCAAAGAGAAGATATTTGAGATCAAAGTTGCCAGTACGGCAAAACGCCAATTTCATATGTAAGGACCTAATATTAGGTCCTTACATATGAAATTGGCGTTTTGTTTGGGAGGAACATAAAGTTGATTTTTTTTTAATATAATATATTTATTTAATCAAAGTATGTACCATTGCTATCTATGCACTTTTGCCATCTCATAGGTAGTTCATCGATCCCTTTACTAAAAAAACCATTCGGACGGGAATCAATAAAATCTTTGAAGTCGGTTTGGACTGCCCCATCGGAGTTGAATTTTTTCCCTTGCAAGAAGTTATCCAAATTTCGAAAAAAATAGTAATCTGTTGGGGCAAGGTCCGGAGAGTACGGTGGATGTCTTAGACATTCCAATTGAAGCTCTTCTAATTTGGTAGCCGTCTGTTGTGCAGTGTGTGGTCTAGCGTTATCATGAAGCAGCAGTGGCCTAGAGCGATTAACCAGCCTCGGTTGTTTAGTAGCTAGCTTTTCCATCATGGTTTGCAGTTGCTGACAATAGACATCTGCCGTAATCGTCTGGCCAGATTTAAGAAAGCTGTAGTGAACGACACCAGCACTAGTCCACCAAACGCTCACAAGTAACTTTTTTGGAGTCAATTTTCGCTTGGGGCATGGTTTGGCTGGTTCGGCAGGGTTCAGCCATTGCGATGAGCGCTTCCGATTATCATACAGGATCCATTTTTCATCACAGGTAATGATTCGATTCAAAATCCCTTCATTATTGTGCCGGTTGAGTAATGCAACGCAGCAGTCAACGCGCGTTTGTTGATTTGCTTCACTCAATTCGTGAGGTACCCACCTTTCAAGCTTTTTCACCTTCCCAATTTGCTTCAAGTGGATTAAAACAGTTTTATCACTAACACCGCAGCCTGCAGCTAACTCGGACGTGGTTTGCGATGGATCCGCTTCCACAATAGTCTTCAATTCTTCATTATCAACTTTGGTCTCCGGCCGTCCACGGGGCTTTTTCTGCAGGTCGAAATTTCCAGAACGAAAACGTTGGAACCAAAAACGCACTGTGTTTTCTTTTGCGGCACCGTCGCCATACACATCATTAATCCTTCGAGCCGTTTCTGCAGCACTGGTGCCACGGTGGAACTCGTACTCGTAAATAACGCGATATTTCAAGTTTTCCATTTTGTAAACTGAGTGACGCAAAGAAAAAAAACAATTGAGGAAAAAACAAATGAATTATAATTTTCGAAACACAAATACTTGAGTAAATAGCTGTATAAATTTTAATTTGGAATTCCTAACCAAAGAGAAGATATTTGAGATCAAAGTTGCCAGTACGGCAAAACGCCAATTTCATATGTAAGGACCTAATATATAAATACCTTAATAAATCATCGTCCTGTCCATGACTAAACATCGTGACTCCCATGATAACGGCTCCTCACCATGCATCCCTGCGCTCCTCTGCTCGAAGGGCAGTTGTCAAGTGTAGTCCAGTTGCGTCTCGCACTTGATCAGTCCAATGCATTGGGATTCTTATTCTTATGCGTCATCCTTCCACGCCTTCAGTAACCACAAACTTCTCCAAACTGTCTCCTTGGCCACGAACAATGTGCCCAAAGAATCGGAGGACTCGTCGAATGCATATTGTCGACAATCTGTCGGTGATTCGCAATTCTTCGGGAATGGTATCGTTATTTCGCCTTGCTGTCCATGGAATTGGTAACATCCTACTTATTTACCTTAATAAATATTGCATTTATAATCATTCAAAGTGTATTTACATTTTTTGGGACACCCTATATTTATTACTTTAATTGTGCGCAGACCCGTTGTTGTTAACGAGTGAAATATATTTAAAGCATTGTAATAGTTTTGTTTATGTATATAATTACATCGTTTCGTTGTCAACCATTAAATTAGATTAAATACATTTGTGTACTAGTTTAGTGGGTATACTCGTAGTTAGTGTGTACAGAATTAGCGATAGAGTCCCATTATGAGTCAGCCGATACGGGATCGATGTTTATCCGACCAATCGTTGGATGCGTGCCACACTGTTTCCAAAGCTGTTGTACTTAAGGATGGTACTACTATTTTTTTGATGATTTATAATAAGTTTTACACCGGTTTTATAATAAATAATTTGACAAACTGTCTTATAGTTTTTCTGCAATGGTTCTTGCTACTCGTACTTCAAACAAAATATGATTATGTTTAATCAAATACCTATTAAAACAGAAAGTATAAAGAAATTAACTAAATTCTAATTTTAAAAAATGTAAGAGATATGGGTGGCGTGTGCAACTTTAGGAAGCACTTGAAAACAACCCTTGTCGGGAGTTTTTATACAAAATGTGTGTTTTTATACAAGATAGTGCTCTTATACAACATTTATGATTGTATAAAAGCACTATTTACATACACTTATGATGTGTATGACCGCGCGGTAAGATACTGGACTTCCATGCGGAAGGTCGTCGGTTTGAACCTTGCGCTGTGCTACTTCCCTCAAATGACGGAAGGCATTTTTTCCACCTAGTATTCGAGGGTATAAAGATACTTTTGACTTCGGTCATATATATGTTATTTCAAAAAGAAAAAAAAACATGCTGGCGTGCAATAGCGCACTCACTAAATAAAACTCCTCGGCACAGCTTCGCTTTCCAAATTAATTGAAATTGGGATGGCGAGGGCATCCTCGACTACGAGGCCCACCAACGATGACACTTACACTACTCAACACCTAAAATCTGAATATGATCTGAAAATATTGATGTCTTATTATCGAACAAGGCCCAACCCTCAGCTCCGAAGTGCGATCCTTTGAAAGGCATGGAGAAAAGTCTGTTATTTTCCTTTTTTCTCTCCGTTTTTCACATTTTAATAACCTAATAATACACTTATATCAGTCACTTGCTGTACAATATGACGAGTTTATTTTATTTGTCATATTTATGTTTTACCCATTGTTTTTGTTTCTAATTATTATGAGAAACTTCATAGGTTTACTATTAAATATTGTACTTATGATGTTTATTGTACTTTAAAGTTCCTTAATAAAATTAAATAAATAATATTGTTTGCAAAAACATACAATAAAAATTTTCAAAGCATGATATAAATAAATAATTATGAACCGTGACGCATTGAGGACGTCGAGTTTGTACGCCCGCACAGTATGTTTGTGCTGCTCAGGGATGATACAATTTTGATTGCATTTTTGATTGACCAACCATGATAAAATTCATCGCGCAGTTTTCAGCGATTGCAAAGCAAAGCCACACCGCCCCCGCCCACTGCTATCTGGGGTCGCGGTGCGTAACACGGTCCATTGAATAATGAAAGGTGAAAAGAAATACTGAATCGGACGGAAGGGGAGTTTTTCACAAACATGCACTTCAATTTTATATCAACTCTTTATATAGTACTGTTGAATTTGGTGAACGTTTTTAAAAACTTGGAAACTTGTATCAAGAGCGATACATTTTTTTAAAAGCAGGGCTTATAGTCTACTGGGCTTAAGGTATCTTTAACATATTTTTCAATGAGCCACTAACATACTCGCATATATACTCGAACTGGAGTATCAAAATCGGCCAAGATAATAGTTCACAACAATATTTTAGTATCAACTGATGTATTAGAGTGAAACGTGGATGTGGAACAAGACTAAAAAGAGTCGAATAAATACTGTAGAAATGCGTACACTTTGAAGAATACATTGGGTGACAATGTATGAAATAATAAGGAACGCAGTGGTTAGGGATAAGTGTGGCCTTAAGACTGACGTGTTGAGCAAGATGAAGAACACCACTCTGAGATGGTTTGGGCATTTTTTTTTTTATTAAACAAAGTAATATGTTGTACAAATATTTGTCAAGGTTATACCCATATATAAATTTATTACTTAACTAATCTTAATTATATGTTATAATTTACGAACTTACTTAATCTTATTTTCCTACATGTCATTTTTGTTTTTAAATTTACAATCTTAATATATGATTTCTTAGAAATAATTAACACCTAAATACTACTTATAACTAGATAACAATTCTTACACTAATTATTTAGCAAAAACAAGTCCACTCGTTCAGGCTACTTGTATTGAATGAACGAAGAAAGAATTACAAAACAAATATACAGCGCAAATGTGTGTGGAGAGCGTGGTAGATAAAGACGGTATAGTTGGATGTGTATGATATTTTGACCCACGTTTCTGACCCATATAGTCGCATGATCCTTAAGTAACTGATTATTATTTACCACAAAACAGCGTATTTATGGATATATTTTATTAGTCTTGGAGTGTTATGACTCACGCTTGACCCCATAAATAATGCGTGATAAACAGATAATTGTTTACCACAAAATAGCGCATTATATGTCTCGTTTATTTTTCATTATAATTTATCTTGTTTACTGTTTAGAACTTTTACTGGTCCTTGCACCTGGAATATCGGTATCGGCGTTTGTGTGACACCGCGCTGTCCGCCCTCGCGTGATGAATAGTATCCCCTTTGTGTATTCTGTCGACTGCTGTGTGTTATGTATAATATGACGTGGTATGGGGTGGCGATAAATGAAAACACCGGCAGTAAACACACGCACGGCCAGCGCAGCGCCGCGCCACCCTACTCCGGCCTTGCACTCGCCTTCCATCCACTTCCCATATCTCATCTCTTTAAAAGCTCGCTCTTTGCCTGCTTACTAGGGCGAGACTAATTGGCGCATTCACTCGTGACATCAAGATTTAAATTGTCTGTTGCATTGCCCATCAGGTGAAAATTGTTTCAGATCTACTTTGACTTGTAGCACGATACTCCTAAAGCGTCCTTTTGCAACCGATAGAACCAGTGCGTATGATAGATCTTGACAAATTCCACAGTTCACTTTTGGTGGAATGAGAAAAAATGACAAATATATTTTTTATAGAACGATTTTTTTGGTATCAAACAATTTCTATGACGCTAAGTGTATATAAATTCTAAAGGGAATCTAACCTATTCCTTGTGTTCGAAGTTTTTAACGTATGTTTTTCACTAGTGAAAAATGTTTTTCGGAGTTGTTGTCGTGTTGACTTGACTTACATAATGGCCAACGTTTCAAAGTCATTGCAGCGTTCATCCTCATGACGATGTAAAAAAACAATACCTAATATGGTATCACCAATACGAATATGTTGAATGGTACCTTACGAAATAAAAAATATTTTTATCCCTGCGGCGGTATTGGGCGAAGCCACCGCAGTTTAGTAGTGTTTCGGTATCGATTTATAGAAATGATGATGGATAATTTGGCGGCAAGATAAATTGAATAGCATATACTCGTATAAAGAGTTTCAATGACCATCATGAAGGCTTGAATTCTATAAAACTATTAGACCATCATTGATATGTAGATATGGATCATAGATATATATTTTTTATTTTTTTTATCAATAGTACAATGTGCCTTATACTATTATTTAGAAATAAATAGTAGCTTCGTTTACAATATGTACAAAATAATCTTAAAAATAAAAAAAGGTGTAACAATTTATTACAATTCGACAAAACCAAATAAAAAGACACATTAACATAATAAAACAATTAAAATAGTACACACAATTAAAAAAATAACGATATACACAGTTGATCACACGATACGGGACCTTCTACATATATTCAGCTGCCCGCACCTCAATACACCAATTTAACATTAATGTAAAAAAAATAGTACAGTACAAATTCAATACTTCAGCAACCTTGGATTCAGCCTACTTTTAAAGCTTAACAGACTATGGAAAAATATATCGGCAATCTTAGCAAATTGATTTCCTAAAAGACGCATTCTGTTTATAGCGGAATTTTGTTGGTATAGTTAAATGAATATGGACGCAATGCGCTTGAGTCGTTGTCGTTGCTGGGTCTCGTCGTCGAGGATCACCTAGCCATTCCAACGTTAATTCAGTTGGAGATTTTTTTTCTGAGTAAGTTTGTTGCGCACCAGCAAACTCACCGGCCATACCGCTGTTCTGGATCCGATGGTACACCGAAATGAGACGATCGGAGCACACCGAGATGTTTTTTTCTGTTTTTGAAAGAATATGTGTGACCATAGCCATAGGTATCCTTGTACCCCCGAATACTAGGCAGAAAAAATGCCTGCCATTCGAGGGAAGTAACACAACGCGAGGTTTGAACCGGAGATCTTTCGTACTGAAGTCCAGTACGTTCCCGCTCGGTCATGCATCTCCACGCCATGCGCCTGAGTACACTAAAAAGAACTTGATGGTATAAAAGTATTTTATATTTTACAACCCTCGAATTATTCAGAATTGCTTCTTATTTTTTTCGCATCAATAAGCATTCACCCACTGCATTATATTAGTGCACTAGAGTATGTCGGTAAAGAAGTTGCGCATCAGGTGGGGCCAGGCGATGAGTCAACTGACTGGCGGCAGGTGGCTGAGTCAGAACTCAGTGCAGGGTGCAGTATGCAGCGTTACGCTTGCATTCCCTTAGGCCAGGCTATATCTGGACTGGACACTCCCAAATAATTATGTGGCGCTAATAGAATGAAACAAATTCGTTGAGTCGAGCAAATCAGATGATTTTGTTAGATGATACGAGTATGTACCCATCCAGTGGCTGAAAATAATCACGGCGACAATCAACATGCATCATCGTCATTAGGTCATCTTCCCGTTGGATGAGACAGATGGAAAATATTCAATTCTTTCTATCCTGGAATACTTCTTTCGCTTGTGCCACTTTCATACACATTACCATGCTTAATCTCCTGACTTTTATTATTTCCCTCTTTCAGATTTTGCTTAATTTAGTCGTAACTTATTTTCTTAACTTTTTGTACCTTCTATAATATTCGAATAAATTTTCGTAATTTATTCTTGTTACGTGACCTAACCATCGTATAGCTCCCTTTTCCCGTATTTAAAGCTACATCTTTTTTCAAACCGCATTCTATCCAATTGTCTGCAATCCTTACTGTACTCATATGTCACTCATTATTTTGCCACACATTATTTCACAATGTTCGCATTTATCTTTCTTTCGTCTCTATTTTGCACATCCAAGTTTATTAACATATCTTTATAATAATGATAAAATGGCAATTTATATAGCGCCGTTTAGAGAGCAGACAAGACCGCTCTATTTCGGGATTCGAACGCGCGATTATTGACAGATTAAAATATTACAAAATAAATATGTATAAGTTGAATGTAAGGATAGGAAGGTAGTGGCTGCAGCCGTTAGGCTAGGTACCTACCCGTATCTGGATATGTTCTGAAAAAACATATTTGGTAAGGAAACCGTAGAAAACTTACTAAGGGAAGACGAACTACAAAGAAACCTTTATAGATTTTCCGATATGTGATAGCTACACATTCGGCTTGGTGTAGTGTAGTTTTTATGTGTAGTGTTCATATTTGATCATAAATTTTTATAAGATCTCCCAAAAAGCGTTGTCTTCAAGTGCTTTCTAAAGCTGTACACGCAACCCATATCTATTAAACATTATGAGGCAGACAATTCCACAAATAATTTTTCTTCGATATTTGGAATTAGATTTCGAGTGCCATATATAAATCTTTATGCTATTTCATTCAAAATAAAGCTACTATTTACACTCTCAACTACAGCGGCAACTATTACATGTACTAATCATTCTTTCTTTCCCGCATTTTAATACCACACCAAGTGTACCTATGTGGTTATAATCGAAGCATTCCATGCTGAGACAAAATCACTAGGTGTCCTCCAAAGCTGTACAGCAGACAGAAAACGGAGGTAGCCAATACCCTTATATGACAAAACTTGCCGGATTTTACCAATACACTCGGTGAACAAATGTGAAAACCGCGAGTGACAGTCATTGGAGTGCTCTCTCTCAGGAATGGGTAGAAAAAGGATAGATAAAGATATCTAATCCTATTTTGACAATAATTTTGTTTTTATCAATATATAGACAACGTTGAATTGTCTATGAATATTGATAAATGTTGTCTATATAACATATATTGATAAACGTTGTTATATGATAGCCGTTTTTTAAACTCTCCATTCTTCTATGATTCAAAATCGTATTTATTTATCGTACTATGATTTTCTTGGGCATTTCAAACGCTTACATGTGTAATTTAGTCATTTTTCTTTATAAACCGTTTTCTTATTTACACTTTCAACGTGGTCAAACCATCTCAATGAACGTTTCTTCATTTTGAATTGTACATCTTCTTTTGATTCCCGATTTCATCTAATTATTTTTTTCTATCATATAAAAAGTGTCTTACCTAACTTCAATATGCCAACAACACGTATTCATTTGTAAGTAAAACGTTTATAACATTTAACAATTACTCAATGATAGCGATGATAAATAAAAAGGCATAACTACGTCATCTTCTCTACGCTCACCAGGAATATTTTCGGTAATTAAAAGAACAGAGGAGCCAACACTCGGTATCAAAGTGACTGCTCAGCCAGTGTGTACCCACCGTCTCCTTAAATCCTCGCTCAGTATTCACGTCTTTGGTCCGGGCTCGTTCAGACCTAGATTCTTTTGAAGGTCGGGCTGGCTCCTGCGCCCTTCTAACTCCGGCCACAGCGACAATAGACATCAAAGGGAAGCAAATGTATGCAATGATCTTCTGAGAGAGACTGGAGCGGTAGAATTAATATCGTCCGCAAAGGGGCTATCCCGTGTACTAAAAATTTTTAGTATTCTAATATATATTTGTTTTATATTTTCAAATATTTTACATGCCAATGTGATATGTTATCTGTATCATCAGTAAACGTATTTTTTTCTGGGATAATTCACTTTCACTTATTATCTTTAGTGCATAATAAGAGTGTAATTCAATAAAAATATATTGCCCCAGTTTCGGAGAGTTGACACTTCTAATAAATATTTCAAGTGACGAGAAAAAAATTGTAACCGCATTACATGCTATTGTATTGTATTACACTTATGTTGTAATCAGTACAACCTGACGGGCTTATTACTATTCCAACCAGCCAGAAATATGTTAAAGATGCCTTAAGTGTAAATTAAAATTGTACCATTTTCAAAAAAGTCTGGCTCCCAGTAGGATTTGAATCCGCAACCCGCAGCTGGGAGACAGGTGTCTTACTAACTAGGCCACGCTGTACTACGAGTATATTATAATACATATGCTATACTATTATATATGATAATACAAAAACTCACTTGCTTATTTATCTCACTTGGTACATCTATATTTCTCTATTACGATAGAGCTATTGTTAATCCTGTGGCATGGAATTATATGCCTCTTAGTATTATCGATATTAGTGGCGTATGCAGCTTTAGGAATCACTTAGATAACGCTTTTTGGTCTTATCAAGGTTTATGATGTTATATGAACACTATACAATACACTACACTAAACCTAAAGTCGAATGTGTAGTCACATATCGGAAGATCTACAAAGGTTTCTTTGTAGTTCCTCATCTCTTGGTAAGTTTTCTTATAAAATACATATATTCTGAACGTATGCAGATGCGGGTGGCATGTACTTTAATGGCTTCAGCCATTACATTTCTACCCTTACTTATGTGTATTATGGTTATATGTATTTATTTCCTTATATTTTGAATATTTCAATGATAGTTTGTTCAAATCCTAGTTAGAGCGCCTTTGAGGAGAGTTTGCTCTCTAAACAGCGATGTGTAAATTTTCTTCGTATTATTATCTTATATCCCTCTCATTATCAGCCTCATTTTTTAACTTGGAAAAAGACATATTTAGTGTTCTACCGTAAGCAACTTAAATTACTGAGTTATCCGTTACCGTGTAGAATTTTTCGCAAAATATCAATTCAAATATTCTAAAAGTTTCTCCTCCCAGCAATTCACAGTTCGCAACCGTTCAACCTCCAACAATTCACAAAAGTATAGTCCAAACTCGGATGACTGATTGAGATAGCCGTGTATGTTCGGTATATATTTAACAATTATTGGCATAATGTATACGCATACTCTCTGTGTATAAATAAATAAAATGCAAGGGTACAATATAATAAATCAATAATGTTTTTTTTTTGTCAAACATTTTTATATATCATAAACTAAACAAATATGAATAAAAGAGTATCGTACGAAACGGAAGTTAAGAATCAAAAGTGTTATTTTATTTTCATGAAAATTTATGACTAAGAAAAAAAAATTAGGATGAACCAGTCGTAAGCACAGTATGTTCGGATCAAACGATGGAAAATTTCATTACTCCGCCGGTAATGAGTACTTAGATCGATAGTAAAAGCGGGCACGCTGCTCTGTTTGTTCGTGTCATTAGGGCGGAGCTAGGAGTTGGGAACCGGCGAAACTGGACCGGATCTGCGGAGGTGCTTGGTTCTTGCCAGATGTAACTGTGACAGATCTTATGAAAAGTGGAACTTACGAATATGTAAGGTACTCAATATATGACTAATCATATTCAAGTGAGAGATGCAACTGGACAACCATTAACAACTGCTCTTCGAGCCGCGGAGTGCAGGTATGGGTGGAGAGGAGAAGTCACGATGCTCAGTCATGAGCTACACAACAGGAAAAAAAACATATTCGTCAAGATGACATGGAATCATGACTCATGGTCACCAGCAATGTGGAAGATCGGAGGAGCAGAGCTAAATAACCAATGCACTGGAGTGACTAGGTGAAGAGTGCCATGGACCTGGCTTTGATACAAGCTCTGCAGACAGCGGAACGCTGGGTGACTGGAGAAAAACGTTCACATCATTTGGTAATTCCAATATGGATCACATTTCTCAGCATTGAGGTTATAACATAAAAATAAGATTTCTGCATCGCGTGCTCACTGCTGAGCGTCGTGATTCTCAGTTATGTCTCGAACTTGGTACACCACCTCTTTCCATCGTTCTCGGTCCTGGGCCATGAATCGTTTAAAGATACCTTAATTTTGTCCGTCTATCTTATAGGGCACCTTCCTCTTTTTCCCTTAATTGTCTCATTGATCACCAGTTGTTTCCAGACTTTCGTTATTCTTTTTGACAACATGCCCAAAGTATAATATTATGTGTTACTATGAATTATTTTCTTGCACGAATTTTTGTGATTAAGGCGCATTCTAATCTACTGCGAACCTGTGAATTATAAAAAGATTTTATAACAGCGCGACCATCAAATACTCGTGAGACTCTTATCACAAATCCCAGAACTTGACTGGCAGATAAGGACATACTATCAATATAACCGAAGATATTTTTATTGTTGAACATGACGCCAAGGTCTTTGATAGTGTCAACACGCACGATAGGCTGATCGATTAAGTATCTTAAGTTATGTTAGGTCTCGGCTCTTGGAAAAGTCATGAGTTTACTTTTTTTAAAGATGTTGAAGACCAGCTTGTTGTTCTCACTCTACTTCCAGACACAATTCAAATCGACCTGGAGTTCCGTAGGAGTTGGAGATCGTTCGTTTAAACAATTTTGGAAGATATGGAATCTATTGTTCAAAGCCACACGAAAGCTTCACACTACTGAA
This sequence comes from Odontocerum albicorne, assembly GCA_949825065.1. Taxonomy (NCBI): domain Eukaryota; kingdom Metazoa; phylum Arthropoda; class Insecta; order Trichoptera; family Odontoceridae; genus Odontocerum; species Odontocerum albicorne. The sequence goes on from OX463848.1 coordinate 12,490,764, forward strand.
AGGAGCATGGAGAGATACATACCGGGGTTCATAAGAAGAAACATAAAGGGATTTAAGTTAGCTTTAAATATAATAGATAAGATTATAAGTAAACAAAATACTCATCTAAAAGTCTGTCTATATTCAAAGACGTGGTAATCTGTATAGGTAAAGAGTTAACTTTTTATAACCAAAACTTGAATAGTAAATTGCTTACAAGACATCCTTGAACATTTTCGTTACGAAATATAAATTCATGTAGGCCGAAAGTATTTTGTATATACTATATAGTATCTGGGACTTGACAGATTCAATCAAAATTTTAAGTTTGAAATTCAAAGACTTAATATTTAACTGAACGGATTTAACCTCCGTGGCTTTGTTGGTATAACATTTGTGTTCCAACCCGAGGGTTAGAAACCAATTTAAAAAAAAGGGTTTCTGTCTAGTTTTCACTTAACATCTCTTTAACATATTTCTGGTTGGTAGGAAGAGATAAATAAGCTCGCAAGATTGTCCTTTATACGACATAAGTTTCATATAATTTTGAAAGCTCGATAAACGCATATTCCAACAGCTTTAGTATAGATCGAATGTGAGTTGCGACTTTTATTTTTTCATAATTTTTAATTTTCAGACGATCGTCTATTTGAAGCAAATCATGCCCCTCATTCATAGACACTTCAACCTATAATCAGTTGGCAATACTGAGGGAAAAAAACTCGTAATACAAAAACTCATAAGATAAACACTTAAAGCGAGAAATACATACCATCATGTCATTTCCCTGTCGGGTTAGGCAAAGAGGACATAGCGCCAGGTTTTCTCGATACACGTTCTTAGTCTATTCTACAGCCATACACCTTCTATGTTTCCTCCTTTCAGAATATCATTAACTTTATCCAACCATATTTTCTGTCACACGCCTTCCACTCACATTTGCACTATACATCTGTTTTATTTTTATTCGTTCATTCATTCGGTCCACATTTCCAAACCATCTCGTATTGTTATTTTTGATATTACATTATTAAGTTTACATTCATCCTTAATCACTAAATTCCGTATTCTGTCATAAATTGTCACTCCATGTATTCGTATCAAAGGATGAATTTCTACAGCATTTATCCTCTCAGTTTTTTCCAGGTCCACGTTTCACTCCCGTTCAACAAAGTTGTCGCCAAAATTCTTGAACATACACATATAAATAGTTTAAATTCGATGTTGCAAATTACTAAATTTAATCACTTCGTAGCTAAGTCTTCCAACTTAGGGGCTGCAGGTTCAACACCAGTTTATACCCATTTTTTTTATAAATAGGTTCTAGTCTAGTTTTCACTTACAACCTATTTATCAATATGGTTTATCTTTTTTATTATTAGTATACAAGATACCGTTAATAAACATAGTAATGTGGAACATGATGTTGCTAATTACATGTTACGTATTCAGAATCCAACAAACTAGGCAATTGAATATGTCTTATTTGATATAATTACATCAATATTTTCGTTTCAATATATGGTTGCGGTTCAAATTGCAATACATTTTTAATCTCATGTAAAACCATTTCTATACAATTCAATGAACAACGCAAAGGGATGTCCTTAAAACAAAACTTAACGAATTCAAAACTAACATTCTGGTTGGTTGTTAGAGATTGCTATATGATAATAAACCTATCAAATTATACTATATACAACGAAAATGTAATGAACGAAACGAATGCACATCGAAAATGTATGGAATCAGGGTATTTTTCGCTAGTGTCACCGGATATAACTTTTCTAGCAAATAAATTTGTGTCAGGTATTTCCTGTTCGATTAACGACATGGGACTTCAGTATTTGCTGTTTTGGTGCATCTATCTCTATAAGGTCCTTCCTTATTATTATTTTTCCTATGGTGGTACATTTCAAGCATTCTGAATTAGTGATTCGGACATATTGAAGAGTATGATCAAGAGAGATTGTTATCTTTGGCTCCAGTATATGAATCATATTTATGTACGTGCGGAATTCGCGGTTCGTCATTGCACGTGTTGCTAACACTACCGCGCGTGAAGCGGTAAAGAATTCGGCGTGTGCGAGTACCTGCCGAGCTCTTTTACCAGACTGGGATTATTTTTTGTTGGCACCATCGGGAATCGAACTTGCAACCCCAAAGTGAAAGTTGATCGTTTTACCAATAAGGTCATGGAGGTTGTCAATAACGTGTAATACAACAATTAAAAGATTTTCGAATATTCTTATGCATTGTTACATTAATTTTTTACATAGATTTGCAGGGTCAAGTTTGGACAAATGCTAAATAATCGTTGAGCGATCGGAGCTAGAGTAACGCGATTGAGTTGTGTGCCCATACAGAAAGCATGAGCTCTCCGCCTCCCCACACAACGGTACAGTAGAGTGTGGGGTCTCTCAGGGGGCAGCGGCGCGGGGCGGCTCCTTTGAGGGGCCTAGGCCGGGGTCCCGTAGCGCGATACGGGGCGGTATCTCGATTAATGCGAGGCGTTCGCTCTATCGCGAGGTCGTGATTGTCAAATAAAAATTACGAATATTATCTCTTGTAAAATAAGTAGCAGTACATTAATCGTCACCATCTTACCATGCCCATATTGGAGTATATAGAAATAACACTTAAGGAAGCATTTGAAGACAATCCTTTTTGAGAAGTCTCATCAATTTTTTGGTTGAATATGAACACTACTCTCTACCTAAAGTCGATTGTGTTACTATCACATATCGGATGATCTACAAAGGTTTCTTTGCGGTTCGTCTTCCCTTGGTAAGTTTTCTGAGGTTTTCTAACCAAATGGGTTTTTCTAAACATGTGCATATGGATGTTCCTAATCTAATGGCCGCTGCAACCGCCTTCCTATCATTGCACACGACTTGTTTTTATAATGTTTACTATAATTTAAATCAGTTAATAAAAGTGCGTTCGAGTATCGAGTTAGAGCTCCCTTAAGGAGAGTCTGCTCTCTAAACGGAGTTATATAAATTGTCCTTTTTATTATTATTTTAACAGACTTCCACGTTTTTCTAGGTCTTCCAAATACTTTTAGTACCTTCCATACTACTTGTATATATTCGTTTTGAATATATTGCATTATTTAGTTATTCTGCCTGACCGAACATTCTCGATGTTTCTAAGCACTACACCTTTTAATCTGCAGTGGTGTCTAATGTTCTCATTTCTTATTCTGTTACGCATTATGTTTCCTCACATTCTATGTAAAGTTCTCGTTTATGCCGCATTTATCTTCACTTTTTCTCCACTTCTCTCGCTTGTATATCGTCATGCTGGAACCAAGTTTATATTGAGTAACCCGCCTTGATTATCTTGAAATGCAAAGATTCTGTGACGTTTATTTAACAACAACCAATTGACTTATAAAGCGCTGTTTCGTAATATAATATCAACCCATGAGCGCTTTGATTTTTAAAAGATAGCTCATAATCGCCATTTAATAAACTCAGGTGGAATAAAGCCTTAAAGTGGGATTTAAACCTGGATGCCGTTTATGAATAACAATTCTAGTATTCACTGGTCTATTGACACCGGTAATAATGTATCTGATGTTTGGGCATATATTAGGTCCTTACATATGAAATTGGCGTTTTGTTTGGGAGGACATAAAGTTGATTTTTTTTTAATATAATATATATATTTAATCAAAGTATGTACCATTGCTATCTATGCACTTTTGCCATCTCATAGGTAGTTCATCGATCCCTTTACTAAAAAAACCATTCGGACGGGAATCAATAAAATCTTTGAAGTCGGTTTGGACTGCCCCATCGGATTTGATTTTTTTCCCTTGCAAGAAGTTATCCAAATTTCGAAAAAAATAGTAATCTGTTGGGGCAAGGTCCGGAGAGTACGGTGGATGTCTTAGACATTCCAATTGAAGCTCTTCTAATTTGGTAGCCGTCTGTTGTGCAGTGTGTGGTCTAGCGTTATCATGAAGCAGCAGTGGCCTAGAGCGATTAACCAGCCTCGGTTGTTTAGCAGCTAGCTTTTCCATCATGGTTTGCAGTTGCTGACAAAAGACATCTGCCGTAATCGTCTGGCCAGATTTAAGAAAGCTGTAGTGAACGACACCAGCACTAGTCCACCAAACGCTCACAAGTAACTTTTTTGGAGTCAATTTTCGCTTGGGGCATGGTTTGGCTGGTTCGGCAGGGTTCAGCCATTGCGATGAGCGCTTCCGATTATCATACAGGATCCACTTTTCATCACAGGTAATGATTCGATTCAAAATCCCTTCATTATTGTGCCGGTTGAGTAATGCAACGCAGCAGTCAACGCGCGTTTGTTGATTTGCTTCACTCAATTCGTGAGGTACCCACCTTTCAAGCTTTTTCACCTTCCCAATTTGCTTCAAGTGGATTAAAACAGTTTTATCACTAACACCGCAGCCTGCAGCTAACTCGGACGTGGTTTGCGATGGATCCGCTTCCACAATAGCCTTCAATTCTTCATTATCAACTTTGGTCTCCGGCCGTCCACGGGGCTTATTCCGCAGGTCGAAATTTCCAGAACGAAAACGTTGAAACCAAAAACGCACTGTGTTTTCTTTTGCGGCACCGTCGCCATACACATCATTAATCCTTCGAGCCGTTTCTGCAGCACTGGTGCCACGGTGGATCTCGTACTCGTAAATAACGCGATATTTCAAGTTTTCCATTTTGTAAACTGAGTGACGCAAAGAAAAAAAAACAATTGAGGAAAAAACAAATGAATTTTAATTTTCGAAACACAAATACTTGAGTAAATAGCTGTATAAATTTTAATTTGGAATTCCTAACCAAAGAGAAGATATTTGAGATCAAAGTTGCCAGTACGGCAAAACGCCAATTTCATATGTAAGGACCTAATATTTAGACTGTTACGACATAATAAAGATGTAATATTATTAATCCAATGGGGCTGGCAAACAAAATCTGATGAATACAAATTATCATTTAGTATTATTTATTTGATAAATTCGTTTTATTTTAACGTTTGAGTTTTTTGATTAAAACAGAAAAAGAGTGTGACGATGATTTTACCCAATTTTTAGACTTTTTACTCTTGTTTTTCTTGTTGATTTAAAATGTCACCCATTAAAGAATTTAATGAGAGGTAAATTGAATGAGAGGAAAAAGGGGTAAAGTGTGAATGGGCATTTTGTTTTATTATATTTTCATGGAATAGCCGCCCACCAGCCAACCAAGGTTATGATTTAATTTGAAAAAAAAAAACAATTTTACCATAACAGCACGTGTAAATACGCTACATATAAACAAGGCCATAGTAAATTTGAAAAATAACGCCATAATTCTATAATTTAATTATCTTCTGTAACTTTTCTGAGAAAATAAATTGGAATTTTATATCTTATTTTCCCTTGCCTTATCCCATCCATTTGAGGTCAGCTTCTTGGGCTATTTTTCTCCGTCTCTCTCGATCTCGCCAATCCCTCGGGAGTACTCTTAAGTCTCGTCATGTCTTCTTCCAACTTATATTCTTCTTGGTGCTCCCTCTGCGTCTATTTGGGAGTTCCCAATTCGTGACTGTCTTGAGCGTAGACCCTTCATCCCGTCATTGCACGTGCCCATACCTGCGTAGTCGTACTTCCCGAGCTTTATCTACTTTTAGCGCCACTTTAATTGTTCCACGAATTCGTTCATTTCGGATCTTATCCAATCTAGTGACGCCCAGTGACCACCGTAGCATACGCACTTCCACGACATAAATCAATTGTTCCTCTTTTTTTCTTTAGAGGTCAACACTCGGCTCCGTGTAGTATACGGGACCTGATCATTATCTTGTAGATCTTGCTCTTAAGCTTATTGGTAGGTAGCTTTGTATCACACATAACCCCTACTTTAAATTATACTCTAGTTATTGAAAATAAATTAATATTTATTTCTTAATTTTATTTCATTATAATTTTTATTAGTTTCGTTGTATAAAGTACAAACTGGCGGACATATTGGCATGTGATAATATCTCCCAACCAACCACAAAGATATTAAATAGACTTTAAGTGAAAACCAAACTTAATTCATTTTTTAAAAACATCTGGGTTCCACCGATAACCGAGCCTGTAACCCCCCCTCCACCGGGTTGAAAGACAAGTGTTTTACTAACTGGGTTACGGAGGTTGTTATTACCATTTGTCATTTCCGCATACGTCTCTCTTCGTTTACTTTTGTTTTTTTTGGTTTGGACTTTTAATTTACGTAACTTTTGTGTAATATTTTTTTCGAAAATTTTATTTTTGCCGTAGGCGTCATTGGTACAAGGAACAAAAATGGTCAATGGTGGAAGGTTGAAACAACATCACGTTGTAGAATATTCAGGAAACACCCATTCATTGGCATTTTGATTGTTTGATAAATCATTATTTTCGTAAATACATTATGTTAGATGAATTATTATTTTCGAGTACGTCAACATTACCAAGGTTCACATTTCATATAATATTATTGTGTTATTCCACCAGAATGAGAAATGGCGCATTCGTTGAAACGCTGAACTGTTTAATATCTTCTACCGTCCAAAAATAACAGGAGTGATGAAAGCGTAGATACAAGACTAAGCTGGCAATTTTATTAGGACAGCTGGTTTAAGAGCCATTTAGAATGTAATTGATTCCATGCCAACCTCATCAGTACCTTGGGATGGCAACGTTTATAATTAATAAACGACAATGTCCGACAGGATGCAACAAACCTTGGGGTTGCTGATTGATGAGAAGCCGTACATTACAGATCCACCAGTAAGTCGACCTGACTAGACTTCCATAATTTGGAACGCCAACTCTTTTGAGTTTGATTTATTACACCTGAAACAAAGATTGACAATATAACAATACGATGTTACCATTGAAGATATTTAGGGTAGAGTGAAATCGAAGAACAAAACTCAGAAATTTTCAATGGCCATAAAGCTGTGCAATTATTGCATTTTTCTCGTTCTTCGATCCTTTCTAGATCCATTAATACATAGTCTTACAGTCGTTCCATGAACCGATCAATTATTTATGCTGCTTCTCCTACACATTCATAATATGATAAAATATATATTTCTGGTCTTCTGTGCGTAGGTATGCGTCGTGTTGCATTATTTCTGATATGGTTACTATTTTTCGTCGATTTTTTTACTCTGCTTTACCTTATGCCCTTCTGGATCCTGTTGTGAGGTTAATGCTGTCAGCCTCATTTTCCTGTTCACGGATTCTTTGAATGACACTTTTCAATATTTTCACTGTAATCAAAGTTCATTCTAAAAATGTACGAGTAGTTGACGTTTCATCAAACGAAACGTCTACTACTTGTTTTAGTGTTAAACAAGTAGAGGCAAATCTTTCCTATTTTTTTAATTGATTCGTTTGTTTTTTACACACCGCTGAGTGTTTAAAGGAAAGCAATAACATACATAATGAAATAAAATACAAAATGCAACATTGTTCACTTTGGAGGATGGGGTGTGTGTTGAAATGCGTATTTATACTCACCTTGGAGGACACGGTGTGTGTTAAAATGCGCATAGTGATATGATAATTCACCTTAGGAGGACACGGTGTGTGTTGAAATGTGCATAGTGATATGCTAATTCACCTTAGGGGGACACGATGTGTGTTGAAATGCGCATAATGATATGCTAATTCACCTTAGGAGGACACGGTGTGTGTTGAAATGCGCATAGTGATGTTCTAATAAATAAAAGGCAAGAAAACAATGTCAAGTGCATTGTATTCCATTGATTATGAATTTCCACTAAGTGACGTCAGAATTATTAAAAAAATGAAAAATAAAGATTTTATAAGTACTAGGTTAGTCAAAAAGTTTTGAAAGCGGAAATGAAAATACATTTTTTTTGGGGGGAAATCACTTTTATTGCTCAGTATAGTCTCCCATAAGATCAATACACTTGGTCCAACGATCTTCCAACTTTGTTGTCCCATCACGGAAGTGACTTTCTGGAAGGCCTGCAAAATACTCCTCTACGACGGCTATAACCTCTTCGTTTGATTAAAAATGCTTTCCACGAAGGAATTTTTTGAGGTGTGAGAACAGCCAGAAGTCAGAGGGAGCTAAATCTGACGAATAGGGTAGATGCTGCAACAATTCGTACCCCAATTCACTGATTTTCGCGATGGTTTTTTGAGCTGTGTGAGCAGGTGCATTGTCTTGATAAAAAATGATTTTTTTCTTCTGCAAACCGGGTCTTTTTTCACAATTTTTTTCATCCAACTGGTCCAAAAGGTCACAATAATAATCAGAGTTGATTGTCTTACCAGTTTGGAGATAATCTATCAATAAAATTCCTTTTACATCCCAAAAAACTGACGCTAACACCTTCTTGGCCGATTTCTGGACACGAACTCGCTTCGGAGCCAAAGTGCTTGGTTCACATCACTCCTTAGCCTCTTGTTTTGATTCAGGATCATGGTGGTAGACCCAAGTCTCATCCATAGTGATGAATCGACGCAGAAAATCCTTTTTATCCTTTCGAAGTTGCTCCAAATGTTGCTCAGAAAGTCGCATTCGAACGTGTTTTTGTTGCATTGTTAGCAAATGCGGCACCCATTGTGCACACAGTTTTTTGAAACCCAAAACTTCAGCCAAAATATGCCATGTTGTTCCATGTGAGATGCCTACGGTGTCAGCTATCACATCCACAGTCGATCGATGATCTTCCAAAACCATATCCTGTATTTTCGCTATGATTTCTGGTGTTGATGCACTTTTTGGACGTCCTGAGCGTGGATCGTCTTCAACGCTTGTACGGCCACGCTTGAACTCCAAAACCCATCGGTGAACGGTTGGAAATGAAGGAGAATACCCCTTTAATACTTTCACCATCTTTGCATGGATCTCAGTAGCCGATAAACCTTCCAAAATAATGAATTTAATCACTGCACGATATTCGGATTTTTCCATTGTTAAAAATTACACTGACACGTCAACTTCAAATGTCTTGTAAACAAAGAATGAATTAACAGACTGAAATGAAATTTTAAGTACGTTCTTATGAAAGATGAAATATTAAAATGGCATAGAAATTTTGGTTTTTCTACTGCTCCATAGATGTCGCTTTCAAAACTTATTGACTAACCTATTATATTCTACAATCTGTTAAGTTTTATTAATAAAAAGTTAAATATTAAATAAGAAGTATTTTAAAATATAGGATTGCCTGCAGGATTATTGAAGCCGTGATGACGGAGGTCTTCCTGCGCATTACAGACCGGGGCTTTGCCGCCAAGGACTCGTTTTGAGGTTTCGTGTCGGGGTTTACTGTTTTATTTGTCCTATCCTTTGACATCACTGGCGCTCTTTTCATCTCCACTTTGTGTGGACAGAACCCATTGATTCCGTGGAAACATTTTATTTATTTTCTAATTTTTTTTTAATTAGCTTTAAATGTGTTTTTTAATATCCATTTGAATTTGCTTCTTTTAATTTCTATTTGTAAATGTATTCAATTATGTAATTTAGCGTAATTTAAGAAACAATCATTTGCCGTTATATGTTTTACTTACACGGTACAAATAAAATAACCACCACTTTTCAATACGTACACTCAACTTATATACGTTTGTTTTATAATATTTTTGATATATTAATTAATTAATAATGTGGGTTCGAATCCCAAGTTGGAGCACTCTTAAGAAGAGCCTGCCCTTTTAACCATCGGCCAGCATATTTTTTTTGTAAAGGACCAAATAGTAAATATTTTAGGCGTTGTGGGCGGGCCACGAGGCAAACTCGAGGATGTTTATGTTTTTCTTATTATTTAAGTGCCATGCCTACTTTAATAATAGGAAAAAAATATTTTTTATAATTTAAAAAAAAAATTGCGTTAATAAGTAGACTAAAAAATTAGTTAAATTGTTTGAAATACGGCTCTACTAATAAGAAAAATGGAATCGTATTTTTTGAGATAACATTTTACCAAATTGGGGTTCCAAATTAGTACTCCCTTTCATCAAAATTGGTTGCAAATGTTCATCTGATAATGCTGACCCGTATTGAAAGTTTACTTACTTCATCTTTGAAAAATAACAAAGATACACATGGCACTGGAAACGCTACTGAATTATAACTGCGTGGCGTTACAGTAGAGGCCACCGAATGCGAAACTATATAAGCGCCACATACGGTGGTATCTCGCTTCAATCTTGAATGCCTGTTACAGGCATAGATTCTTCCCTTCCGCTCTCAAATGCGCAGACGTTATAATGTTTCCGAAACCGGGTAAAAAATTAACACTCCCCGAAAATCACCGCCCGATCAGCTTACTGCCTACCCCAGGTAAAGTGCTCGAACGACTTATCCTCGATCGCCTATCAAGCGAGATAACCTCGCTTAACATAATTCCAGACACGCAACACGGTTTTCAACCGCGACACTCGACCTCTCATCAACTTCTTCGCGTCGTAGAACACATAGTGACTGGTTACAATACAACAAACCACCCTCCTCTCGCTGGACGTGGCGAAAGCCTTCGACACGGTTTGGCACAACGGACTGCTCTTCAAACTACACAAGGCCGGAATCTCTCTCCGCCTCGTGCAGATCATAGCATCCTTTCTAAGCGACCGCACCTTCTCCGTTAAGGTAAGCGGTATAAATTCATCTCACCAGCCCATACAAGCGGGGGTTCCGCAAGGAGCCCTCCTCTCCCCCACTCTCTACAACATATATACCAGCGATATGCCCTCTCTCCAGACCAGCCGATCTATCACCGCACAATACGCGGACGATACGGCTTTTCTTTCGTCCTCTAAACACTTGCGATTCCCACTCTCGCATTCAAAATTTTATTTCAAGACTGGAACGCTGGTGTAGAAATTGGAAGGTTAAGATAAACCCTTCCAAGAATGCAGCAGTCCGTTTTTCTAGAAGACGTCTGGACTTCATCCGACCACTCAAACTTTTCGGCCAGAGCTCGACGCGAAGCTGTCCTGGAAAAAGCACACCACCAACATCACCGGGAGGGCGTACGGCACTCTGAAAGCCCTCACACCACTCTTGGGCAGACACAGTAGGATGTCCCCTCGTATCAAGTTAAACTTGTACAAGGCCATCATACGTCCTCAGATGACGTACGCCATCCCGGTCTGGGGCCATGCGGCCGAAACCCACATGCGTAAACTCCAGGTGTTGCAAAACAAGGCAATGCGCATCATTATGGATGCGCCCTACTTTGTCAGCAACAAACGGCTTCATGAAGACCTAGATCTCCCCACCATCCGAGAATACGCGATCTCTCTGGCCGAGAGCTTCTACAACTCTCTCTCGAGTCACCCGAACCCCCTAATCAGCTCACTCACGGACTACGACGCGAACGTAAATCTCATCCACCCCAGGCCGAAACAAATGCTTCGAACCACCCCCCGACCCCCTATCCGGAACGGTAGGCGACGAATTATGTCCAGTGCACATATATAATAAGGTACTTATATTTTTACTCCCATAATTATTCTATGTACAACTATTTATTCTTAAGTCACAGCGTTCTCCCCCACCCCCATCTTCGTAATATATTTATAAATATTCAAATATCTATGTTTATGTATACATCACTATCTTTTCTCTCTCTGTATTCATATTTATCAACGCTCGTGACATATAAAATATAAGTATATTAATGTGTAACCTATATGTATCTATAACTTTAATGTATGTACCAAATTCTATCCCTCCTCTCTATAAAAACTTTTATAACACCCCCACCAAACAACCCAAAAAAATATTATAAATTTCCCAAGTCCGTTTAACACGCCCGATGAAGGAGTAAGGTGTCCGAAAATCGGACCGACACTCCGAGCAAATCATCAACTAGAGAGGTATCTCGCAACTCTTCGACTCGGTCGGTCGTTCCGTTATAGCGTGTGCTTTGAAATTTGAAATAATTTGAAATTGTAAAACCATTCTTAGCTTGCGGGTTGGAGTTTACAGACCCCTGCTTTAAACGATGTTGTATAATTGTCCTTTTATTATTATTATTATTAAAAAAATATGAACCAATGAAAGCTGAAATAAAATTCCATCTTAGTCCCATTGGAGTGTCTTGCGTCGCTAGGGCTAAATATTATTGACAAACATTGCAAGTGCAATTGGCATGAAGGACCGTACCAGTTTAAAATTTATTTTCAGGCCTTAGTCTTCATGGATTTGTTTCAAGTCGAGTTATAAATAAAAATACTAAATTAATGTTATAGTTTATTTTATGAAATACAATTTTGGTCATTGATAATATTAGGTCCTTACATATGAAATTGGCGTTTTGTTTGGGAGGAACATAAAGTTGATTTTTTTTTAATATAATATATTTATTTAATCAAAGTATGTACCATTGCTATCTATGCACTTTTGCCATCTCATAGGTAGTTCATCGATCCCTTTACTAAAAAAACCATTCGGACGGGAATCAATAAAATCTTTGAAGTCGGTTTGGACTGCCCCATCGGAGTTGAATTTTTTCCCTTGCAAGAAGTTATCCAAATTTCGAAAAAAATAGTAATCTGTTGGGGCAAGGTCCGGAGAGTACGGTGGATGTCTTAGACATTCCAATTGAAGCTCTTCTAATTTGGTAGCCGTCTGTTGTGCAGTGTGTAGTCTAGCGTTATCATGAAGCAGCAGTGGCCTAGAGCGATTAACCAGCCTCGGTTGTTTAGCAGCTAGCTTTTCCATCATGGTTTGCAGTTGCTGACAATAGACATCTGCCGTAATCGTCTGGCCAGATTTAAGAAAGCTGTAGTGAACGACACCAGCACTAGTCCACCAAACGCTCACAAGTAACTTTTTTGGAGTCAATTTTCGCTTGGGGCATGGTTTGGCTGGTTCGGCAGGGTTCAGCCATTGCGATGAGCGCTTCCGATTATCATACAGGATCCACTTTTCATCACAGGTAATGATTCGATTCAAAATCCCTTCATGAATGAATGAATGAACAAGTTCTTTTTCTTTTATTAAATTTTTTTAACACGTGCGCATTTAACTGCGTCATCGATCTTTTTGTCAGTGATTTGAGGGAATACCTTTTCCACTGTTGTGTCATATGTGTGATTGTGTTATTTATATGAGTATACTTATATTAAGTATTTGTGTAATAATTTCCTTTTTGTTTTTAGGCTCACTGAGCCTTTGTTTTCTCTCGCTTTCTTTTAAATTTGAATTTATTCAACCATAGTTGGGCATGGTGACTATACTCAAAGGGGTACGGCAGCTCATGTCAGCGGCCCTGGTGGCGCAGTTCAGGTTAGGCGTCCTCCCGCCCCTCCCGGGGGTCTCAGTGAAGCAACGATGGTGAAGACGGTGGAGTTGGGGTGACGATGTTGAAGAAGGAGACGGCGAAGAAGAAGACGGTGAAGAAGGCGCGAAGATGCGGCGTGGCTAAGCGAGCTTTCTTTGCTTTTTATCATTTACTTTGCTAAGTGCTCTACCGTCTGAGGGACTGTAGACTTGCGGAGAGAATAAGAAGAACTCTGCTAGACATTTAAGGGGAATAATTACATAAATTTATACTATCAAGTGTAGGTGTGGAGTGTGGGGATGGGAAGGTGTCGGCTACGGCCTGTGCGATTGGAGCTTCCCCGCATTTGCATATGTATTGAAGACATATCCGGTGAGAAAACCGTAGAAAACTCACCGAAGGAAGTCGAGCTTTAGAGGACCTCTGGGCTCTACCGTTCTGTGATATTAACACATTCGGTTTGTTTGGGGAGTGTGAGTGTTGTGGTGAGTATAGTGTAACTCGAAGTCCGAGGCGTTGGCTCGCCCCTCTTGATTTACTCCTTCAGCCGCGTACCGCCCATCGGTCCCGGTGGCGTGTCGTGTCGTGCCCCGGCCGCTCCTCTGGATCTGAAATGTTAAACGCTGGGCAGTATCGGATTGTCTGTGACTTTATAGTTTAGCGAATTTGAGTATGTAGAAGTGCTAGTTATGAAGGCCCCGTTACGCTTGTCCTCCCTGGCCCTCTCCATGTTCGAGATCTCTCTCCGCTTCCGATCGGCTGAGTATGATGTGATTTGGGAGTCTGTATTTGTATCTGAAAGGTAGTTCATCCAGTCTATTATGACACCCGAGTTTTGCGATGAGCGGGTTTGAGTGCGAGTTTAAATGTATTTTACTGTAAAAGTCTAGTGTCATTTTGTGGCAGTATTCCTTGATGGAGTACTCTTTCGTTCTCTGGTGTATCTTTTTAAGATTTGCGCCCGGCATTGTCTTATAGATAATTTTGAATGCTTTGTTCTGTGCCGGCTGGAGCTTATTGTAGATCTTATCTGGAACGCTGCCCCAGACGGGTGCCGCGTACGTAATTACCGGTCGCACTATGAGTTTATACACCAGTAGTTTGTTTTTCCGGGATAAGAAGGAATTTCGGCTGAAGATGGGTCTCAGCGCTGCGAAGGCTGCGAATGCTTTATTTCTGGCTTCATCAGTGTGGAGCCGCCACGATAGTTTGGAGTCCATGTGGACCCCGAGATATTTAACCGACTTACGCCATTCCACAGCGCTGTTACCCATCCTCAAGAGGGGGAGGCTGCCCACCCTCCGTCTTGTGAACATGACCGCCTCTGTCTTGCCGTCGTTGATCTTTAGGCGCCACTTTCGATAGTATTTTGCCAAGGTATCCAAGGCCCTCTGGAGGTAACTACTTGCCCTGATGGGGCATGCGGATCGCGCGTAACAAGCTGCGTCATCCGCGAAAAGGGCGACGGAGCAATTTTCCGGTACCGGAATATCGTGTGTGAACAGAGTAAACAGGTGCGGTCCGATCAGGCTGCCCTGGGGCACTCCCATTGGGATGTTTCTGGGGGTGGAGAGCCTCCCGCTCACCCGAACGACGAATTGTCGCTCGGATAGGTAGGAGCGGAGAATCCCTATGATATAAGACGGTGTGCCCGTCTTAATCAGTTTGTCTTAATAGCCCGTCGTGCCAGACCGTGTCGAAGGCCTTTTCCAGGTCCAGCAGGACCATGCCTGTGTAATAATTCATATTGAATCCCATCAACACGTCCTCGGCCACGCGGGTGAGTTGGTGAACGGTGGAGTGTTGTGTTCTAAATCCGAATTGCTCGTGTTGCAGAGTGTTGTGCTGGGTATGATATGGAGTGTATCTGTTCAGTATCACCTTCTCCAGGACTTTTCCAAGTACCGGGAGGAGGCTTATGGGTCTGTAACTGGATGGGTTGTTTTTGTCCTTGTTCGGCTTGTGTATCGGTACTATTACGGCCATTTTCCACCTGGGTGGGAAGTGACCGGTGTGTAGGCACGCGTTAAATATTTTAGCTAATTGTATGATTGCGCGTGTCGGAATGTGCTTAATAAGTGCATTGTGCAAATGGTCTAACCCTGGTGCTTTATTATTTTTGAGGGCTTTAATGATTTTTTGGACTTCCGCCGGTGTTGCGAGCGTGTAATCTTGCCGTGCGATGTCTGCGGAACGAGTGTTAAATTCGTCGAGTGATTCTTGTACTGTGCGGTCTGCGTCTGAGTCACGATAGTGCGATGTTAATGTGTAAGTGTGCTCGTATGCGTCTGCTAGTGCGTTTGCCTTTTCTTCGTGTGATGTGGCAGTATGGGTGGAGGTGATAAGTGGTGGTATGTCTTCGTGTCGCTTCCTTATTCCCTTTGCGATCTTCCAAAGAGTGTCTGCCCCTGGTTTGATGTCCTTTAACTTTGTGTCCCAAGTGGTATTTTTGTGTTCCCTAATATGTTTTTTGATTTCGTTCCGCAGTGAGTTTAACGCTGCTTTATCTACGGGGTGGCGTGTACCTCTGTAATGTTTCTGGAGCCTGTTCTTTATTTGGATGAGTGTGATGATTTCCGGCGGAAGTTTGGCACGGTGTGGAGTGACATTTTTAAGTGGTATGTAGGTATCACGAGCCTCTTCGATGATGTGCGTTAGTGTGTTTACCGCGTCATCTATTTCCTCCGGCGACTTAAAAGTGGATGATGTTAAGTATAACTGTGTGTTTATGTGCGTCTTGTAGCCCGCCCAGTCCGCACCCTGGTAGTCGTACACCGTCCTCGGGGGGCAGGTGACGCGCTCCCCTATGGTGAAGTACACCGGGAGGTGGTCCGATGAAAGTGCATTTATCACTTCCATTCCGGCAACCCCCGCGTGACCCTTTTCGATCACCAGGTCGAGGGTGGACGGCCTATGCCCCCTCGCTCCGTATCGAGTAGGCTTGTCGGGGTGGTGTAATGTGTGGTGGGTCGATTCTATGTGATTGAAGAGTGTTTTTCCGTTTCCATTCTCACAACCCTGGCTCCACGAGGAGTGCTTCGCGTTGAGGTCGCCAGCCAGTATGACCCGCGGCCCCATCGCAAATGCCTTCCCTAGATCCCGAGTTTCAAGCTTAGTTTGCGGCCTGCAATATGCTGCTATGAGTGTTATCGGATTGCTGTCAGTTTCTAGTCTGACCGCAGTCGCTTCCAGAGCGATCCAGATGGGATCCGATAAGAGTGTATGTGGTATAGTTTCTCTAATGAGGATCGCCGTGCCTCCTCCCCTGGTGACGCGATCATTTCGGTACAGGGAGTAGCCGGGTATTCTCAGGTGTTTGTTTGGATTAAGCAAAGTTTCTGTAATGAATAATATGTCAATGTTTTTCTCACCGATCAGAAGCGTGAGTTCGTCTGCCTTGCTGTAGAGTCCTCTGGCGTTCCAGGTGAGGGCTCTGATTTCCCCGCGGGAGGATGACGCGCTGGTCGGGGCCCCCATTCTAGCCATTGAGCTGTTCCATCAGTTCGACGATGAGAAACGCCTTCTCAATTTTGTCCCTGCATTGTGCCAGCCTCGGCCCCATCTGCATGAGCAGACGAACGATCTGGGCCAGCTCAGCCATCTCGCCGCCCATGCGGTGCGGTCCAACGGGTTCAGGAGTCGGCAGCAGCGGTGGTCGGCGACCGTTCCTTGGATCTCTCGGGTGGGCGTAGTTTTCACGCTGCGCGTTCTGATGTTGGATATTCGCGTGTTGCGCGGCTTCGTGAGCGTTTGCGCCAGCGATAGGCTGCGAAGCGCGGGCGTTCCGCGCGGCGGCCTGATTAATTTGGGTGGG
The DNA here is from genome assembly GCA_949825065.1 of Odontocerum albicorne. Classification (NCBI taxonomy): domain Eukaryota; kingdom Metazoa; phylum Arthropoda; class Insecta; order Trichoptera; family Odontoceridae; genus Odontocerum; species Odontocerum albicorne. The sequence continues at coordinate 12,507,817 of OX463848.1, forward strand.
AAGCGTCTTCCCCGCGCCCGTCACGACGCCGCTCCATGAGCGACCCGGTGTCACACGTGGTGCCATCCGGCGGGCGATTGATTCCGCGTACGCTTGCCTTGTAGGGCACTTCGAGTAGTTTGCGGGGTGGCTACCACCGCAATTTGCGCATGTGGCCGGCGTCTCCTTTGTCTTGGGACACTCGGCTGTCAGGTGGAACTCGGTGCACTTGACGCATCGGGCTCGATGGTGACAGTTTGATGAAGCGTGCCCCAGTGACTGGCACCGGAAGCACTGCGTACCGAGTCCTTTCTTGGGTCGGTATTTGACGAGGGTCACTCTGCAGTAGCAGAGGAACCTCAAAGTCGCCTTAAGTTTACCCATATCGGTTACCTTCCCAAAATGGGCAAGGTACATGGGCGCGCCTGTCTTGGTCGTCATCTTGACGACCTTTTGCGCAGGGAATCCCTGCACGGCGAGATCGGCGGCGATCTCTTCCGTAGGGATATCTGGTAGTCCCCGGATTACTGACCTTTTGGTCTTCTCATCCACCTTGGTGAACGTGTGGAAATCTTTTTCCTTATCGTCGAGTCCCTTTACGAGGGCATCGTGATCCTCGACGGAGTGGACCGTGATTTTCGCGGTCCCCTTCCCGGTGTACTTCACCTCGAATTGGCCTTTCGCGTTTTCACGGATCAGGCCAATAAGATTTCCGTGGGTTATCTCGCCGAGAGTGATAACCACCGGCGATATCTTCGATTTAGAGTATACCCTGCGTGCTACGCAGGGTTCCTCTTCCGTCACCTCCCGGAGGCAAGCGTATTTGTTTGACTGGACCACGTCATCGGGTCCGGCATCCTGCCGCCTTTTGGCAGGTGCCCGCGGAATTTCCCATCGTTGCGCCACTGGCCCCTCAGGGGTTTGCGGCACGTATACCCCGTTAACGAGATCGCATACGATCCCTTTCCGCATCATAGCGTCCTCGCGCAGCCCGCACACAAAACACCCGCACTCACGGCACTCGCACTGTTCACAATTAGCGTTCGATTCGCACTCACTATTAAAATGATTTATAATCACTGAATGATTACAAGTAACGGCCTTAAGGCCCGCCTCTCGGCGCGCACGTTAGCGCAGTATGCCCAGCGGCACACAGCACACGTAAAACACTGGATGGGTTTTCCCCGATCTCTATACCCGCAAGCGAGTATCGTGAAATCTAAAAGATCCAATATCGCACGTTATCTTCAAAATCCCTTCATTATTGTGCCGGTTGAGTAATGCAACGCAGCAGTCAACGCCCGTTTGTTGATTTGCTTCACTCAATTCGTGAGGTACCCACCTTTCAAGCTTTTTCACCTTCCCAATTTGCTTCAAGTGGATTAAAACAGTTTTATCACTAACACCGCAGCCTGCAGCTAACTCGGACGTGGTTTGCGATGGATCCGCTTCCACAATAGCCTTCATCTCTTCATTATCAACTTTGGTCTCCGGCCGTCCACGGGGCTTTTTCTGCAGGTCGAAATTTCCAGAACGAAAACGTTGGAACCAAAAACGCACTGTGTTTTCTATTGCGGCACCGTCGCCATACACATCATTAATCCTTCGAGCCGTTTCTGCAGCACTGGTGCCACGGTGGAACTCGTACTCGTAAATAACGCGATATTTCAAGTTTTCCATTTTGTAAACTGAGTGACGCAAATAAAAAAAACAAATGAATTATAATTTTCGAAACACAAATACTTGAGTAAATAGCTGTATAAATTTTAATTTGGAATTCCTAACCAAAGAGAAGATATTTGAGATCAAAGTTGCCAGTACGGCAAAACGCCAATTTCATATGTAAGGACCTAATATTTTCAATCAACCAGAATGCATGAAAAGACGTGAAAAGGATACTTTCAGTTTAATCACCGACAGGAATCGAAGATTTCCAGCTGCATGACAAGCAACCCATCACTTCGTCCCTGGGTTGGTCAATATTATGCGTTGCATTTTATACAGTGCTACCTAACGGACTTTTCATATGGAAAATTCTTCCAACCAACCAGAATTATAGATAATTTATTGATCTGTAGGCTTTATTTAAAATATATATATAAATCGTATTTCATTTTTTATTATTACATTATACAAGATTCTGCTATATACATAATTAAGTTTACCATAGTATTGCAAATTAAATGTTATATGTTCAGGATTCCGTGTCTTGTTGGACATCCTTTTATCAATATTTTTGTTTAAATTTATGATTTCTGTCTAGATCAGGACTGGCCAACCCACGGGCCTCATGCGGCCCGTGGCGCCTTTATGTGCGGCCCGCGGTCATATATGACGAATTAGGTTTTTTTAATTTTTCTTATTACCATGTAAATATATTTACGAATTAATAACTTAGAATCTAAGTCATTATATATTACCATACAAATACATTTTATTGTTGGTTCAATACATGTTTTCTCTTCATATCTAGTTGTAGTATCGTTCTTTTTTTCTTCAGATTTACACTGATTGAACACTTTTATGTGTACCTCTGCATCCAAATCAATTACAAAAAAGTACGAATTTCGTTGTAAAGCCAGATATCGAAAACAAATAGTGGAACAAAATTTGCAATTATTCTTATGTGCGGCCCTTGGAAAATTTTAGATCGTCAATGTGGCCAATGGGGCAAATTGGGTTGGTCAGGCCTGGTCTAGATTATAGTACATTTTTAGTCTCCTTGAATTGTGTTACTGTGCAAGAGATAAACACTGGCAGAATCTCTAAGACCGAGGCCACACCAAAATGCTTCGTTAGGTGCGAAGCCAGATTTTACGTGACTCATATACTAGGTGACTTCATGCATGGTCACACCAAAGTGCTAAGCACAAATTCATTTGACAGTTGGGAGCGGTTGAGTCAACACACGATATCACTCTCAAAACTAACCAATTTCATTACAACTTACCATCTTTATTTACTTTCTTTGCAACTTCATTCCAAAGTGATTGTATTACAGGTACATTTTTGTAGAATTTGCTCGATGGGTTCCACAAAGGCTCCCTTTTATACACAGCTGTCATTAAAACAATCAACAACATGTCTGTTCGCTAGGAGATTCACTCGATGACTAATCGTCATGCAACGTGGCGCGAAGTGTGCAGTGTGGCCACTGCGATAGTAGGCGGTATGTTGATTCGCTAGGATATGTCGCCTAACTCGCAACATAGCTCTAAGCATCAAGCGAGGCTCCTTCCTGTGTGGCCGAGGCCTAAGTCATTCGTGGAGGGGAGGTTCTCATGTCCCTCTACAATGAGTTGGTTTGTAGCAAGCTGGAATGTGGAGCATTGGTGTAGTCCGCGGGGTATTCGTTACTGTCAAATGGGGGAGAAAGTTGAAATAATTTTTTTGAGATTTATCTACTTACGGGAGTGCGGTTACTACTCATGACTCTATTTGACAAGATTTCTTCTTGGTATGTTACGTTATACTGCCTTCTTAGCGTAAGGAGATATGTGAGGATCTCTTATAAATCTATCTATCTTTAAGTTGCTGACGGGAGCTACATCGTTTCCTACTATGCTGGAAAATATAAAGTTTGATGTTCCCAACGACTATTCGAGGTACATAAATATTGACCTATTTAGACTGGCAATAAGTAGAACCAACCTGCCAAGTGCTCTTACTGTGTATCATGGGCTGTGCCCTTTAAATAAAACCTCCGATATTGACATCTTGAACGTTTCCGAAAATGTTTTTAAAGAAAACATTTTGAACTTTCGTAATAATGGAAGTGAGTTCTTTCGGCTAAACTAATATTTATATAATGTCTTTTTAAGCTTTTAAGTATTTTTCTTTCTTGTTGCTGTATATAATTTTGTAATTGGGTTTAATCTGCGTATGGTAAGCTTTGTAAAAAATAAATACATTTGGACGTCATATTTTGAGCTTTGCAAATGTTATTTAGTCAGTTTTCTACTACAATTTTCTATTAAATTTAATAGAAAATCAAGTGATTTTTCTCAAAAAAAAATAACGTATTCAAAATAAAACTTCATATAAAACTTTAAAAACATAAAAAAAGAGAAACACAATGAAATTAAACCAAACAAAATAATATGTTATATCTATAGTTTATAAATCTTCAGGTATGTTATATACGAGTTACATACTCGTATATGTAGGTATAGTGTTAATGCGAAAATGTTATGTATATGTACAACTGTACTTTTATTTATACAACTGTAGGTATGTTTTGTTTATACAACTGTAGGTATATGTATTGTGTATGTATATGTACAACTGTACTTTTATTTATACAACTGTAGGTATGTTTTGTTTATACAACTGTAGGTATATGTATTGTGTATAAAAAGAGTATATACGAGTATGTATTGTTTATAAATCAGGGAGTATAATGTATTGTTTACGTATCAGTAGGGGTGTATTTTTTCTTTTCAGGTGTATGTATATGAAAATAAAATAAATTTATTTACAAGTGTTGAATTAAATATAAATGAAACCACTTTCAGTTTAGTATCTTAAAACTGGAATCCAGTCCTTTTTACATTAATGTATTCGCCCGATGTGATCCTTTGATCTTTTGTGTTTCCTTTCCAAGTCTTTCTCCTTTGTTACTGGGCAGACAGATAAAGAGCAAATTAGTGCAGACGTTCGACAACCGGTTTATTGCGCCTCACAGGCGAGTCCTGCGAACAGATTTGATCCCACCAGACATTGGTTGTACGAGCGTCTTCAACTTGCTAGATCCGTCAGGATAGTTGACTCTGATCTCTGTCACAAAAGAAGATGGAGCGGACATAAACAGAAAAAATATCCAATTGTGATTATGATGGGGGCGATAACAGTGAATGTTTAGTCTTATCACTAATAAATAGATTACTTGTATAATACTGTTCCGTTATAAAATATCACCTCTATATATTTATTGAAGGGAGATTTTAAGTTAACAAATTCAAGTGGAACGATACTTGAAAGTTAGCTTAAAACTGGGTTGTCAGTAAAGAATAACAAGTGTACCATTCACGAGTCTATTGCCACTGGTAATCATTAACATGCTGATTGCGATGTTCTGGCGAGGTATCAATAGTTTTAAGTCCATTTTATGAGGCGGTATGAAATATCCTGTGTATATTATATAGATGCTATCGAATACTCGTAATGCAATTTAAATATAACATTTATTATATTAAATAAAAACACCATTCTGAATTAATAGTAAAAGCTTATTATTTAATATTGAACAGCTGTTGATTTTTTCATTGGGAACAATTATATTAACAATCGAGGCAGGGGACTTCCATTTCCCTGCACTTCCCCGTCCTTGGGACAATTTTGAACTTCCCTTGCAGCAGACAAAAGTCGAATGATTATTTTTCTCACCTTCCCACCTGGGCGCTTTTAGGCCCCACCACATCCCTGGCGCCCCGCCACGTGCAGCCCTTCACCCTCCGTTCACTCCGTTCCTACCCCTTCGCTTTGACGTTTGCACCGCCACACACACACAGGATGGAAAACGACCCTCCCAATGATTTTTAAATTTTATTTTGACACAACATTACAGCAATATTTAAAAAGAAAGTAAAATATTTAACAGTAAACCAAAAACCAAGCCCCAAATGATAATTATAAATACAAGCAATTGCCGATATAGAAAGAAAATGAAAAATAAAGAAAACAAAAGACCAAGGAAATTATGGTTGGATCAAGTGAATAAATGACACTCTGAAGGAAGGAAAAGTAGAAAGTCAGAAAAATTGTATAAGTTGTGTTACAGTCTGTCCAATGGAAAAAATGGTTTTATTTTCGCGTAACCACCAGCGCCATCTGTGGATGAATAAATAAATTAACTAGCGACACATTTGGACTATCATTCGTAAAAGTTTGAAAGCGCTGGCATCGCTGGTTCATTCGTAATGACGTAACAATTGACAATACGTTCTGAGTCTTGGTCGGAAACGGAACAATGGAGCAATGCACCAACATTAAATTTTATTTAAAATTGTGTAAAAGTGCCACAAAAACTTTTGAAAGGATTCAAATTGTTTATGGTAGTGAAGCAATGAGTCCTAAGAACGTTTTTAAGCGGTATGCAAGATTTCGTGATGGTAGAAAGAGCATTGAAGATGATCCACAGCCTGGGCCATCATTGTCAGTTCGAATTGAAGAAAATGTTCAAAAAATGTCTGAAATTCTTCGAAATGATCGTTGTGCGTCTAGGCTTATCGAGGAGCTCACTTGAATTCTTAAAATCCACTGTTCATTTCAATTTAACGGAAAATTTGGGCAAAAAGTTTGCAGAGTGGATCACTGCAGAGACATGAAAAGAGCCGCTGATATGAATCCAGACTTCATGTCAAGCATTGTAACAGGTGATGAAACCTGGTGCTTTCAGTATGAGCTACTTACAAAGCGCCAGAGCTCGGAATGGAGGGGTCCACAATCTCCGAAACCAAAAAAAAGTGCACATGCAGAAAACCGGGAACAAGGGGCATGGTCTTTGTTGCGCAACAATGCACCGGCCCACAAAAGCAAGATTGTACGCGATTTCTTGGCCAAAAATGTATCGTGGTGTTTGTTTGATCAGTTGTCAGTTTTTTCTATCTGATTAAGTTAAATATCATGGATACAATATGCAATCTGACTGGGAAAAATGATGTAGTAAGCCTGCCAGATATCCTATGTATAGAGATGTGTACAAAAAGATGAATAAAATAAATGAATACTTCCATCTGTGTCGCCTATCATCTGAAATTCAATTAACTATTATCATTAAGGCATGCCCATGGTAGGGTAGTGTTCTATACACTGTGTGGTGCCGCTCCTTTGACGCGGTCAGCCACTGGCGTGTGTCCTCCCACTCCCACCCCTCTACAACCCCCTTCCCGCTATAACCACCACCTCTCCGCGCGCTGCATACGCTAATGCCATCATAATGACAATTTTTGACGTACATCGCTTTGATGGCACCGAATTGAAGCTTTCTAGCTACCGTGTATGAATTATATTTTTCAAATTAACTTATGATAGCATATGAAGTCGCTTTTTATTTTCCATTTCATATTTTGTGATTTTATTAATCGAATTTATAAGAATTTTTTACGAGTAAGACAAAAAAATCAAACTGTTGGGCGAATTTTGTGTTTAATCAGTTCGTCTGAATAACTGACATGAGTATAAATGAATAACATACACCCTTGTCCTTGATTGCAGGTATTATACATAATGAAATTTTATAATTGAAAATTATAGAAATATCCGAATAAATTTTCAATGAAACCAATTTTAAGATCAAAGCATAGAACGATCTCCGTGGAAAAACAATGGTAAGAAGCTTGACTTCTAGCCGAGGGTCTCGGGGTCGATTTCCGATGGTATGGTCCTAGTCTGGTAAATAAGTTTGTAAAAATACTCAAGCCTGCTAGTTCGATTAATGACCACGCTTTTATATGTTCACATAGCTAATTCCGATATGTTTAGTGGCAACATACAAATGAACGTGTGAGAGAGAGTATAGAAATATCATGGAATGATTGATGAAATCAGTGAATCAGTGAATGATTGATGAAATCAGTTAAAACGAGGCAATAGTAGATAATAATTATAAAAGGAGAATTTATATAGCGTCGTTTAGATATCAGACTCTCCTCAAGGCGCTTTAATTTGGAATTCGAACCCAATATTATTGACAAATTAAAAGTATTATAAAAATAAAAACAATATAAGTCGAGTGTAAGGATAGGGAGGTGGTAGTGACTGCGTAGATGTCAAAGTTGTACTGCATTAAACCTGGTGGGCTTTGTACCGTCGTGCTGCTGAAGAATACTGAAAGTTTCGTGGTTTGTATAACTCCTTTCTGATAACATTTTGAAACTGATGAATATCAATAGAAAATTATTATACAGCCGAAAGCGTACGAGACTGTGGTAAAAGATATATTGTGAGAAGCATTGAAAGATTATGGCGTAAATTATAAATTTATGAGTGCAATTACCTCACTGGAGACAGTAGTGCATGTGTAAGAATAAATAGATAACTCTATTAGTGGTTTAAAATTACTAAACGTACGTTTTTTTTTATAAATTTAAAAGCCATGCAGACGTATGTATTGAAAATAAATAAATCACCGATTCGAATATGTTGAAGGGCTATCATGCGAATAAATAGATGATAGAACAGTTTAAAGATCACGGATCCACGCGATCTTTGGCAAACTACCTCATGGGCGAATGACAACGAAGTCGGAGTGTGTTTCTCATGCACGTGGAATAAAGACGTTTAAGTATTTTCAATTCCACACGAATGGACAAATTAGTCCGTACGTGGGTGTGTGTGTCATCTACTGCATCAGCATCACATCTCGATAGCATCAGTCACACATTTCAATGATTTTTTTTACGCCATTCAGTGAAATTAAAAGGTCAGGGTCTCCTTAGTCGGTTTCTCATGACTGATGATTGTGATCACTTCATTCCATCTGCCTAACTCTGGCCACGACGAACTTCTACATTTCTTCCTACTTTAGGCCCCTCGGAGTACTACCGCCATAGATGATTATGTTGTGTTCATGACTTAGTCAGTCCATCAGGTCGGTGTTCTAACTCTGCCTCTTCGTACCTCCACACTGCCGTTAGCACGAGTCTTTCCGAATTCTCTTCTCCTCGAATTAGAGTACTCATTACAGATAAATCGTGCACATTCTGTCGTAAATCCCAAGTTGTTGGATGATGGATATTGGGTGTTGGATGATGAATACATTGATGAACCGTGTCATCCAAGGTATCGTCAGCATGCTTCTCCAGCATCTCATTTCGAATGTATCCACATTTGTCTCATTTTTGCCTTTAGTGTCCAGTTATCTGCTCCATATAAGAAAATGGAGAAGATTAAGGAATGTATCTTGAATGAACCAGGGTCTCAACTATCCGATATTTTCACGTGTAGAGACTAGTTTTAGGTTTCTCAGAGATGTAAGGTGTAATACTTGCTCACAGTGAATTACGAACCCAAGAATCTCCTGTACAGCTTCGTTGACCAGTTTTTAATTGATTTATTTGTATCAAAACTTGGTTATTAATTTAATCACGGAAAAGGCAATCATGTAATGTATGGTGTTGCCATTTTTCCGTTTTAGTATTCCTCCCAGAGTGCTGAATGTGGCGCGGTACCGCCGCGAGATCTTTTTAAAAGTCAGATTACATTAACTGCGAGGAGTGATACGTAGAGGGCGAGACACGTCGGTGCTTTGAAAAAGTCACAAAAATATATTTCTTTGAGGTCTTAGCGAGGATTTGCCTTTCCCCTTTCAACCCTGCCGGCGCGATTGGCTCACATACTTGTATCACTGCTGGTGTGCTGCCGCCTTGTGCTACCTTCCTTTGATGTCGACTGTTTCTTTTAATGGTTTCAAGACCCCGTCTCTTCGCCCCTTTCAACCTCGTACAGGGATTCGCTTATTAGCCTTTTGCCAATTAACTTTTTGCAATGTTTACTGTGTATTTTTCTCTTTTGAGAAATTAATTAAATCTTATCCCAATAAACAGTGTGTTTTAGATCCTTTAACATCTTGGTTGTTGAATAAGTGTTTGAATATTCTGCCTATAATTCGACATGTAGTCTACGGGTGACTTGCAGCTTCTACAATGGCTGTTACGCTAAAATCGACCATTGTACTCGTAACTCCAGTTTAAAAAAAAACAATTTTAGATCCAAATAATTGAGTAAATTCCAAACCGGTTTCTAATTTACGACTTTTATCGAAACTTGGTGGAAAAATGCTTGCGTTTAAATTATCTCAAACATTGATTTTCATAGGATTGTGAGGAAAAATATACATTAATACTCGCTTGATATACTCGTAAGCAAATGGGTGTAGTGTGCTTATTTGATATTATCAACGAACCAAGAATGTGTTTTGGGGCTATATCATTTTTACATGCCCATATTTTATGATGTTTTGTTTGACATCGATCAGTTTAAATACCTGGATGTAACACAGGTCAGTAGTCGAATGAATTAAAAAATCAACTCAACGCAGCCGTTGCTGTATTTGGATGTTGATGGATATTATCTGACAAAATACAAACACGAAGCCTGAAAACTAGGTGAAAATCTATATCAGACATGTGTTACCGCAATCTTAACAGATGTGACCGAAGCCAGAACAGAAACAACAACAAAAACTTAGAGGTGAGGAATCTCAGGCCCTTACCAGGAAATACATTTGTGAGGTGGGGGACATTGTCAGACTTGGAAAACACGAATAATGTAATAAATAACATGAAAGTGTGAAACGGGGGGATAACTCAAGATTGTTGTTTACCCCCCCCCCCCCACCCCTGTCCGTCTTGAAATATAATGAATCAGTCGTGACTAATAAAATCCACTTACATAATTGTTAAAGGAAGCTTGGGCCTGGTGGTTTTTTCCTGATGACTGTGGATACCAATTCTCGATCCACAGATACGGACACACCAGCAACGCCACATCGAGTCCTGGTCTCTTGGTCATCACACACCTCGCTGCCTCAACGAAGCACTTGGGATAGATTTCTGTCGTAATTTTCCATACACAGTTTGAAATTCTCGTTAGAAGTCTTCGTGTATCTTTTACAGATATCCTTAAAACGTAGGTACTGTCCGCCATGGAATCTTTTGGCGTTACATATTTCAACATAAGATTATCTATCACACATTCTTCTGCACTACAAAACAATTAGTACCTCTTGTAAGACTACGGTTTATTTTATTTTATTTCAACGGTTTTAATGATCTTTTTTATGCAAACAATAAAAAAACTACAAATATAATTTAATATTGACATTATACTATAGGGAAAAAACACTAAGCAGTGTTATACTATAGGGTAAAAACACTATGCAGTGTTATACTATAGGGGAAAAACACCAGGTCGAACAGCACAACAAACCAAATCAATACAATTCAATCAAATCACCCCCAAAAACTAGGCGGAAAAAAATACCTGTATCATTTGAGGAGAGTAGCACATTACGGGGCTCATACCGGTGACCTTTCGCATGGAAGTCGAGTATCACAAAAATAACTAATTCTTCACTTGACTCATGTAAGTAATCAAAGTCATATGAAAATCCATACAATGCCGATAAATGGATATATAATATATCTGGGAATCCACATCCCAGCAGAGATCTATCTACCGGATAACAAATGGACAAGTTGAATTTCAACCAATATTTGAAGGATTTAAATCGTCAAGCTCCCGCAAGATAAGTATGTAAAGGAGAAAATGATTAAATTTACTGTTTGTTTTCCAGACTCCCGTCCAAGTGGGTGCGGTGCGAAGACGCCTGCAGAGGCTGAGCAACGGCAGCAGCCCCACCGGGATCAGCAGCCAGCAGACACGACCATGAGCAGAGATTGCTATAGAATTCGATGAGGTAAGTGCCTGACAATTCTTCATCTTTAAAAATAATGTATTTTATCAGTATAACTATTAAAATAAATGGTTGATTATCATCTACCTAAATAGCCTGATTGGTAAAACAATCTCCTTGGCCTAGTTGGTAAAACGCCTGTCTTCCAACCCGGGGATTACGGGTTCGATTCCTATTGGAACTCAGATTTAAAAAAATGGATTCCAGTCTGGTCTTCACTCTACCTCTTGAACATCTTTCTGGTTTGTTGTACAACAAAAGGGAAATACATTAACACTATAAGGATAGATTTAATATTACATTGTATTATAACGATTTCGTTGTATAAAGTATAACCTGGCGGATGTATTGTCATGTGACAATATCTTCCGACTAACCAAAAATATGAAAATGAGACGAAAACCCTTATAAAACGGGTATCCATGCATTTTACGAATTTGGTTACGGAGGTCGTGTCAACATTGTAAAATATTCTCAGTTTTGTAACTAAATTATTTGAAGTTTGTCAGTTTGAAGACACGATAAACTGAAATTGGCAACGTATTGAGAATAGTTGATAAATATCAGATGTGTCACTGTATAATGAATAAAAGGAATCCGCCATCCGGTAGTAATTGAACCCGGAATGTCAGAAAGCAAAGTAAACGACGACAATTAAGCCAATTTAAAAACTGGACAAAATTTAATAATCTAATTAATATTATTCAAAGCTCTTAATTATTCAACAGAATAGTACTGTAAAAACTTAAAAGTTGAAGGCTGATTACCTAAAATATGTGAACCATGTCCAAACTTTTCACGGTCTGCAATTATATCCCCCCGATTAAGAATCGTTGCGATCGACTACGTTTGCCGACTTGAAGGGTTACACAAATTCTGGAAACCTGTCTTATCTAATAAAGATATATTAGCACAATCCATCATGTTCCCTATTGATTTTACAATCGAGCCGTGATTGGTCTAATCCTTTAGATGTGATCTATAATCCTTTAGATATGGATGTGATCTAATCCTTTTGGTAACATACGAGTATTCATGAGGGTGGAGAGTAACCACTCAATGGGCACTCGAGTGTGCGGCAGTGCAATACGTTCACTCGACTGCGAATGGAGTGGCAGGTCGCTCGGGCAGATAACGAGGAATTTATATCAGTTCGTTTTTGTCATGCTGTTGTGAATTGACGATAGTGCTACTGGATTTTTTCCTGAGATTATCGCCATCAGAAACTGAAGCCTTAATTAATCTTTTGCGTAATGGTTTGTATTGAATTTCTCGAGCATATCGAGCTAAAAATACAAATTACGAAATAAAAATATATAAGTATCGAATTCAAGAATATAATAAGGGACTTCAGCTCCTTCAGTTAAACGTTCTCCTGACTAAATCTTGACCGCATAAACAATGCTGATTTTTCAAATAAAGTAAATCGCTTTTTAAGCTGTATATTTTTTAGCGTGATACACTTAGACAGACGACCTCCGTGGCCTAATTGGTAAAACGGCTGTCTTCCAATCTATGGGTTGGGAGTTTGATTCCTTTTGTTACCCAGAACTTTAAAAAAGGGTCGCAGTTAGGTTTTCACTTTTTTAACACCTAACGATTAGTTAAGAAGTTGAATAAATTAAATTGGTAATAAACCAGCTAGGTTGTACTGTATAGTCGTTGCTGGGCCTCGTAGTCGAGGTTCCCCTCGCTATTCCAACGTCAATTTAGTTGAAAAGCGAATCTGTGCTGTGTAAGGTTTTTTTAAGTAAGTGAGCCGTTGCACACCAGCAAACTCACCGGCCACATCGCTGTACTGGAACCGATGACACACCGAAGTGAGACGATCGGAGCACACCTATGTGTTTTTTATCTTTTTTGAAATAATATATATGACCGAAGTCATAGGTATTCTTACACCCCCGAATACTAGACGGATATAATGCATGTGACATTCGAGGGGAGTAGCACAGCGCGGGGTTCGAACTGGTGACTTTCCGCATGGAAGTCCAATGCGTTATCACGCGGCTAGCATTATATATTGACAACGAAAGTATAAGGCCGAGGCCACACCAAAGTGCTTCGTTAGGTGCTAAGCTAGGTTTTACGTGACTCATATACTAGGTGACTTCATCCTTGGCCACACCAAAGTGCTACGCACAAATTAATTTGACAGTTGGGAGCGGTTGAGTCAACACACGATGCCACTCTCAAAACTAACCAATTTCATTACAACTTACCATATTTATTTACTTCCTGTACAACTTCATTCCAAAGTGATTTTTATTACAGGTACATTTTTGTATAATTTGCTCGATGGGTTCCACAAAGGATCCCTTTTATACACAGCTGTTAAATTAAAACTTCCGCCATCTTGTAAAATCACGAATGACACAATAAAATTACCCAACACGTCTGTTCGCTTGGAGATTCACTCGGTGACTAATCGTCATGCAACGTGGCGCGAAGCGTGCACTGTGTCCATTGCAATAGTATGCGGTGCGTTGGTTCGCTAGGATATGTCGCCTAACTCGCTGCATAGCTCTAAGCATCAAGCGAGGCTCCTACCTGTGTGGCCGAGGCCTAACGCAATGCAATACGCAAAATTTATCTGCTGACTACTTTTATAATGTTCCTGATAATTATTATAACTCGTTAAGTGATTTTCCTTTGTTTCGCGAGTTGTCCCTTTTGAATGGGACCTCGGATATTGACGCCTACAACATTTCAGAAAATGTTTTTCAATAAAGCATGTTGGAGCTTACTTATAAATGGGAGTTGTTTTGGGTGAACTATTATTTCTTATTGGATATCGACCTCTACAACTGATATTGACGCCTCGGACATTGACGCTTACAACATTTCAGAAAATGTTATTTAAATAAAGCATGTTGGAGCTTCCTTACAAATGGGAGATGTTTTGGGTTAACTATTATTTCTTATTGGATATTGACGCCTCGGACATTAACGCCTACAACATTTCAGAAAATGTTTTTAAATAAAGCGTGTTGGAGCTTCTTTACAAATGGGATTTGTTTCGGCTTAACTATTATTTCTTATTTACGAATAATTATTTCTTATTACTGTATATATTTATCTTTTAGTATTATAAGTAATTGGGTTGAATCTGCATATGTAAGCTAACATATATAAAATAAATAAATAATTATTATTTTAATATATTTCATATCACCTATTGTAGTAGCAAGGGTTCTTGAAGTTATCATAATTCACTTTGCTTGCTGAACAAAGCACTCGCAATCCCAATAGGCTCCCTTTTGTAGATCCCTATATTGCATAAATTGGCTAATGAAAGAGGGATTAATCCCGGCTCCGTTCACCCATATGCATCCATCATTAGGACTGTCACAGAGCTAATCGCTGACAAAATGACAATCATACAGGAGTTCTGACGCGTTCATTAACCGGGATTAACCGTATTAAGAGCTGTTTCCATCAATTGGTTTCCATTAAGGCTCTCGCTTGACGGTGCTAGTTTTATGTCGTATTGTTAAAACTTTTCAACTGTTATGCATGCTCAAAGATATACGTATATGGTACGTGTACCACGCGATAGAGCATTTACTGTTTTTTAGATATTCTGAAATATTGTGTAAAAATATTTGTATGTTTTTTTGAAGATTTCATATTTATAAAGTTGCAATGATTTATATCCAGATAGTTACAATGATTTATATTTATTATCCGTAATGCTTCATTTGAATTTTACGTCGTTTTAATGGAAAAGTGAACCGTAGAGTACAAGTAATAAAACAATGCTAAAAACTCGCCATTTTTTTGGATATAGAGAACCGCTTCACTAGGCCTCATGTGTTGAGTAAGGTGAAGGACACGCTGAGATGGTCTGGTAACGTAGAACAAATGAAGAAAGACTAAAAAAACAGATATATAGTGCAAATGTGAGTGGAAAACGTGTGAGAGGAAGACCAAGGAAAGTTTGGTTGGATCAAGTGAATTATATTCTGAAAGAAAGAAACGTAGAGTCAGAGAAATCGTAGATGTATTATGAGAAGGTTTTTGGATGTAGAAGAGACTAAAGATGTGTGTGTGTGTGTCAAGATAGGAAAGTCTAGCTCTCTGTCCTCTATGCCTACCCCGACATGGGGTGGCGTTATGGTATTTATGTATGTACACTAGGTAAAACCTGTGACGAAGTAGTTTCCTTCATTAATTACAAATATATATTTGTCCTAAATACTAAAACACTCAGCTGAAATATTAAACCTGAAATATGAAAGCACACTCTGCATTCGTATCCTTATACACACTTGAATCCTAAGTTGTCAAATACATAATTCCAACCACATCATAAACTCAAAAACCGCAACAAAGTCATACTCGGCAACTTCTCACATCATACAGTCTATATTCCCAGTAGCCATTCACTCACATGCCTATGTGAAGACCTACGAGTACATCAAAGTCATACTCGGCAACTTCTCACATCATACAGTCTACATTCCCAGTAGCCATTCACTCACATGCCTATGTGAAGACCTACGAGTACATCAAAGTCATACTCGGCAACTTCTCACATCATACAGTCTACATTCCCAGTAGCCATTCACTCACATGCCTATGTGAAGACCTACGAGTACATCAAAGTCATACTCGGCAACTTCTCACATCATACAGTCTACATTCCCAGTAGCCATTCACTCACATGCCTATGTGAAGACCTACGAGTACATCAAAGTCATACTCGGCAACTTCTCACATCATACAGTCTACATTCCCAGTAGCCATTCACTCACATGCCTATGTGAAGACCTACGAGTACATACTCGGCAACTTCTCACATCATACAGTCTACATTCCCAGTAGCCATTCACTCACATGCCTATGTGAAGACCTACGAGTACATCAAAGTCATACTCGGCAACTTCTCACATCATACAGTCTACATTCCCAGTAGCCATTCACTCACATGCCTATGTGAAGACCTACGAGTACATCAAAGTCATACTCGGCAACTTCTCACATCATACAGTCTACATTCCCAGTAGCCATTCACTCACATGCCTATGTGAAGACCTACAACTTCTCACATCATACAGTCTACATTCCCAGTAGCCATTCACTCACATGCCTATGTGAAGACCTACAACTTCTCACATCATACAGTCTACATTCCCAGTAGCCATTCACTCACATGCCTATGTGAAGACCTACGAGTACAATGCTCCCCATTTCAAATAGCCACTTTGTTACAATTTTTAATATTTGAAATTGCGACATTATAAAAAGTATAACCCTCCTTCAGGAATGTGTTGTAATGATGTATGAACGCGTGATGCTAGAACCAGATTCAGTACGTCGCCTCTTCTACACATATGACTACGCTCTAACTTATTTATCGAAAAATAATGAATGGAATAAATATTAATGATTTTATGACCAGTTACGGTGATAGAAAAGTGTGAAAGGAAAAACAAATGCGACATATAAGAGGTGAATAATGAAAGATTTGAGCAAGTTGAATTCTGCTATTAAGGTAGTATTTTCTCATATGATGCAAAAGTTACGTAGTATATTGAACGGCGTGTAGCGATTTGGAAGAAATACAATGGGGCATTAAAACATGTATACTCAAACTGAACAGTATCAATATCTGCCAAGATGATAGTCCACAACAGTATTTTAGTGCCAATTTTGATGTATGAGAATGAGACGTATGTGTGGAACAAGACTGAAAAGAGTCGAATAAATGCTGCAGAAATGCGTGCACTTAGAAAAATACACGGAGTGACTATTTATGAAAGAATATGGAATATAAGGTGTGAATTTAAGACTGATGTGTTGAGCAAGATGAGGAAGACCACTCTGAGATGGTTTGGGCACGTGGAACGCATGAATGACGATAAATTAAAAAAACAAATACACAGTGGAAACGTGAGTGAAAGGTACTCGTATGGTAGAGGAAGACCAAGGAAAGTATGGTTGGATCAAGTGAATAATATTGTAGAAAATTGTAGAAGCCATATTAGATTTATGGATTTACAAGAGGCAAAAGATGTGTGTCGCGATAGGGAGGTCTGGCGTTTTCTCCTGTTTGCCTACTCCGATAGGGAGACGGTGTGATGGTTTGTATGTATTAGTGATTTAATAAATATCTGACGAATATCGACCGTAAATGAATCGATAAATAAATATTTGATTTAAATGTTGCTCTTGTTAGCATTTTAAATATTTTAGGAGGGAAAGAAAAAATATAAATATGAAAATTAAAGTTATTCCTATAGTTGAATGTGCAATGCTTGACGCAAATAAGAGGCAGGTAACCGTTTCAAATTTTAATTTACATAAAATATTATCTTCATATATTTTTATTACGATATTAATTTCCTACATTATGTATCCGCGTACCCGCCGTGTAGCGCTGGGCGGTCATCCACAAAGAGACGAGATGCGAGCGCGTTGCGAATCGGAAATGATGCGAACCTCTTTCTCAGAACTGGATTTGTGTAAGGTCGAGGAAGACACCGTGGATAGTTTAACATCTATATTAACAAATAAAGCAAGGCTGTATTTTTCCTTTAGATGGCGCACGTTAATGTTTGAAACACCCACGTTTACATTGACACGTCTTGTGGTATTATCTGATGTTTCCAAAGCTATTTTTCCATCGGAATCTCCTTATGTAATGCGAATTACACACTATTCATTCTTCTTTCGAATGTTAGGTACGCTTCAACGTATCCGAACTGGTAATTCTAACAAATTGATACATTTTCGTCTTCAGTCCCACTAATCGAGTTGAGTACCACTGGAGAAGATGTGGAACTAGTCCCTCATCGTAATATTACCGCACATTAAGAGGTAACAACCCTCGCACACGTATTCTTTGTGTACGAGTATTGTTAACATATGAACTATTTTACCAGATCGGTGCCCCTTTTTAATTTTTTTGGGTACCATCATGAATTGAACGTATCGCTGAATCCCAATACGGGGAAATGTTATATAAAAAAGCAATTGCATTTTTCGCGTTAGTTAAGCCATATTTCAAACAATTGCAGTCATTTTTTAGTCTACTTATTGATACCCCCCTCCTGGTAATAAAATGTCTTTATGATGGTACTACTACCGTGACAGGAGTGTGTGTATTCAAGGGGCTCAGGGCGACAATGACAATTCAACAAAATTATTAAACAATTTATTTATTTAATTAATGTTTCCGTAAGGATTAAGCGTCGATGACAGGTTTGCTCTAGCAGGCAGCAATGCTGCTGCAGCTAGGACGGCACAGCGTCTCTAGCGGGCGGCAATGCTGGTCCAGGCAAGGTGGCAGTACTGCTCCAGACAGGACGGCACGGCCGGCGGCTCTAGCAGGCGGTAATTCTGGTCCACGTAGGGTGGCTCTAACAAGCGACAAAGCTGGTCCACGCAGGACGACGAGACGGCTCAAGCAGGCGGCAACGCTGGTCCAAACAGAGCGGCTCTAGTTGGGCGGCAATGCTAGTACGGGCAGGACGGCAGGTCAGCTCTAGCAGGCGGCAACGGTGATTCAGGCAGAGTGGTTCTCGGTAGGCGGCAATGCTGATTCGGGCAGGACGGCAGAGCGGCTTCAGCAGGCGGCAATGCTGGTCCAGCCAGGACAGCAGAACGGCCCTAAGTAGGCGGCAATGCTGGTCCAGGTAGGACGGCAAGGCAGCTCTAAAAGGGAGTTCTAACAGGTAGCAATGCTGGTTCGGGTTGGAAAACAGAGAGGCTCTAGGTAGGCGGCAATGTTAATCTGGGTATGACAGCAGAGCGACTCTAGTGGGTGGCAATGTTGGTGTAGTTAGGGCGATGGTAGCCGGGGAAGTCAACCCAGTGAAGAAAGCTGGAGAACTGTAGTGGAGACGTCTTGGCTGATCGGCTGGTGATCGATTCTTGGCTGGAGCAGGCAGTTATTTTATAACAGCTGGGCGGTTCACCCTTCCTCTCCAGTGTGAAGTGGTTGGAGCAGTCAAGAGCGAGGCTCTGACGAAGTGAACGAACGAACGAAAACGAGTTCTTTAATTTTTAATAAATTTTTTAGACGTGCGCATTTTACTGCGTCATCGATCTTTTGTCAGTGACTTGAGGGAATACCTTTTCCACTGTTGTGTCATATGTGTGATTGTGTTATTTATATGTGTATACTTATAATAAGTATTTGTGTGTTAATCTCTGTTTAATTTTTAGGCTCGATGAGCCTTTTTATCTCTCTTGATATCCATAATCCGAATTGAATCAACCATAGTTGGGCATGGCGACTACACCCAAAGGGGTACGGCAGCTCACGTCGGCGGCTCTGGTGGCGCAGTTCAGGTTAGGCGTCCTCCCGCCCCTCCCGGGGGTCTCAGTGAAGCGACGATGGTGAAGACGGTGGTGATGAGGTGACGATGCTGGAGAAGACGACGAAGAAGGCGCAAAGACGTGGTGTGGCTTAATGAGCTTTCTTTGCTCTTTATGATTTACTTCGCTATGCTCTACCGTCTGAGGGACTGTAGGCTATAAGAGCGTATATGAAGCGTATATGAAGAACTCTGCTAAACCTTTAAGGAGAATAAATACATATATTTATAAGATCAAGTGTAGGTGTAGAGTGTGGGGATGGGAAGGTGTCGGCTGCGGCCTGTGTGATTGGAGCTTCCCCGCATTTGCATATGTATTGAAGACATATTCGGTAAGAAAACCGCAGAAAACTCACCGAGGGAAGTCGAGCTTCAGAGGACCTCTGGGCTCTACCGTTCTGTGATATTAACACATTCGGCTTGTTAGTGGAGTGTGAGTGTTGTAGTGTGTATAATGTGACTTGAAGTCCAAGGCGTTGGTTCACCCCTCTTAGTTTTCTCCTTCAGCCGCGTACCGCCCATCGATCCTGGTGGCGTGTCGTGTCCCGGCCGCTCCTCTGGATCTGTAATGTTAAAAACGCTGGGCAGTATCGAGTTGTTCGTGACTTTATACATTTAGCGGATTAGAGTATATACCAGTGCTAGTGATAAAGGCCCCGTTACGCTTGTCCTCCCTGGCCCTCGTCATGTTCAAGATCTCTCTCCGCTTCCGATCGGCTGAGAATGATGTGGTTTGGGAGTCTGTATTTGTATCTGAAAGGTAGTTCATCCAGTCTCTTATGACGCCCGAGTTTTGCGATGAGCGGGTTTGAGTGCGAATTTAGATATATTTTACTGTAGAAGTCCAGTGTCATTTTGTGGCAGTACTCCTTAATGGAGTACTCTTTTGTTCTCTGGTGTAGTTTCTTAAGATTTGCGCCCGGCCTTGTCTTATAGATGATTTTAAGTGCTTTGTTCTGTGCCGTCTGGAGCGTGTTGTAAATATAATCTGGAATGCTGCCCCAGACGGGTGCCGCGTATGTTATTACCGGACGCACTATGAGTTTGTACACCAGTAGTTTGTTTTTCCGGGATAAGAAGGAATTTCGGCTAAAGATGGGTCTCAGCGCTGCGAAGGCTGCGACTGCTTTCTTTCTGGCTTCACCGGTGTGGAGCCTCCATGATAGTTTGGAGTCCATATGGACCCCGAGGTATTTAACCGACTTACGCCATTCCACAGCGCTGTTGCCCATCCTCAGGAGGGGGAGGCTGCCCACCCTCCGTTTTGTGAACATGACCGCCTCTGTCTTGCCGTCGTTGATCTTTAGACGCCACTTTCGATAATATTTTGCCAAGGTATCCAAGGCCCTCTGGAGGTATTTACTTGCCCTGATGGGGCGTGAGGAACGCGCGTAACAAGCTGCGTCATCCGCGAAGAGGGCGACGGAGCAATTTTCCGGTACCGGAATATCGTGTGTGTATAGAGTGAACAGGTGCGGTCCGATCAGGCTGCCCTGGGGCACTCCCATTGGGATATTTCTGGGGGTGGAGAGCCCCCCGCTCACCCGAACGACGAATTGTCGCTCGAATAGGTAGGAGCGTAGAATCTGTATGATGTAAGACGGTGTGCCCGTCTCAATCAGTTTGTGTATTAAGCCGTCGTGCCAGACCGTGTCGAAGGCTTTCTCCAGGTCCAGCAGGACCATACCCGTGTAATAATTCATATTGAAGCCCATCGACACGTCCTCGACCACGCGGGTTAGTTGGTGAACGGTGGAATGCTGTGTTCTAAAGCCGAATTGCTCGTGTTGTAGAGTATTGTGCTGGGTATGATATGGAGTGTACCTGTTCAGTATCACCTTCTCCAGGACTTTTCCAAGAACCGGGAGGAGGCTTATGGGTCTGTAACTGGATGGGTTGCTTTTGTCCTTGTTCGGCTTGTGTATCGGTACTATTACGGCCATTTTCCACCTGGATGGGAAATGACCGGTGTGTAGGCACGCGTTAAATATTTTAGCTAATTGTATGATTGCGCGTGTCGGAATGTGTTTAATAAGTGTATTGTGTAAGTGGTCTAGTCCTGGTGCTTTATTATTTTTGAGGGCTTTAATGATTTTTTGGACTTCCGCCGGTGTAGTGAGCGTATATTCTTGACGTGCGATGTCTACGGAACGAGTGTTGAATTCGTCGAGTGATTCTTGTACTGTTCGGTCTGTGTCTGAGTCCCGGAAGTGCGATGTTAGCGTATAAGTGTGCTCGTATGCGTCTGCTAATGCGTTTGCCTTTTCTACGTGTGATGTAGCAGTATGAGTGGGGGTGAGTAGAGGTGGTATGTCTTCGTGTCGCTTCCTTATTCCCTGTGCGATCTTCCAAAGAGTGTCTGCCCCTGGTTTGATGTCCTTTAATTTTGTGTCCCAAGTGGTATTTTTGTGTTCCCTAATATGTTTTTTGATTTCGTTCCGCAGTGAGTTTAACGCTACTTTATCTACGGGGTGGCGTGTACCTCTGTAGTGTTTCTGAAGCCTGTTCTTTATTTGGATGAGTGTGATGATTTCCGGCGGAAGTTTGGCACGGTGTGGAGTGACACTTTTCAGTGGTATGTAGGTATCACGAGCTTCTTCGATGATGTGCGTTAGTGTGTTTACCGCGTCATCTATTTCCTCCGGCGACTTAAAAGTGGATGATGTTAAGTATAACTGTGTGTTTATGTGCGTCTTGTAGGCCGCCCAGTCCGCACCCTGGTAGTCGTACACCGTCCTCGGGGGGCAGGTGACGCGCTCCCCTATGGTGAAGTACACCGGAAGGTGGTCCGATGAAAGTGCATTTATCACTTCCATTCCGGCAACCCCAGCGTGACCCTTTTCGATCACCAGGTCGAGGGTGGACGGTCTTTGCCCCCTCGCTCCGTATCGAGTAGGCTTGTCGGGGTGGTGTAATATGTGGTGGGTCGATTCTATGTGATTGAAGAGTGTTTTTCCGTTTCTATTCTCATAACCCTGGCTCCACGAGGAGTGCTTCGCGTTGAGGTCGCCAGCCAGTATGACCCGCGGCCCCATCGCGAATGCCTTCCTTAGATCTTCGGACTGCAATATGCTGCTATGAGTGTTATCGGATTGCCGTCAGTTTCTAGTCTGACCGCAGTCGCTTCCAGAGCGATCCAGATGGGATCCGATAAGAGTGTATGTGGTATAGTGTCTCTAATGAGGATCGCCGTGCCTCCTCCCCTGGTAACGCGATCATTTCGGTACAGGGAGTAGCCGGGTATTCTCAGGTGTTTGTTTTGTTTAAGCAAAGTTTCTGTAATGAATAATATGTCAATGTTTTTCTCACCGATCAGAAGCGTGAGTTCGTCTGCCTTGCTGTAGAGTCCTCTGGCGTTCCAGGTGAGGGCTCTGATTTCCCCGCGGGAGGATGCCGCGTTGGTCGGGGCCCCCATTCTAGCCATCGAGTTGCTCCATTAGCTCTGTGACGAGAAGCGCCTTCTCGTATTTGTCCCTGCATTGCGCCAGCCTCGGCCTCATCTGCACGAGCAGACGGACGATCTGAGTCAGCTCAGCCATCTCGCCGCCCATGCGGTATGGTCCGGCGGGTTCAGGAGTCGGCAGCAGCGGTGGTCGGCGGCCGTTCCTTGGATCTCTCGGGTGGGCGTAGTTTTCGCGCTGCGCGTTCGGATGTTGGATATTCGCGTATTGCGCGGTTTCGTGAGCGTTTGCGCCAGCGATAGGCTGCGAAGCGCGGGCGTTCCGCGCGGCGGCCTGATTAATTTGGGTGGGAAGCGTCTTCCCCGCGCCCGTCACGACGCCGCTCCATGAGCGACCCGGTGTCACACGTGGTGCCATCCGGCGGGCGATTGATTCCGCGTACGCTTGCCTTGTAGGGCACTTCGAATAGTTTGCGGGGTGGTTACCACCGCAATTTGCGCAAGTGGCCGGCGTCTCCTTTGTCTTGGGACACTCGGCTGTCAGGTGGAACTCGGTGCACTTGACGCATCGGGCTCGATGGTGACAGTTCGATGAAGCGTGCCCCAGTGACTGGCACCGGAAGCACTGCGTACCGAGTCCTTTCTTGGGTCGGTATTTGACGAGGGTCACTCTGCAGTAGCAGAGGAACCTCAGCGTCGCCTTTAGTTTACCCATATCGGTTACCTTCCCAAAATGGGCAAGGTACATGGGCGCGCCTGTCTTGGTCGTCATCTTGACGACCTTTTGCGCAGGGAATCCCTACACGGCGAGATCGGCGGCGATCTCTTCCGTAGGGATATCTGGTAATCCCCGGATTACTGACCTTTTGGTCTTCTCGTCCACCTTGGTGAACGTGTGGAAATCTTTTTCCTTATCGTCGAGTCCCTTTACGAGGGCGTCGTGATCCTCGACGGAGTGGACCGTGATTTTCGCGGTCCCCTTCCCGGTGTACTTCACCTCGAATTGGCCTTTCGCGTTCTCACGGATCAGGCCAATAAGATTTCCGTGCGTTAACTCGCCGAGAGTGATAACCACCGGCGGTATCTTAGATTTAGAGTATACCCTGCGCGCTACGCAGGGTGCCTCTTCCGTCACCTCCCGGAGGCAAGCGTATTTATTTGACTGGACCACGTCATCGGGTCCGGCATCCTGCCGCCTTTTGGCAGGTGCCCGCGGAATTTCCCATCGTTGCGCCACTGGCCCCGCAGGGGTTTGCGGCACGTATACCCCGTTAACGAGATCGCATACGATCCCTTTCTGCATCTTAGCGTCCTCGCGCAGCCCGCACACAAAACACCCGCACTCACGGCACTAGCACTGATCACAATTAGCGTTCGATTCGCTCTCACTATTAAAATGATTTATAATCACTGAATGATTACAAGTAACGGCCTTAAGGCCCGCCTCTCGGCGCGCACGTTAGCGCAGTATGCCCAGCGGCACACAGCACACGTAAAACACTGGATGGGTTTTCCCCGATCTCTATACCCGCAAGCGAGTATCGTGAAATCTAAAAGAAATATATCCACATACTCTCATCCTCTGACGAAGTGAAGATTAATCTTGTAGGTAGTTAATCAGAGTGTTCCTTTCAGCACGGCAGTTAGGTGGAGAATCGAATGAATGTTGATCCGGGTCCACCCTTTTTCTGCCGACCACGATGTATTTTTGGACATAGTAAGTGGTCCGCTTACCGTGTCAAGCATTTGCCCAACTCATTGGCACTATCCCTTTTCTGGTACAGTGGCGACTGGAATCGGCATTGGAATTCGCGTGGTTAGTACGTAGCAAATTTTCCATCTGCTTGCTTAATTTATTGATGAATTAAATTTTTTTTTTCGATGTTTCTTTTCTTCCTTCGGGGTGGCGAATTTCATCACGACGGGTGACTGGTAGATATGTGATGCTTATGGACGCATCATCATTATTCTTATTACGTTATATTTTGTTCAATAAATTAATGTAATCATTTTTTTTCTTGTTAGGCCTTGCTACATAAATTTCCTTAGCTCACCGAGCCTAAAATATTTACCATTTGGCCCTTAACAAAAAATGTTTACCGACCGCTGCTCTACTTCCTTGACCTGGCACAAGAGCGATACGTACCAGCCAGGTCCGGCAACGGTCTTGCGACGAGTGGATGCTGCTCTAGTCTCATGTACGAGTATCATATAAAACTCCGCGGCCTTATAAACGGCGCTACGGTGCAATTACTGGCGCGAACCCTGCGTGCCCAATTTTATTATTAAAAGCCACTAGGAAAGCAGGTTGCCGGAACTGGTAGTTTATGTAACCAACGTAATTTTGTGATTTATTTTAATCATATTATTTCTAGGACTGATCGCACTGGATATAAAGCAACAATCTGTACAACGCCTTTTAAATAGCATACTCTCAAAGGCGAAATAGTTGGCAGGTATAGAGTACGTTATTTATTGTGAATACTTACTACAGTATAATTCGATTTTTTATCTTTTATAGAATTAAATTTCAGTTTATTTATTAAAAAAAATGTGTATCTGTTGCCTTTCTTTATGTACATACCATATATATTCTTTATGTACATATCATATGTACATACCATCACGCCATTTCTCTGTCTTAGAGGAATGAGCGTCACACTTACCTAATTCGTCACACATACTTAGCCTTTTCCACATCCATACACCTATAACATCTACGATTTCTCTGACTTTCTTTCAGAATATTGTTCACTTGATCCAACTATAATTTCTTGGTTGAATCAAGTGTATGATAAAAATCGATAATTTATCTTTTTTTTTTGTTTCCCAATACTTTTAAAATGTTGTTTCCTAATATGTTGATGGTTGTCGATTCATGGGACAAGGCCGCGTCTGTAATGTGTATGTAATTATTTCTACGGCGGTTCGCCCTGCCTTTGTGGCTCGCTGCTGGCCGCCACTGCCCAGGTTACCGTTCTCTCCGACTTATACTGTAATGTTATAATAACGCTCATAATAATATCCCTTGCCCCCTGCCCGACCGTCTCAGATGGGCCGCGAGCTCCGGACATTAACACACTTTTTGTTCGCTTTTATTCTTCGCATATTTTCCAAAACGTGTTCGGGAGTTTCGATCTGTGTACCATCTTGATGAGGAAACATAGTTATTAAAAGGTGCTTAGTTATCCAACGACCTCCGTGTCTTAGTTTGTAAAACACCTAATTTACCACCCGGGCGTTCTGGTTTCGATTTCCGACGATACAAAAAATATAAATAGAAAAAGGGTCCCAGTCTGGTAAAATAATTCGTCTGGTAGCAATACTCGTATGTGCCTAGTACGAGTATATGTGTATGAGGGCGAGTGATGTCGTCTCTTCACGTGCAGTAGTTTTGCCAACACGTGCTATGACGACCCCTGAATTCCGTGCCTAATCCATTGGTTTTAAACCCGAAGACTCGATAACTAGGACCGAAGACAATATTGTTTCCCAGCCACGCTCTTTATTGTGTTCTAATAAACAATACGAATATGTTTAAGGGTACCATATGAAGGAATGTTATTTAACAGTATTTGATGGAATTCCATAAAATATTCAGCATATTTGCTTTGGTATCTAGACTATAGACTATATCGCTTTCGGGCTTAGAGCCACTGGAGGAGGCACGTAACTCAATTGCCATATCCGTGAGTATTGGTCTTTGACTTTACAATCGCACACTAGGAGGTAACAATAACCTTGCAGACGAACGATTAACCAGACGTTTTGTTCAACTACTATTCGCAAACTGAGACGAGAAAAGGGTTGTGAAAAAAGAATTTGAGTGCTTATAGCGCGTAAGTACTGCCATCTATGGACGACTTATAAAATCAGAGGTATTAGTTTTCTATCAACCGTCGCACTTAGGACGTTGGGGGTGTAAAATAGCTAAACCTTCATAATTTTCCAACCCTTTTAATTTCAGCATACTGACAGGATTCGCTTATGCGAACACCAGCAGACTTTACCAACTAGATGACTTCCCTAACTATTTTTAGTAAGTACTGTTGTTGGCAACTGTCAAAAATAAAAAAATCCTTTATAAATATCTAACGTAATACAAAACAGTGATGCAATCCGTAGCCTAGTTGGTAAGAGGCTTATCATTTAACCCGGGGGTGGCACGTTCGATTCCCGTTAGAGTTTTTATTAAAAAGAACTTCAGTATATCAGAACGAATGTTTGAAGAAGGATTGACAAAACAAATATGGGTGGAAGAGGAAGTGAATGATATTTTGAAACAAGTTAATGTAAAACGTCAGAGAAATCGTTAGAGTTGTGTGGATGTAGAAAAGGCGAAGGATGTGTGTTGAGACAGGAAAGTTTGACTATCTTTCCTCTCTGCCTACCATGACAGGGAAATGACGTGATGGTATGTATGTAATATTTTTATTCACTTGGAAGAACCAGATTTGTTCAGAAGTGTCTTAAGAAAGGGTGTCTCAGGCGCCATTCGATTTTAATTGCGCCATTAGGCTAATATTGCTGAGTGAGGAAAGACCGCGAGAACTGCTGTTCATGTTGCTGGACGGAAAATGGCTGGTCATTTTGTAATTAGATTATATTACAAATATTGGATGTTCATAGTCATTTTATAATTAGTCATTATCTCTGATCACCGTAAACGGTTTATGTTTAGTCATAATATTTATTGAATCGCATTGTAATAATTAAAAATATATCATCACTATGACGCCGTGTTCCTATTGGATTAAGCAGAAATAACAGATATGCGCTTCATTCTATTTTGGCGCACATTTTTCACTTCTGCCAAGTCCATGCACCCCGTCATGCATACTCTACTATTATAAAGCCTTTTCACTCTTCCCTCTTACAGAAAGTACATTCATTTGGTCGTGCCACGTTTTTATAGGTCTCCTCGCACTTTCTATACTTTTTGTAAATTTTGATCATTCATTCATTTTTAATGACCGAGCTATCTCAATGCTCCTTTCTTCATCTTTCCTAATGTCCTCATTCCTTATTGTTTCATACATTATTTTTCCACAAATTCTACACAACGCTCTTATTTTTATCGTATTTATCTTACTTTTATCACAATAAAAAAAATCGTGTAATTTAACCGGTGTCGTCTAGAATGTTTAAAATATAGTATAACTCCTTTGTATATATATTTTTGACTTTCAAATCCTTTAGAACAGATCTAGTGAGACAGCTGATATAAAAATAGTATTACACAAAACTACCACGACCCCGCGTACGTCACATTCTCCTTCCCTAATCTAGTTATTCCTGTATTGAATTAATGGCTGTCCATTGTCTTGGACCAACATGCATTATTCTAGTCAGTATGTACTGAAAATAACCTTTTTTCTCTCAATCATATCCTTATCTTCGTCTATTACAGAACGTCTACTACATCTGATGTCCTCGCGTTCGAGTTCGCCTTCTATTGATGCGGGTGTATCTCGACTAGGAAGATGTTATATGATGAACCTAGACCTTTTGATACCTTAATTTAGGTGTGTATATGGAATATGACTTAAGATTCGAGGCTCACGTTAGAACTAAATTACAATGGGCTTTTTCGCGGCTTAAAAATATTTATCGCATCCGTCAAAACCTATCCATTGAGGCTAGACGTAGAATAATCGACGCGCTCATTATCCCAATAGTCGAGTATGGTGATTGCATCTATGGACCGTGCCTTCTAAGGAGAACCGAACGGAAATTGCAAAGATTGCAAAATGCTTGCTGTAGGTATTGTTTCAACATTCCCCCAGAGGACACATCACCCCTTTTTTGAGAGCTTTTAAAATTATTGACATGAAACAAAGACGGTTTCTTCACTTAAGCGTACTCATGCATAAAATTACCAGTACAAAAATTCCACTTTATCTCTTCGAAAAACTGAATTGGGCTAGAAACTTTCACGGCTACGAAACTAGAGGCAGAGAGACTCTTTTACTTATCCCAAACCATAACCTAACACTGTTCAGGGGATCCTTCTCATACTCAGCCAGCAAATGCTGGAATGAGTTGCCCCAGGCCTTGAAGGAGCGGGTGAATAGTTATATTCACCCGCTCCTTCAAGGTTAATGGGTCTCTTGTTTGCTTTTCTTTTCTTATTTTCTTTCTTTTCTCTCTTTTCGCTGGTGGTGAATCGAGGATTGTGCATACGTGTTTGTGCGTTATTTCCTCATTAATTCTTTTAAAACTGCTTATCTATTTCAATGTATTACTGCCTAACTATTTCAATGTTGTCTCAACTATCTTACTTCCCATTTGTCATTATGTAAAATTTGGACTCCTTTGAGGCTTTTCTTTTCTTTTTTTTTCTCGTTCTTGCTGATAGTTAACCTGAGGTGGTATATGTGGGTTTACTTTTTATTTAGTTTTCTGCCATACGTTTCTGTTTATTTCTTTTTTTTTTCTTTCTATTTATTCTTTAATCTAGATATGCGGGGGTGTGGGATGGAAGCCCCCTGATGCCCTTGCGGTCGGGCTCGCCCTACATTGGTGGGGTGTATCTCGGCCGGGGGAATGTTTGTGGGATGAGCTCGGACCTTTTAGTGTCTTCTCTCTTGAATGTATCTTTTTTTTGTCATCTATTTATTTTCTGTGTTTATTTTTTTTTATATATTCTTGTTCTACGTATTCAAGGGTGTGGGCTGAAAAACATCTGGTGTCCCCGTGGCTGGGTTCGCCCTATATTGGTGGGGTGTATCTTGGCCGAGGGGATGCTATTAGATGAGCCTAGACCTTTTGATAGCTTCTGTATTTAATGTATTATCTGCAATTTATGTGTTTTAGAAGTGTTATTCAAATATAATCAGTACATACGATGTTGCTATCAATAAACCTATTATTTATTTATTTATTATTCTCTCTTAAATGTATTTTTTTCACAATTATCTTAAAATATATATGCAATTTCAGTATATATAATAGAGCGTACTTTATTGTTATCAATAAACATATATTTATTTATTTCGGACCGTTGCTTTCTAAAACATTTTATTTAGAAGCTTTAAATTTTAAAGAAATATACACGACTCGCTAATCGATTGGTGCCTCAAGCTGGTGGAGTAGCCTTAGCAGTCCCCTCCCGAATTTTTTATTCAACAGCTGAAGTTGCCTGCCTGCCTCCCCGCCCTCCTATCCTAAACTAGTGGCGGGTTTATAGGGGTGCACAGCTAACAGAAGTAGGGCTACAAGAAATAAAAGAGCCCCAGATTCTATGACAATATTTGATTAACTGTATGTTTTATATATGGCCTCAATCAAAATGCCAGAAAAAAGTTATTGTTGCATTAATTGCCCTAACATGGTGCCCTTCTACTATCCGAAAGACATATTTAAGAACGTGACGAATGAATTAAGAAAGACTAACAAAACAGATATACAGTGCAAATATGAGTGGAAGGCGTGTGAGAGGAAGATCAAGGAAAGTATGGTTGGATCAAGTGAACTATATAATAAAAGAAGGAAACGTAGAAAGTAAGAGATATCGTAGAAGTTGTATGGATCTGTAAAAAGCTAAAGATGTGTATTGCGTTAGAAAAGTCTGGTGCTCTGTCCTCTCAGCGTACCCCGACAGGGAAATGGCGTGATGTTATGTATGTAAGAGCGCGATCAGAAAATAACGTTGTACTCGGCGTCATTGATCTTTTTTCTTGTTTAGAACCACTTGAGTGTAGGCACGGTATTTATTCGTAATCACACGTACATTAGACGAAAAAGCAACATCACTCGCACATATCGAGCGCGTGTGAATACTATCAGGCAAACTCTTATACAGGATTTGGACTTTTTTCGGGTACCAATAGAAAACGATCCCTGAATACCCGGATGGAAATCAAGTGTTTTACCAACTAGGCCACGGAGGTCATTACGGAACACTTGTTACAATCGTTAATAGGTTCACCTAAAAATACGCATGTTTTCCACAGGTGGTTTTCAGATTCTATTCCCGTTAGTGCCCTTAAAAAGGTCACTATCAAAAGTTTACAAGGTTATTGTTATTTCTCGACATACGATAGTGCTATTAACACATAAGATGACAGAATCACTAGCTTTTAATCCGACGGCTCGATAAATTGATTTGATGACAATATTTTATCCCATCCACGCTCTTTAAAATGTCCATATCACCAATGCGGATGTGCTGAGTACTATACGAATGGACTTTATATGATCTTTGTTTGTAATTCATTTGAGTTTGGCCTGATTTTATTTGTAGATGGGCCTCAACGTGTCTCAAATATTTCACCGAACCAAATATCAATTTACTTTCACTCGTGTATTCATGGATGCTTTTGTCATTTGTAGTTTAAAATGATATTCATATCATAAAAATAATGGAAGGAGTTTTATAAAATAACCAAATTCAGGCCACCGGAAAACATATTTTTATATATATGGTAGCTTACATGTACAAATATACTATAACATATTGTATATAAATAATAAAACAATTATATAAAAAAATTATCGTTTTGCCGAAACAACCAACTCCCATTACTATTGAAGCTTAATCCAACTATCCATTCTGTCACGTACCTCATGACTGAGCATTGTGACTCCCACGATAGCTGTTGACGACTCATCTCCATCCATCTCTGCACTCCATAGTTCGAAAGGCGGTTATTAATGGTAGTCACGTTGCGTCTCTCACTTGGTCAGCCCAACGAATTGGGACTTTTCCTCTTGGGTGCCGCCCTTCCACGAGTCCGATGACCAAAAGTCTCCTTGGCCACGAGCAATGTGCCCATAGAATCGAAGGACTTGTCGAAGGCATATTGTAGACAAATTGTCGGTGGTTCTCAGTTATTTGAGAATGGAGGTATTAGTTCGCATGATCAATATGCTTTCTTTACATTTTCTGAAATTTTATAGATGTCATTAATCCGAGGCCTCGTGCAAAAGGTGCAGCCCGCGAAATAAAGGAAGAACACTTGGCATGCTAATTCTGCTTAAATCCGCCACTGTCCTCAGCCCTGTGCCGCCTCCACCTCTCTAATGGATTTCCCTTGTTCTGTGTTCTGCGGTACAGCTCGTCTGCTTCCACTCCGTGCTCCGTGCTCAGTGCTGAACATCCTCCGCCACTCCACTTTATGTTGCTTTTTAGCATCTTCATCCCACGTACTTATGCTTCTCAACCAGCCATCTAGATGTAGAATTTAAAACCGACACAAACACATGATAATTATTCCTAACTATCTTCGTAGCCTAACAATCTCGACTTCCACTCGGGGTTTCGGGTTCGATTCCCGATGATACCCAAAAAAAGTGGTATAGAGTTCGTCTTGTAATAATACTCGCACGCGCCGGGCTAGTGTTGCCAACACGTGCAATGACGAACCGTGAGTTCCGTTCCTACTCCAGTGACTCGAAATTCGAAGATTGGCTTACTGGGGCCGAAGATAATTTTGTCTCCCGACCACGCTCTTGAATATACTCGAATCAGTAATTCGTATGTGGGTATCATATGAAAAAAAAAGAAGTCAATAATTCTATGATAAACGTAAACAATGTGTCGCTACTGATTGTGAATTGAATCACTTTACTTTTTAAACGTGTTAAGTATAATCCAATTCCGAACTTCCCATAGTCATCAAATTTATTTCATCCTTTTATTTGAACTTCACGGAACTGTGAATTCAACAGTAAAATTTCCTTTCTTCTCTCCTTCACGTGATTCTAAGTGAACTACGATTATTTTCTTTGTCGCGTATTTGGACTTGCAGCTGCAAATTGTGTTGACCGTGTCGAATTGGATTGTCTGCAAAGATGGACCCACCCTTCCTTTGCAATGTTTTATTTTGACGTTTAAATGCATGATAGATCCAATCCACTATCCACATTTGAGAAAATAAAAGTGAAAAGCTATACGAGTATAGTTCCGAACGGAGTTTAAGTAATTTGGCATCTGTGTTGTACTGTATTACACTTAATATATAGTGAGTTTACCTAATGAGTTTATTGTTTATTACGAACATACCATACATGAATAGAAGAATAAGACATTTAAGGTGAAATTATGAATGAATTTATGGAGTTTGACTAGCCTAAAGAATCGATGAAAGTAAGGCTTTTTTAATACATATTGTAATCTAGATTGCATTGCATTATACTTTCGTTGTGTACAGTTACAACATTGCGGTTACCGCGTGACAATCTCTTCAAGCAAACTATAATGATGTTAAAATGACCATATCATAAGTGAAAACCAAACTGAAATCCTATGTAAAAAAAATCTCTGACAGGAACTCTTGGATAAAAATGGGTACTAACGGGAATTAAACCCCCGGTGGAAGTCTTACAAACTAAACCAGGGAAGTCGTTGCATTTATATTTAATAAAGTGGCAATGGGCAGGACACGTAGCTAGAATGTCAGATTCCCGATGGACATCCTAAATAATCCAATTTTACCCAAGAGGCATAAAGAGACCCAGAAAAAGATCGAAGGTACGCAGTATAGACGAAATCAGTAAGCATGGCAGCATCACATGACACCAACGAGCAAAAAACTGAATTATTTGGAGTCGACTTGGGGAGACCTTCATCCAGCAGTGGATCCATCCAGGTTGACAATGATGATATTATTTATTTAAACACTATATTGTAAAATGTACAAATGACCAGTTT
Organism: Odontocerum albicorne; assembly: GCA_949825065.1. Classification (NCBI taxonomy): domain Eukaryota; kingdom Metazoa; phylum Arthropoda; class Insecta; order Trichoptera; family Odontoceridae; genus Odontocerum; species Odontocerum albicorne. The sequence goes on from OX463848.1 coordinate 12,541,590, forward strand.
ATTGCCATGCGGTAATTCGTGTCGAGCATTTGCCCAACTCGTTGGCACTATTATTTTTCCGTTACAGTTGCGACTGGAATCGGCGTCGTAATTTGCGTGGTTAGGGCTTGGCAAATTTTTCATCGGCGTGCTGAATCAATTGATTGAATTTAATTTATCTTTTCCGATGTTTCTTCCTTCATTTGAGATGTTGAATTTCATCATGACGGGTTACTGGTAGACAGATGACGCCTATGGGCGTATCTACATGCCAAAGCTTGCGATACACTTCCGAAAGTTCTTATACGACTCTTTTAAATGTCTCTTTCGCTCCCAAACTTTCATTGAAATTTGGTTGCAATATTTTTATATCTGGTTATCCTGGTTTGGTTTGGTTTGTTTTCTTACTAAATGTGTTTTTTCTAAAAATATGTAGATACCTAGTGGAAGTGTAATGGTGGCAGCCGCCATTTTCTTATCCTAACACTAAACTTTTTTTTTTTAATATTCTTAATCTATCAATAATAGTGGGTTCAATTTCAGAGCGCCCTCGATATAAGTCTGCTCTCTCAACAGTCTAAACGGGCTGTATAAATTGTTATTTTATTATTTTGTGTGTTTGGTACTTTGCATATAACATATACGTCCATATACGAATATCTCTGAGTTGAACCTTTCGATGCAAAATAGAGTTTACACGTATGTCGACTCATAATGTGTATTATTTTCTTCTTGCTTTTTACTCTTTCCGCTGTCTCGGCACGTGAGTCCGGGCAAGGGGTTCCCGTTTTATTCTTCTCTTTGATGGCACTAAGGAGCTGGATGCCCAGTTAGGCTTTTGTCACGATCGAGTGACCCGAGTGCGCGGCCCTTCCCGTGAGGGAGAGAGTTTATCGAATCAAAAGATACAATCGGAATATTTTTTTAATTTTATTTATTTTTTATTTTATATCAGGCTCGTGCATTTTTTTGTTGTTAGTTCTTTATAAATTATATACTTTATCAAACATATCGGCGGACTCCCGGCAAAAGGGTTTACTCTTCAAATTGCAAAATTGGTAAACATTTAATTTTCGAATACTACTACATATGTTAGATTGTATAGAAGTTTATAAAAGGTTTGTTTTGTAGCATTCTACTGGAACTTGAGTACTTATAGTAAATAGTCCATAAGTATATATTTTTAATTATTTAAATGAATAGTTATATCATTTATACGAAACGCGTGCCTTAATTTTCGCAGTTAATAAATAATACAGTATTTTTCGCCGAATACGTCAAATAAATTCATGTTTTGAATAAGATAAAGAATGGAGCATTGAGATGGTTTTGACATGTGGAGAAAATGAATGACAAAATAATGACTAAACTTGTATACAAGCCAGAAGAACAATGTGTGCACGGAAGAGCTAGACCGAGAAAACGAAGTTGGATCTGGTGGACTAAATTTATAAAGAAGGTAAAGTGAGAAGTATGAATAAAAGAATATTGTATGTATAAGATGTGTGAATGTGGAGGAGGTGAAAGTTTTCTGCTTAAATATAAAATTATGGAGATATTTTCTCTCTGTGTATCCTTCAGGGGACACGGCGTAATGATGTATACGATATCTCAATATTATTCGTATCTTTTCTTAATCCTTAGATCTCTAATATATATATTTTAAGTAACATGTAACAGTTCTGCTCTCTTGCAAAAAAATAATTCTGAAAAATATTGTTGATACCTGGATTTTGTAGAATTATATTTCAGAAACATTTATTCGATAAATTTTAAGTGACTTTTTAATATTATTAGTTTTCTCTATTTAAGGCTTTGTATTTTTCTTACTTCCTGTTAGTCTTGAGGATGATTTTTATGTAACTCAATTTATTTCAGTAAGAACGTTGTTGTTTTTTTTTTCGACTAAAAAGTACCAAGCTGTGTCGCAGTTTTCTTAGCATTTTGTAAACTTTACTAACTGTGGTATGGTTAAGTATTCTTTATTTCCAAATATATATTTTTTTGGTTTATTTGATATATCGAATAAGCGTACCTCAATCCTATATGTGCAAAAATATCAAGCCAGTCAAATGAAGAGTTTAACGCTTCTGTATCGGACGTATGCCGTCACCCTTGTGTGTGTGTGTGGTATGATGAGACAGACAAGGTTGTGTGTAGATCTGGAGGGAAATTACCCCTTTTTTTAACTCTGATAATAATGATAATAACTTGAACTCTGATAATAACTCTGATAATTCATGTAATCTATGCTGTTTTGCTCTTATAATTCTGTAAAAATGCATCATGTATTATAATTTGTATGTAATATTATGTAAAATATTAGTCACTTTGAATCCGAATGAGCTCGCGACCGCGCAGAAAAATGTGCAGCGGCCGGGCCATCGTGACCAAGGCAAAAAGCGGTCAGTTTAAGCGGCCCCCCCCCGAGCCCCCACGTGGTTTTACCTCGCGGCTGGCGGGCGCTTACTCTGACCGACTTTCCGCTAATATAGAGCCTTAAATTCTATCGAAAATATACTACTTCTCTTCACTCTACTGACTACGTTTCATTTCTCAACCTTCTCCAAGTTCTACAGAGGAATCTCTACTTCACTTCGTCTCTTCGTCTTTCGCCGGAATCATCGTTGTCGAGTCCGTCCCTGGAACCGACCTGGGCCGTGCGCTGAATAGCCGAAACAAGCTCCGCCCACAAGTTCAGAGGCGCATTCGACGCAAGAACATTTCACCGGAAATTAATCTAATTAATTTTTTGGTGATTTACGCTTGACTTCGCGAATTGGATTCTTCAGGCACTGCAGCAACCATCGCCCTATCTACAGTCTTTGTACCTGTCTGGTACAAAGTGGTCCTTCGAGCCGGATCTGCTGCATCCTCGAGAATCATCATCGTGAGAAGCGACCAGCTGTTGAGCATCGTCATCTTCAGCCACTGACGCAATCATGCCTTCTCTGCGTTCCGGAAAGGCTCCCGCTAAGGAAGCGAGAGCTGAGAGCGACCGTACCTCAGTCGCCGACTCAGTGGCGTCTTCGGGCGCTGACACAGAGGACACGATCCGGAGGCTACAGGAGGAGGTCCGCACTGAAAAGCGGAAATCGGCATCCTTGACGAGAAAGCTGCTACGAGCGACGGCAACGGCTGAAGCCGTTCCGGGACCATCGGCGGAACACATCCCCGATGACGTTCCGGTGGCCGACCCCAGGCGACTCACCGAGGAGTGGGTAGGCAGACAGCAGGACTCCATGGCACAGATGACAGCAATGATGAGAGAGTTCATCCGATGCGCACAGGAGGTCGGGAGCCCGAAGGCGCCGGCCAGTGAAGATAGTGCGAGGATGACCGCTCTCATCGCACGCCAGACTGGAGCCAAGGACCTGCCTGTTTTCTCTGGGGAACCTCTCGAGTGGCCTGCCTTCAAAGCACAGTACGACCAGTCCACAGAATTGTGTGGACTAGCCGAAGCTGAGAACCTTCTCCGGCTGCAGCGTGCCCTGAAGGGGCGCGCACGAGAGGTAGTATCCGCTCTGTTGGTGGATCCAAGGAGCGTCGGGGAAATCATCCGCACACTGGAGATGCGCTTTGGCCACCCGGAGGTGATCGTAGCCACGATGCTGGACAGAGTGCGGCGACTGCCACGCCTGACCGATAGCAACTCCATGGAAGCCCTCGTGGAGTTCGCGATCGCCATACGCAACGTCGTCGCTACGATCAAAGGCGTGGAAGGGGAGTACCTCACGTCACCGCAACTCCTGACAGAGATGGCGACCAAGTTGCCCTTGACCATCCAGGTCATGTGGGTCCAGTCACGGATCAGACAGCCGAAAGCCACCGTGGACGACCTGGCCACCTGGCTGATGGAAATAGGCAACGCGGCCACCCATGCCGGAACAATAGACACGCAGGCGTCCTTGAGAGCGCAGAAACCCCGACGGGAAGGCAACGCGCTGCCCCAGTCGACAGAGAAGCTCGGTCGCAATGGCGCAAGATGTGCGCTATGCCACGACGAGCACAAGCTATCGACGTGTCCAACGTGGCGAGAAAAGAGCGTGGACGAGCGCTGGGAATGCAGAAAGGCGTTGGGCGTATGCCCCAACTGCCTAGAATCCAAGCACCTGGCTGTTGACTGCAGGAAGCAGCGATGCGGCGTGGGTAGCTGCCGACGACCGCACCACCGTACGCTGCATCAGGAAAGGACCGGAGCCGGCCCAGCAACAGCACACACAGTCGCCACCATTCGCACATCGGACCCGTCACCGGTACTCTTGAAAATCGTACCCGTGACGGTGTCAGGACCGCGAGGGCAACTGGAGGTGCACGCTCTCCTGGACGAAGGGTCAGCAGTGACCCTGATCGACGCAGCCGTGGCAGCCAGGATTGGCGCTGAAGGCCCCGTTTGTGGCCTTCGGATAGACGGCCCAAGACGGATGGGCGCCACAGACAAGGCGTCGCGACGGATCACGGTCCAGATAAGGGGACGATGGACCGGGGTAACACACAGCGTATCGGGGTATACGATGTCGAGATTGGACCCCTCTAAACAGCTCGTTCAAGCCCCATACGCCAGCCCAGAGCCGGTGCGAGAGATCAGGCCCGAAATGATCATCGGCCAAGACAACGCGCACCTAATCGTATCGCAAGAGGTACGAGGGCATACGGATGGGTGCGTTACCTCCCGCACCGCACTGGGGTGGGTTACCCACGGGGGGAGGCACTCACCCATGGAAAGACGGACAACCATGAAGGAGGGCACTGTCGGGGCACTAAAGTTCGCGACACTGGGAATGGACGCGGGATGCCGGGCAAAGAAAGCCCAAATGTCCGAAAAACGTCACCCAAAACGAGGAAAGGGCGACAACGCGTTACCGCAAGAAGAGCGACGCGTCGAGAATCAGCGGATGAGCCCGGATGCAGAGAGGCGCGGAGAAAGCGCGCAGCCCTCATCGACACATCACGCTGAGAAGGATGACGTCGTCGCCCCGCCAAGAAAGTGCGAGACGTCCGCAAACGGAGAGGCGGCGCGACACTGCTCGCCGGGCTCGGTGGCGGATACACCGCACAAGCCTGGAAAGTTGCGGGCCGAAAAGTTGCGGCCTACGCCGTACAGCGGCCCATTAGAAGCGAAAGCGACACAGGCCACTGGCGCGAACCGACATTGCGTAAGTTGGCTCACGCAAAACCGACAGAGGGGAACGCGTCGCCACAGGACGAGCAGCGCGCCGAAGACGGGCCAAAGTGCCAGGATACGGCGAGGCGCGACGACAATGCGCGACCTGCGTCGATCCATCGCACCAAAAGGGATGACGTCGTCGCAACGCCAAGAATGTGTGGGGCTGGCATGGACCATCATGCAGATCGCCAACCGGTGGATGTCGAGCGGTCAGAAGCGGCGCATCCAGGAAGACAAGACGACTCACCACTAGACCAGGGACACGCGGAGGCCGGGCGCATCGCATCCAGAGGATGCACGCCTCACCTTCCCCCAGCACAGGACATCGCGCAAGTCAATGATTGACTTGCGCACAAGCAGACAGATCTACACACCTGCCAAGAACTCGGCGTACCACATACACGGATAAACAAGGCGATAATCACGGCTGGCACCCTACCACGAGACCGGGGGACCACGCCGGGAGGATATCAACCTCTGCGAGGTGACAGCGCACACGTCCTTGCCCAATGAGATGTTGCTCCGAAGATGACTATACGGAGGCAACATCGAGGGGAGTGTATCGGACGTATGCCGTCACCCTTGTGTGTGTGTGTGGTATGATGAGACAGACAAGGTTGTGTGTAGATCTGGAGGGAAATTACCCCTTTTTTTAACTCTGATAATAATGATAATAACTTGAACTCTGATAATAACTCTGATAATTCATGTAATCTATGCTGTTTTGCCTTTATAATTCTGTAAAAATGCATCATGTATTATAATTTGTATGTAATATTATGTAAAATATCAGTCACTTTGAATCCGAATGAGCTCGCGACCGCGCAGAAAAATGTGCAGCGGCCGGGCCATCGTGACCAAGGCAAAAAGCGGTCAGTTTAAGCGGCCCCCCCCCCGAGCCCCCACGTGGTTTTACCTCGTGGCTGGCGGGCGCTTACTCTGACCGACTTTCCGCTAATATAGAGCCTTAAATTCTATCGAAAATATACTACTTCTCTTCACTCTACTGACTACGTTTCATTTCTCAACCTTCTCCAAGTTCTACAGAGGAATCTCTACTTCACTTCGTCTCTTCGTCTTTCGCCGGAATCATCGTTGTCGAGTCCGTCCCTGGAACCGACCTGGGCCGTGCGCTGAATAGCCGAAACAAGCTCCGCCCACAAGTTCAGAGGCGCATTCGACGCAAGAACATTTCACCGGAAATTAATCTAATTAATTTTTTGGTGATTTACGCTTGACTTCGCGAATTGGATTCTTCAGGCACTGCAGCAACCATCGCCCTATCTACAGTCTTTGTACCTGTCTGGTACAGCTTCATTGCATAATAATCAGACGGGCTTGTTGACAGATGGCAATCTCTCAACTAACCCGACAAAAGTAAATAAATGAATTCGTAATTTGTTTAATCAAACACTGTTTATTCCACTTTTTGTAACGGTATAACTCAGTGGAATAAACAGTGTTTGATAAAACAAATTACAATGTCTTTAATCCTCCACAATGTTAATGCCTTAACTATAAATAATATGATAAATAAATGAAGTTTACGGAATAATAACAATAAAAGTGAAATATCATCAATCATAATTAAAGTAATATAATACGTAACATTACTAACTTGAATTTGAGATTTTTTCCATCACTGTTCACAACATACCTCAATATCATTCCATGGACAATAAAGGACGACGTTAAAATAAGAGGAACGACGAACTAGTCAAGTCAATAAACCATATGTGCTTGGGCGTAGCGCAAATCTGGATGTTGTAAAGTGTAGAATTAGTCCTTTTTGTTTAACGATGTTCATAGTATTTAATGATGTGATTCTAAAATGAATAAACACCTTTTCTGAATCATCGACTTCTAACACTTCGATCAATAAGTCCCGGGACTAACTACTAAAACAACATTTGTTTGCCAAAATTCTTCTTTATTCATCAACATAATCTCCTTCAAGAGCGATTCATTCATTCCAACGTTTTCCTAACTTTTCTATGCCAGCCGTGTAGAACGATTTATCTTTGGTTTCAAAATAGGCGTTAGTTTCGGCAATAACTTCTTCATTGGAACCAAATCTCTCCCTGGCGCATCTTTTTGAGGTCTGCGAACAGCCAATAGTCTAGAGAATACGGTGGGTGCGGAAGCAATTCGAAGTTCAACTCATGCAATTTGGCCATCGTTACCATCGACTTGTGACACAGTGCATTGTCCTGATGAAAGAGAACTTTTTTCTTCTTCGTATGGGGCGGTTTTTTTGCAATTACTGCCTTCAAACGCTCCAATAACGCTATGTAATATTCGTTATTGATGGTTTTTCCTTTTTCAATGTGACGATGAATATTATATCATGCGCATCCCAAAATACGGAGGCCATAACCTTCCCGGCCGACTGTTGAGTTTTTGGTCGCTTCGGACGATTTTCACCGGCTGCTCTCCACTCAGCTGACTGCCGATTTGATTGCTGACTGCCGAGTATAGTGGTGGATCCAAGTTTCATCCATTGTCACATACTAACGTAAAAACTCCTGTTTATTTCGCGTAAACAGTGCCAAACAGCGCTCTGAATCATCGGTGCGTTGTTGTTTCTGTTCCATTGTGAGCAAACGCGGCACCCATTTCGAAAAAAGCTTTTTCATGACCAAATGTTCATGCAAAATAGTGTACACTACCACTACCAAATGATATCTTCAGGATGTCAGCTATCTCACGCAACTTTACTTTGCGATTTTCCATCACGATTTTGTGTTTTTTTTTATGTTTTCTGGTGTAAAGCCTCATTTGTGTCTGTACGACCGCGTTTGAAATCAGCATACCACCGACAAATGGTTGTTTTCGACGGAGCAGAGCCCGGATAACACTTTTCAAGCCATCGCTGAGTTTGAACGGTATTTTTTTCCCATTAAAAAGCAATGTTTTATCAACACACGAAATTCGGTTTTTCCATTGTTTTGAACATAGTAAAAGTAGCATCACTAAAACCACTGTAACTCAATGACACTATGTCGGAATGTCATGAAAGTTTGACACGTAACTTCTAAAGGTTTGTAACCCTGAGAATGGCATGGATTTGTTATTAGAGGCGCGGTTATCAACAATCAACAATTACGTACACGTATCAATCAACAGTTCCCGGTTAGTCCCGGGAATTGTTGATTGATACGTTATTCCATATTTTAACAAAGTAGTCGCCATTAAAGGAAAGAGTGCTTCCGTCAACCCTTCGTTATCTTTTTGAATCTTCTATGTTTTGTTGCTTCATGCACACCCCTCATCTGTCACGTTCACATGTAGCACGTACATATGACCCAATTATTAAATACAGTAATAAAATAAGTCGGGAAACTTATTATGTTTTGTATGAATATGCCTAGTGACTCAAAGATAGGAGGCGCGGAGAAACAAAACAGATGTATAATACATATCATTATATTGCACAACCTGCCAAGTTTATAGCCATGTGGCATTCTCTTCCAACCAATCAGCATGATTTTTAAAGAGGGTTTAAGTGAAATCTAAACTCCTTACCCTTTTTTAAAATAAATTAGGTTTCAACGGAAATCAAGAAGTCAGGCGATTTCCCGACTACGCTACGGAGGTCGTATAATGAAATATAGACAGCCACAACTTGAAATATCGGTTTATAATATTGTTTTCAATAATATTTTATTGTGTTAATGCATATATATGACATATACGAGTATGTTCAACAAGGACCCGACTCACAAAAATAATATATTTTTTAATCACTTGAAATATCGTAAAAATGTTAAAACAATCTTGAATGTACGAAAATATTAGAACAAGTGATTATGTAAATATTTCATAGTTAAATCCACCTCTAAAAATATTTCATACAAAAACTCATATTTTATTTATTTATTTATTATTACACATGACAAGAAATATACACAATTTGCGAAAAAACAACAGGTAATTTGATTTGGACATACAATTTTAATGGATCTGGGTTTGTTGCCTTTCATTTGTCGTATCCCCAGTAAACTAGGCTTTTGCCTGTATCTCACTGGGAATATTTAGCATGAAAAAATAAATCGATACTTTCCGATTTTTGATTACACAAAAACAAAACCTCGTGGCACGCTCTCATCAACCTGACAAACAGTCATATAAAGCGACGTATTGTTTTCATAGTTAAATTGTGATTTGGGTCATTTTTGGATATACGTGTGCATTATTATGATAGGAGTAAATTTAAAAATTAAATAATTTTAACGGTATGAGATCGGTCTTCGATAATACTTTAAGTATATAGCTAAAAATCGTAATAAAATGTTATTATTATTAAGACTAATGCTGCTACTACATACGGTCCTAAAATCGCTTGCAATTTTCCAAATATATTATACTATAATATCATGTTTACATTTTTGTAGAGCACGGACTAATATTTATTTTATCCCCAGTCGATGCCGACCTCAAAATAATATCTTATTTTTTATGCGATCAAGTAATGAAACTGAAGCAGTCAAAAATATTAATGGAATGTAGCATCATTATCTTATGGTTACATACTTATACATACGAGTACATTTCATCTTCTTAAACATTCTTCAAAAGAAAAACTAAAACACTCAAGATGCCAAGTACAGTAACACCTCATTTAAGGAAGATACGTTCCGAGAAACTTCATTCTCAGATGTAGAATAAAAAAAAATGATTCGCCTATATGCATCACCCATCGTGATGAGATTCATCATCCCGAAGGAAGAAAAACAAAATAACATCAAAAGTTTTCTTCACGGAGTTGACTTCCCCAGCTGCCGTCGATCTGCTTGGACCAACCGGTCGCTTCACTTGAGCCGTCTTCCTAGAGCCGCGTAGCGCCCTGCTCGGGACACCGCTGCTGACCTGCTTGGACCACTACCAGCCACATAGATCATCTCACGTGAGCGTGCCATCGTCGTGCCATAATCAAAAGACAATGCCTGTGTTTCGCAGAGACGCTTAATCCTTTCATAAACTCTAAATAATTTCTTGTTAATAGTTCGCTGTGTACGGCACTGACTGACTGCAGTGTACGATGTCGCACCACAAAGTTTCAATTAGTCCGTAGATAGCTTCGTTGCACCGAAACTTCGTTAAGTGAGGTATCACTGTATTTTGAGTTGACATTAAAAACACATCTTTGCGCCGCTTAGCATCTTTTATATTTTGGACATTTCGTCGTGTAAAGTTCAAACTAGTCCATCTCACTTAACTTGATTTAAGATTTTGCGTGAATTTCAACATATATCATACGAAATAAATGAGTCGTTTCTGTTGAAATATTTTTTTCTCCTTAAGAAATTTTCCTTCATATTCTTTATAAATGAAAAAAATATGTTTTCCTTTTTTTTGTTTAAAATTAAATGTCTACTCAATTGCAGCAATGCTTCAATATCAAAAATCGTCTACTCCACGAGGACCAATCAGAATGCTATGTATCTTATGTCGATGCCAGTTCACACAAATTCGTCAAAACGAATTTTGTTATTTTTTTTGCATTTATTGTTTATTATTCGGACGTTAAACAATTAATACATTCAATGCAGTGTCTCCTGATTCAGGTAATAAAGCCTTCTACTTCCTAAGATTCCAAGGCTCAAATAAAGGGGAAAAGTTAAGCGAAATTCGTGTTTGTATAGATTGGACAGCTACGAGTATATTAATTTATTAATGCAACATATAAAAGAGTGTGTAGTTTTGTGATATAAGTGTGTAGAAGGACGTAAATTCCGATTGTGAATGTTTCAGATAAGTATCTTAGTATTTATAACAAAATAATGAAATTCGTAATTAAGGAATTAAACTACTTCGTAACAGGCCTTGCCTAGTGAAGTGGTTTTTTATATCCACAAAATAGAGCCTTTTTGGCATTGTAAGTTTCTTGTACTATACTTAACAGTTCGCCTTTCTGTTTAAATAATTTAAATTATTAATATTTTATTACATACATACACCATCGCGTCATTTCGCTGATTGGGTAGATGAAAAGGGTAGAGCATCAACCCTTTCCTATCACGACATACTTCCTTCGCCTATTCCGCATTCACACATCTACTCCTACAGTTTTTTCTCTTTCCGTTTCTCATTTTTTTACGATTCTTTCTGTCAAAATTTCGTTCAATTCTAACACACTTTTCTCGGTCTTGCAGATGTTTATATGCAGTTTTCATTAAAACTATTTTAATTGTAACTGTTACATTGCGGATAATAAACAAATATATAAATATATACGTAGATTCCTAACTTTTAGAGGTTTCCTGTAATATTATAGTCAAGTATTTGCAATTACGTCGTGCCGGATACAAAAGAAAGGGCGACCTGTTGGAACGAGGTATATAGTGAAATGTCAACATCTTCAGGTACCTGCATCGTATCACCCCTCACCCTTCCACCCTCACTATGGAGGGTGGTGCACGTGGTATTGTTTGCTCTGCCGCCCTTTGATGTCTTCCTTTGTCCAACCATCCGGGCTGCTTCTCGGCCGGCTGGACTGCATTGATTAGGTAACTGCTTCTTTGATTTATACTCTCTATTGGACAATGTTTGCACAAAGGATGTTTATTTTTATCACTTTGATTTATACCATCTTTTGGTGGATGTTTGCAAAAATCACTATTATTTTGTTTAAATCATATTTTATATTTTTATTTACCTATCTTACGTTGTAATTACAAATATAATTCGTTAAGTTCACATTTCAACCGTGTTTATTAAAAGAAAATATATTTTTAAAAAATTTCACAAAGGGCTTCGTAAAATCGAAAGTTTTATTCACAGTTACCTTTTTCTGGTATATTTGGGAATTGAACCTGAAACTCCAGACTAAAAGTCGTTAACTGAACGACGGAGGTTGTCACTTATAGATTATTAACAAACTATCGGCTCCTCTAAATTAACAAAAATTTCACATACACGTACATTTTACGGACAGTTTGCATTTTCAAGGTCAAGAAATAATTGTCTGATATGCAAATACGAGTATATCTGCAAGAAAAGGCAACCGATTAAATGCAAAACATTCGGATTTTTTTATCATTATAAACATATGTTTCCGATATATTTATTTATTTACGGTCGATTTCGACCATAAACAAGTTTTACAAAGTACAATCAAAACTCAGAGTGCGACTGAATACAGAAATACAATATGTTACAATAAAGATGTAAATATCAAAACACTAACATGATTCATACAATTTACAGTCAAACAGAAGTACTGCACACAACAGGCCAGGGCTTGGAAAGAAGAAGCATTCCCCTCTTGTGTTGGGCGTATGATACACATGAAATAAATAACTTAGATGAACTAATATAATTTAACATAATGTAAAATTATTGTCTATGTTTTCGTTGTGTGGCTTATTTCCTTCTAAGTTTTCGTATGAATAAAAAAAATCTATGTCACTTTATTTTGTTTCGAGTTTTAGTTAATTTTCAACGTTACTTTCGGATATTTTAAAACAAAAAATCTGGCTAAAGAGAGTCGCTAAATGTACGAGTTCTGAAATCAGCTACAAAATAACGGTGTTAATTCAAGAGCCTTATTTTATTTGTATTTAGGTTAATTTGTAGTGATTGCATTGAGGTAAGATAAACGTGTCTATTCTTCCGTGATCAACATGGTATGGTCCACAACCATCACTATCCAGTACAAGCGATATCTTGCCCTATGTTACATATATGTGATCAACATGGTCCACAACCATCACTATCCAGTACAAGCGATATCTTGCCCTATGTTACATATATGTGATCAACATGGTCCACAACCATCACTATCCAATACAAGCGATATCTTGCCCTATGTTACATATATGGTGGACGCATAATCTTCATAGTTTTTTTTATCAATAAAACGAATACCTTGAGAGCACCCTGGAGGAGAGTCTGCTCTCTAAACGGCGCAATATAAATAGTCTTATTATTATTATTAACACCTGGGTTAACTCTCTTATAATAGAATCCATAAACTATAAGTTAAGAGATATAACCCTGTTGCTGTCAGCTACTTGAGATTACTATTTTTTCCCCTTATTATTATCTTTATTTGTTTTTGGAATTACTAGTAACTTTTAGAGATAAGTGGAACTTAAGAATGTTGATTTTATTTTCTTCAACTCAGATATATGCTATCTAATTTTATGTATCAAATGCTCCTACACTTTCAATTGAAAAGAAACGAATATATATCTTTCACCTAAAATTGATATATTAAAAGCCCATAAAACTCTTTCCCTTATCTACATTTGGAAAATGTAGGATCGAGACCATTGTGGCGTTTTATCCTGGAAATAATCTCCGTGATAAACTTTATTTCATTGCATTGAAATACGTCGCCTGAAAATAATGAAGTGTTCATTCTTCATTATCACCATCTACTTACGGCTTTCAACTTATCTACATAATGCCTCCCTAAATGAGCACGTTTTGTTACTTCTTACGATGTTTTAAATAAATCTCAGTTCGTGCTTCCGAGTAGCTACGAGTGCCAGGGCGACTTGTGCACACATAAATAATGATACCAGCACACGCATCGCAAGCATAATCGGAAGTGACCTATAATTCCCAAAATTTGTGACATTTAGAGCGCACGCACCTAATCGGGCAATTAGTTCCGACAATCCGCCGCCACACTCCCGCACCGGGGAGATGAAAGACCGACGCCCACCGTCCGCCGGGCCGAGGTGTTCCGTTTGATCAGCGGCGGCCGCTAATTCTTCCGTGGGCTGGCCAAGCCGTGCGTATCATCAAACATCACTCCAAAAAGTCCGCATACTCCAAATACCCCACTGAGCCGCTGGTCCCGAGTGAAAAAGCCATACTCTCACATGATCAAATTAAAATTCAACGGATTGTTTTTACTAAGTCTCTCCGTACAATTGCTGTAGCAGTTTCGAAGTCGAATAGAGACACAAAGGTTAGACTTGCAAATAAACAGATTGTTAAAAAAATATACAAGTTGGTGTAACGCAGAGCTTGGCCGCGGTAAGCCCATTTATTTCTTCCTACATCTGCTTTTGAACTCTTCTTCCGACAGAATGTACTCGTGATTATTTATCTTCGTTTCTTTTTTCTTTTTTATCCCACGCGTGTTTTCATATATGCACACTTTATCTACCTCTTTCGTCGTTACTTGTTCTCATATCGGAAAACGTAACATTGTATTTTCATCAACGCATCATAAATAAAGAGAATCTCGCAGTCGCAGTCGATACTGGTGTATTTTATTTTCTGATTTAATTAATTATTCCTTCAATAATACTTTCTTCGAAATTGACATGATGTTATTAGTTTACATCAGGGCTTCTTAAACTTTTTTCATTCACGACCCCATTTATGATTGCGAGTTTCCTGGCGACCCCATATAAATATAAAAGAAAGATAAATAAATATTTTTTGATGATTTATTTATTAGGTAACAATATACATATACATATGAAAATATATAGTTTTAGAATTCGTTTAGAAACATACAAAAATCTAAAATTAAAAATTGTACAAAAAGTTGTAAAATTATATTTATTATAGTTACAAAAATTATATGCCCTATTTTTCATTAAAATTGCATTTTTTGCAATAACATAAATAAAAGGGAATTCTGACCGTCTTAGTTCGCTCGAATATATTCGAACGCAGTCGTTGAGTGGTAAGTATTAAATTAAAATTAAAGGAAAAAAATTTAATGAGATGGATGTGCCTGTTTTTTATTGCATAACAAATTAAATCTTGGTGGAATGTTTGACACTGCTGGACGTAAGACCTCTTCAACATTTCTTAGCGATGAACGATATTGGGATTTAATATGTGTTAAAGCTGAGAAAGTAACTTCACATAAATATGTGGTGTTGAATGGCAGAAGAACATTTATCGCCATATCAGCGATTGAGGGAAATTCAGTTCTAGTTCCGATCCAGAATTCAGTCAAGGGCTTTTTTGGAAATTGTAGTTTTAAGTTTGAGTCACTCGAAAGCTCAGCGTTACGTTACGTTAAATCTCGTTACGGTGGAACACTGACAATTGACTACACTAGAAGAGCGTCAATACTACACTAGTTCACATTACAGTCAGTGTTATTGAATCATTGTCTCGCTGCAACCTTTGTTTGTGTGCAGGTGTGTGAGTGTGACTCTGCACAAATACACATCTAGATGTTATAAAATCATGTATTTAAATATTTGACATTAAAATCTCTCGCGACCCCAGAATTTTGCTACGCGACCCCATTTTGGGTCGCGACCCATAGTTTAAGAAGGCCTGGTTTACATGGATTTATTAACTAACAAAATAAACGGCACTTAAGTGCTCTTTACATACCACACGAACAATTATACAATCAACGATTTTTACCAAAAACACTGTAAATTCAGGTTACATACGTCTTTCAAAATATGATACTGTATATCCCACCGTTCCACGTGCCTGTAATAGCGTAAAAATGATATTTCTCAAAGGCAACGAGAATAGAAAATGAAAAAAATTCTTAGATAAAATGGAGTAACCAAACCCCCAGTCAAAACCTATGATTGCGGAAATGCCGGAGACGGATTCTCTTAAACTTAACAACATCTACATTAAAAATATTCACCAAATCAGGCAGTTACCGAATTGTTGTATTCTTGCGTTTACTGAATTACAACGTGCGACCATCGTTAGTAGGAATGTGGATACTAATTTTTAACCAATATAGCAGTTGTCAACAATTTTGTGAATAACCTCACGCAGAAATATCATATATAATCGAATATAATCCTTTCAAATAGGTAGGGTGTAATTCAATAATAATATTCTTAGTAATCTGCTCTTTTACCTTTAGATTTTGGTTGCTTAACGCATCATCTTAACGCATATTAAAATGGCCACCATTTAAAATAATTACACTAAAATCCAATATTTAATTTTATTCTACCCACTTTTTGTTCAGTTCACTTTCTCTATGAGCATCCTCTAAATCAGTGGTTCTTAACCTTTTCGAAGTCACGGAGCACTTTTGATTATAAGAAAAATTTGCGTAGCACCAAAATAATCAAGATCATAAAACTAACAATAAAAATGCATGAAAATTACGTTTATTTATAAATACTATACAAATTACAGATAAATAATGATAATGTAGGAGATTGCACCGCGCCTCGGCTGCTTTGCCAACAGCAATTCGCCAAACTTCGATAAAATGTTTCATATTTGACGGAGCACTTGTAACATCCTCGCGGAGCACCGGTTAAGAACCACTGCTCTAAATTGTGATAAAACGAGCGCCTCGATTACTAATAAATCGACTAGGTCACGGCGTCGACTAGCGCTATGAGTAGTTTCGATTTCTTTTGTATCGTTAACATATCCGAATTGATGATGCGAACATGTTGAAGAGCGTGACCGGGATATAATATCGTCTTCGTACCCAGTAAACGTGCGAAGGTAAAGTGAGAGGTATGAATAATGGAAGATTATGCATGATGAGATGTATAAATGTGGGCGACGCAAAAGGTGTGTCCTTAAATATAAAAGTTTGGAGAACTCTTCTCTCTGCCTACCTCGTAAGGTACAAATTGAAATGATATGTATGTACTAACTAATAAATGTAAAATATTTAACGAGATGTCAGTGTATTGTAAGAGTGGAATATCTGAAAAGGTCAGCGCGTGGGGCGCTGCAGTTCCCGGGTACATTTATAAAAATACTTCAAAGGGCCATGGTCGCCCTGACAGATTTATCTCCCCTTTGGTCTATATATGTAACTATAGATAAAAGTGTGACTATGGTACACGTGACAACGTGCCCTCCAACTTGACTGAACAGTGTTATTTATCAATGTAACACGATGAGGAACCTAACTTTATCTCTCGACTGTCGTTATAATGATCACCATCGACTAAGCAGCTTTTTCTCTCGAGGGTTCGAATAATTATCATCATCATCACCAGCCGTCTCCTTAGCCCGAAGAAGACTGACTGTCAATCCACTTTTTGTGTTTTTACAAAATAATATTGAAATATAAAAAAAAAACAGTTTATATAACGCCGTTCAGAGAGCAAACTCATCTACCGCAAATGAGTAAAGGTGAGGAGTAAGAGAAACAGAAGGAACTATATGAAAATATATACGGGACAAGACGGGAAGAAGTTGAAGTAAGTACGAGTATGTCGTAATACGAAATTTAACGCTATGTCCACCCCTACAGAGAAATGGCGTGACTTTGTATGTATGTAATAGTCAATTTGGCTGAATTTGACAAAGCCAAATATACTATATTGATCAAAATTAGAATTGATTCCAGGACTCATGGAATGAAGTCAAGTATAAGTATTCATAGTTCACAAAGCTCTAATAGTGTTCATGCCAGTGAAGCCGGTACAGTCTTGACAGAACCTGATGGCAACGCTTTTCAAGACGATCGGTGAGGCTTAACCTGCTGCAATATTTGTCGAACAAATTCATATAACGTTATTATTATTTATCTAATAGAAAGTAAATTCGGGTAAAATAATTATATTGTACAGGCGGTCCTCGACTTTCGTACCTAATTGGTTCCTGAAATGTGTACGAAAGTTGAAATGTACGAAAATAGAGCAATGTAAAAAAACATCAAAAAGGGGTTTCAAAATATTTTTTAATGAGGTATAAGCATATAAATAAATAACTTTATTGATTGGTATCTGGTCTTTTCGTTATAAATTTATCAAGAGATAGTTGAATTGTACTCTTCTTGTTCTTTTCTTGATAAAGAGTTCTGTAACACGCTGTGTCTCTTTCTATTGCCCTTCGCACATGAGATATACGCTCTCCATTGGGATCACATTCTTCCATGATGGTAAAAAAATTGTCATGATGGCTTTTTGCATATTCTTGATTGTCAAAGTCTTAACAATGAGTTCGTTTTCAGGTTCTTCTCCTTTGTTTTGGATTGAACATATTGTCGATCGGCTAAAGTCATACGAACGACCGATTGAAGCAAAATATTCGATGCTTTCAGAACGTCTGATTACTCGTATGTCCATCTTTGTCTCGATCGTATGAAGTTTATGAGACTTTGATTTCTGTTTGTCCGTATCAGCACTGCTGTTTTTTTACTCATATTTATGAATTGATAAGAGCGAAATTTTTATCAAATACATATAAATGAGCGAAATTTTTCACCAAGTATTGTACATAAACCGACAACACATGTCCTGACATTAATTGACAAGATACAACTTATGAACACACGTCCTAACTCAATACTGAACCTGTGACGCTGTTTTGCGATACATATCGATAAAAATGTAACTTTTAAATATAGTACGAAATAACGAATTGTACGAAAGAAGAATGTACGAAAGTCGAAGACCGCCTGTATTTCACTTTCATTGTATACAGTACAGCCTGGCGGGTTAATGGCCATGTGTCCGAGGCCTTAAATGAAAACCAGATTGAAACGCTTTAAACGCTTTTAAAAAAAATGGTCACCAACGGGGATCGAACTTGCAACCCCCAGGTTAAGAGACAGGCGTCTTGCTGATTAGGCAATGGTTGTGGTCTGTAATGAAATCAAATTAAAATCTTCATCTGCTGGAAATCGTACAAAGGATGCCAGATTTTAATAATAACATTATACTCGTACATTAAACTACGTACAGTCTGTCAAGAAAGAGTAGAAATTAATAAAATTGCATGCATATACAACCATTAATTTTGCCCTCATTAATTTTCAAATTGCGCCCTCATTAATTTTCTACTCTTTTTGACAAACTGTATGTCGACATAGATAGTTTAACAGATAACGTTATGGTTACTGTGTATTGTATGATATACTCGTAGTATTTGTAATGTTTAATCGATACGAGTTTATCTGTAGTTTTTAGCTTTGAAGTGAAAAATATGTTTATTTCACACGAAACCATTACCTTTTTTTTATTTCATTTGAAAACTCATTCGACTTGAAAATGATTTCCTGAACCTAGGAAATTGCATCGTATAATTTGTTTTGCAAAAATCGTAGAAAAGTTCGCTTGGCAAATGGATCCCCATTATGCTCAGACTGCTTTGGATTGACAGTCCAAGACAAGTCTGCAGGAATGAATGCAATTTACCAAACATTGCGGTGCCACCCCACTCCATTGCCATAATACTTTCTGTCTTTCTGATCTTGTCTTCTGCAATACGCTATCTTTAGAATTTTCAATCGTTGCCCGCATTTTTTCTGATATGCTCTTATATAAAATAAGGGTTTAAGTTACCCATAAACTTTTTGATATGCGCTTATATAAAATAAATGTGTAAGCTTTCTGATATGCTCTTATATAAAATTAGGTTTTAAGTTACCCATAAACTTTTTGATATGCACTTACATAAAATAAAGGTGTAAGCTTTCTGATATATTATATAAAATATGGGTTTAAGTTACCCATAAGCTTTTTGATGTGTGCTTACATAAAATAATGGTGTAAGCTTTCTGATATGCTCTTATATAAAATAAGGGGTTAAGTTATCCATAAGCTTTTTGATATGCGCTTACTTATAAAATTAGGGTTTAAGTTACTCATAAGCTTTTTAATATGCGCTTTTATAAAATAAGGGTGTAAGTTACCCATAAGCTCTCTGATATACGTTTATATAAAATGAGGGTGTAAATTACGTTTCATAAGCTTTCTGATATGGGCTTATATAAAGCAAGGGTGTTAGTTTTCTGATATGCACTTATATAAAATAGTGACACGATCAAATGTCGTCGTTGCTGAGCCTCGTAGTTGAGGATTCCATCGCCATTCCAATGACAATTCAGTTGGAAAGTGAAGCTGTGCCGTGGAGTTGGTTTTTAAGTGAGTGAGCCGTTGCTCACCAGCAAACTCACCTGTCACACCTGAAGTGAGATGATCGGAGCACACCTGCATGTTTTTTTAAGAATATATAATGACTGAAGTCATAGGTATCCTTATACCCCCGAACACTAGGTGGAAAAAATGCCTGTGTCATTTGAGGGAAATAGTAAAGTGCGGGGCTTGAATCGGCAACTAAGTCCAGTGTGTTACCGCGTGGCCATGTACCTCGATCAAATAAATTATGCCTGAAACAGGGAAGAGTGAAAAACCAACAGCAGAAAAGGATAAATGCATGGAGAGAGATGGTAAGAGAAGCGAAAGATGTGTGCCAAGATAGAATGAAATGGAGATCAGTTCTCTTTGCCTACATGGCGTGGTGGTGATTATATATTTCTGTTTGGTGTAAGGATTTAATATTAATGAAAGCAAATATTGAAAAAACAAATATTTTTGCTATCAGAAGAATATTATACTTGTATCTACGGAAACAGAATTATATTTACATTAATACATCAGATACATATCGTCAATATCAACTGGAAATGTTGTACTAAAAAAATATATCGTAAGGAAAATTAGTCAAGACCTAGTATCTTGGAAATTTTTGATACCAAGTCACAGTGAAATTTTTGTCGATGCATCTTTCTTAAAATCAAGCCGACCCAAGTTTTAAATCCCCGTTTTATTTGAAACAAATTCAGCGAGAAATTAGTTAACTTTTTTGCGTTCTTCAATTTTCCGGTGGATTCCTCCTTCATCTTATTTACCTCTACTGCACACGGCTAGGCTCTGCCATCTCACCCATTTACCCCCTCCCGGTCTCCTGCCAAATTCAATCCACAATCGAAGAAATTTCATCCTTCGCGTCACATGGAATTGAAGATGGTGACGCAGATGGAAGTGATTGGTTGCTCTGAGATTCAGCTCTTAAACTGTCACTTCGGGTTTTAAGTCTTCCTGGGAGGGAATCATAATTATTATGGATTTTATTTAAAACATTTTGATTTGAAATATATGAAAATCGGTTTTC
Organism: Odontocerum albicorne; assembly: GCA_949825065.1. Lineage (NCBI taxonomy): Eukaryota > Metazoa > Arthropoda > Insecta > Trichoptera > Odontoceridae > Odontocerum > Odontocerum albicorne. Next base: position 12,562,567 of record OX463848.1, read on the forward strand.
AATTTTTTTTTCGTTTTACTGTGCCCTTGGTGTATAATAATAATATTTTAAAAATGACAATTTATGTAACGCCGTTCACAGAGCAAACTCAAGGGCGCTCTTGTTTGGGATTCGAACCCTCTATTATTGACATATTAAAAATATGACAACATAAATACATCTAGAAGTTGGTGTGATGATATGAAGGTAGTGACTGTGGCCATTAGATTAACTGCTTCCCTGTATCTGCTTGTGTTCAGAAAACCGCAGAAAACTTACCAAGGGAAAAGACGAACTACAACAAAGAAACTTTTGTAGATCTTCCGATATGTAATAGTAGTAACACATTTGGCTTTAGATTTAGTGTAGCGTATTGTGTATTGTTTATGTAACATCATACATTTATAAGATCTTCCAAAATGAGTTGTCTTTAAGTGCTTCCTAAAGCTGCACATGCCACCCATATATCTAATACTAAGAGCTAGACTATTCTACGAAACAGGATCAGCAACGGCAAAAGCTCTATCATAATACTCCGTCCTATTGGATCGATTTGTATACAGTAGTTTTTTATGGTGCCTTAAAAAACTTACCAATTAGTGGGACGAATAACTCTGTTGTTTACCACACTTTCTGAACTCTTAGAATCAAAATATGCAAAGCTACCCTCATTTCTGGTTCCATGTCAAGTTTAAGCGATGTTTGGTTTTCAAATACACTTACCGTCGAAATCCAGTTTCTCATAGAAAATTCGTCGTAAATGGAAGCAGGATTTAAGTTTTTATCACTCGGCAAACGATATCCAAAACTCGACCAGTTCCTACAATAGTTAGCTCAATCAGACTCTTCCTCTACCGACGTAAAGTGAAATATAGATTGAGCCTGAATGAGGCTTGAATCCTGAAAACTTATAATGTCCATGAAAGTATTTTTGAAACCCGTTGCTAAAGTAAAATACATATTTATTTTTTTTATTTCCGGATTTCGCGTGGCGACTCAGGCGCACATTTTGGAAACCTCGAGGTATTTATTTTAGAATGAAAGATCAAATTAATTATACATTGTCGGTATACAGCATCGTTTCTCTCTCGGAGAAGGCAGGGAGAACAGCGCGCAAGGCTTTGATCTGATTCGCCCCTCTACACTCATACAATACACCTCATAAAGCTTCTTCGATATCTTTGAATTATTATATTTTCATCTTTCTATGTATCATTCACTACATCTTACTTTTTTTGGTTTTCAAAAAAGAGAAGTATTATCATAATTTTCTCTCTATCCTTTCAATCCAATGTGCATCAAAGTGCATTTTCAATAGGTATGTGTTATGTATTGCACTTTCCTTCTATATAATACGACCAACTGGAAAGGTGTTAAACAAGCCTGAAGTAAAAAATCGGACCAATTAAACAAGCCTGAAGTAACAAATCGGACCAATTAAACAAGCCTGAAGTAACAAATCGGACCAATTAAACAAGCCTGAAGTAACAAATCGGACCAATTAAACAAGCCTGAAGTAACAAATCGGACCAATTAAACAAGCCTGAAGTAACAAATCGGAGCAATTAAACAAGCCTGAAGTAACAAATCGGACCAATTAAACAAGCCTGAAGTAACAAATCGAACTAGAAAGTTTTTTAAAATTCTGGGTACCCACAGGAATCATATCCACAACTCCTGGTTTTGAAAGACATACTTCTTACTAACTAGGCCACGGAGGTCGTTATAATATATATTCCTTATATTTTATCGAAGGTCTCATCGTTAACTTTGTGGAACTGTATGTTAGAATATTAAACAATAAATAACTTATACTATAAATATGATTATAACTTGAAACACTTTTATCTGCTTGAAAATATATACATATTTAACTCAACTTATTTTAAGTCAAACGCGACTCATCTTCAGGGTAACTCCAAACTGACTAAATTCGGAGTACCCCTGAAGCATATTCGTATATAATTTGAAACTACTTGGGTTAAATATAATTTGCGTTAAAACTATGGAAATCCATGTTTATATGTGTATTTGTGTAAACATGAATTTCCACAGCGTTAACGCTAAAACTCTTGAAATATTAATAAATCACTTTGTTATTCCACTCATTACATGAATCATATGCGGTGATTAATGTCATTTGTAGAATAATGAAGTTATTCATTATTAAATATCATACATTCCATTCTTTTTTTTAATTATAATCATCTTTTCTTCAGAGTTCAAATATGGTTTACATTTGAATTCACGTCATAGCTCAGTATTTATTTCAAGTATAATATGTATCTTCATGCTAGTTGATGTAATTTTGTCAGTAATTAAAATGATTTAAATTGACTTGTCTTGTGGGCTATTGTTTTCATTTAAAAAATACACTGTTGTGTCGTGAATCAAAGAAATATATGTACAATAAATAAAATACACTGTTGTATCGTTAATCAAATAAATATATAATATGTACAATAAATAAAATACACTGTGGTGTCGTGAATCAAATGAATATACTCGTATGTACAACAAATAAAAAATCTTCCTCTCAGTCCTTACACAACGCTTTCAACAAGCTTTGAATGGAGGGAGTTTGCTGATAGAAAAAAATTATCTCATAAATATAAAAAAAATATCTGGTTCTGGCAACATCTTCTCCAACGGGTACCAGACTACCTCTCCACATTTGAAAGGAATTTTCCGAGCTTTTCCAATTTCGCGGCCCGCGAATCCATAATGCAATTTCACGCCGGCCGGGGGACGACGTCTCGCGGATTCTCCGTTTCTTTTTTTTCTGTCTTCTCCACCAAATGTCTCCTCCCCATCTTACCTGTGAATATATAACACGGAGACGTGGGTGCTGTGTTGTGTCTTGGATCCATTTGGGTTTCTTATTTTCCCCCGCTGTATCCTCATTTGTCGCAGTCTGCCGCAGATGGAGCCCGAATTCTAACAAAACGAATTTTCTGTTGGTTGAACACCTGATTCTTTTTCTTGTAAGCCCAATGAATAATACATAAGATTTCTTATTTATTTTATATTATTATTTTATGTAAAGTTTTGATATATTTACACACAAAACATATATTATCACGCCGTGTTCCTTACGTGTATGTATACAAAACAATTATCCGCTTTTTTTTTATCTATATACGAGTACTAATACTACATTCCCTTTAGATTCATACAATTAGCCATGTAATAATCTTATATTTTTCGCACTTCTAACTACCTCCTTTCAAAGTCAGATCCACTTGACCCATCCGTGTCTTGTTTGATTTATCTCTTCCACGAACTCATTCTCTCCTCAAGGACGATCTAACTCGGGAATCGACCGCATTATTATTGAAATATTAAAAGTTATTCTTTCAACGTTGGTGCTCTCCACAAGTCCAAAAGATATTTGCGTTCTTTTCGTTATCGATAACAATATCCACTACAGCCATGCGTTCATTTCTAATGTCTTAGTTTATCTTTTTTTCTTTTTGAAATTTCCTCCGTTTACTTCGTCATTTAAGGTAGTTTTGATATAGCACAGTTGTGTATAACGTTAACTGCTCCGTTTATGTTGTTCCTTGTCACTACCCTTCTTTAAATTTATTTTTTAACTAACCCACCACGCGTAATCCATTTATTGTACGTAATATGTTATTTGTCAAAAGGCAATCCCTCGAAATACAGAGATATTGTTTGATCTGGCAGCGAGCTACGCAATAACGGTTTAATATAATTGTAATAATAGAAATAATTTTTTGTTGCTTTTTAAATAAAGTACAAAAAACACTATATTTTTTTTTGTTAACCCCTCTTTATATTTATTGAGTTCACTACCGGTTTCAACAATCTTTCTCTTCTTCGTCAGGTGATGACGTAAATTACTAAATTAAATGTTTAATATATATTTATTAGTGCTCAATGGTGAACCAACAGAGGCGCATTTCCGCGGAACACGGGTGAATACAAAGAAAACAATTGTTTAGTTTATTTTATTAAAACAAGAAGCTTTGCCAGGCTAGTTAACAAATTAGTGTTATTTTTTTTAAAATTAATATCTTTTTGAAAGACGTTATTTTGAAATATCGGTTGAAACCAGTAGATATGACATAAAGTTTGGTTTTATGACTGAAAACATGCAAGTATGCAATATCACATTGATATTTTTATTGAATCTGTTCAAAATCCACCATAAAATATGGCTTAGGAATTTTTCCACCTGACCGGATAAACTTTAAATCCAGCCGTTCACATTGCTGACCGCGTATGTCCTCACGCTTGCTGCCTTCTATTGGGGACCGGGTACTTGGTACTCTGCCTGTAAGTGCGGCTGCATGAAATAATAACCGAGTAATTGAATTTTCTTATTTTTCTAGATCCAGGATCTGTTTATTAGAAATGGAACTTAATATGCACAATGGACCCAAACCACTTTTTTACCTATTAATACTTGTGGAAATGTCCGACCGCTTTGTATGGGTTTCTGTGGAACAAAAACACGTTTATTTCACACAAACCCATACGAATTCAACTATGAAAAATACCCATATTTAACAAATTTAACATTTTTGCACATACTTGATTGAAGTATGGTTTTTCGATATTTCATATAAACCATAAAAATGTGTATCAATAAAGCATAAAAATGTGACTTCGGTTTTAATTTTGTGGAACTCCACATAAGAATATCTAATAATGAAATAATTTCACCAACTTAATTTTAGTGGAATAACTAAGTAATTTACACACACTAGAAAAGGGCCTCCAGATAGGAAGTAAAAATACGTGTCTTGGTGATAAATGTAATTAGTTGAATAACAAATTAATACATTAATTTATATGTCGGGGTAGACAAAGTGGGGGCATGCATATGTCGCCTCTTCTACATCCATGCATACACCTTTTTATACAACTTCTACGATTTTTTTGACTTTTTACATTTCCTTCTTTCAATTATTCACTTGATCCAACCATACTATCCTTGGTCTTCCTCTACCACACTTTTTCACTTTGCACTGTATATTTTTTTTGTTAATATTTTCCATTCATTCGTTCTATATTTATAAAACATTAAACCATCTCAGAGGGCTCTTCTTGATCAATTTGCTTATCAAGCTTTGTAGTTCATCTTCATTTTTCACTAACATGTCAGCAGCATATATCAATCTGCATATTCGTACATTGACCTCTGTAGTTCCATCTTAACTTATTTTTATATAGATTTTTGATAATTGCTTGATAAAGTTGTGTAGAGATACATTGTTTTGAGGTTGAAAAGGTTTTTGCTTCTGCAATTGATTTTTTCCGCTCAACTCAACTTAGAATTACAACTTTACCGCTTTTTTTTTATTTTTACGTAAATATCAACGTGGGTCCACGTTACAAACACATAAAATTTACTAAAAAATCCCTGCAACGCCTCGTTTTGAGAGTGTGAGACGAGTGCAAATATAAATTGTGGTTTTTGGGACTTCGAATGAACATTTGATCAAAAATTCTCAATTGATTTTAAGTCAATTTTATTTAATTTGTTTGAATATGTTTGTATTCTTTAGTTATATTGCTCGAGGCATATACTCAATTTATTTATTTTTTAAATTTTAGTTTAATTTTTTTTTTTTGTAAAACTATTTTCTTAATTTAACAAAATGTGTTCGTGTGTTCAAATCCACAAATAACTATTTTTTTGGGAAATAAAGCGCATTTATAAGATTTTTCCTCTGTGCAGCAGAGCGATGCCCGCGGACGGGAAAGTTCTCCCCCCCCCCACCACCATGCATATTTCATGGCCGGTTGCGATGTCCCGCCAATTCAGCCGTTAGATTTATTCAATTTTTGAATAAGGAAGAATTTTTCACGGTCCCCGAGAGATGGCAGCGGGAGATTTGTGCGGCAGTGAAGAAGCGAACCATTTTCGGAATTCAATATTCCTAATATTGGAATTTGGAGTAAGGAGAAATATGTCGGAAGCCGATATTTTTATTGGGAAAAGTTTTATTCTATAGAGCTAGAACATTCTTAAATTGTAAGAAAGAAGTACTACAATACGGTGTATCAATGTTTCTGTGTTAATGTGAATAAAACATCTTCGCGTCTAGGCATCAAAATGCAGACCACCCTCGCTAGATCAAATGTGATTCCTGGATAATGTGTTGGGCTGTTTGGGAAGAGTAATTCTTCTAAGGGAAAATGATGAAACAAACGAGCTGACCTTTCACTAGTTAGATGGCCGCAGGAAGTAAGTGAAGAGGTATCAGATACAAGTTTGTTATCATCATCAGCTCTACAACCCAGGGTGGGTCTTGTCTGCCTGTAGGATCTTTTGCCACTCATCTCTTACAGCGGCATCCCTCCTCCAATTGATTACAGTGTGCTGCAATTCTCTGTCACACCATCCAGCCATTTCAGCTTTGGTGTCCCCATTATCTTACGTCCTATCGGATCCCAGAATAAAGCTTTTCTTGCAGGGTCAATGTTGTGCATGAGGTATACGTGCTCAAGCCGGCGTAGTTAAGCAGTTTTTAAAGTTTTTGTTACGCTGGCTTCACCAAACAGGGTGAAGAGTTCTACGTTATATATCTGCCTCCACACACCATTATCATAAATGCATTATATATGACATATAGAACGAAACTGCATACTTAGTTTTTTTTTGTTTCTTTTTTGGTTCTTAGTGCCCATTTTAATTCAACCATTCATATATTCTGCAGGTAATCTTTCTCTCAAAGGTATCGAGTACTCTTTTGTCCCGCTTTGTTAAGTGTTGAAGTCCAAATTCAGTATACAAAATAAATAAATTTAGATATCATATAGGAAGAGGAGGGGATGGTGGCGGGTGTCTGTTTCCGTTTCCCAGCAGATGGCAAACTTTATCGCAACTTCCCCGTTGGAGTTCCCCGAGCGTGAGTTTGCCGGCCTGTCTCTCTCTCTTTGCAAGTTCCTCCGGATGAATTTTCTTAAAAGATTATTGCGACGGAATAAAATGTCACATTTTCCCGCGTGAAATATCGCTTTTCGAAAGTTTTATTCAGATTCCGATAAGATTTTTTAAAAATGTTAAAAAATACGACGTAAGCATTAAAAATGAATTACTTTAAAAACCGATGGGGACTTTTAATATTGGTTATTCAGACTGTGATACGATCAGTACAATGTAATATTGAAAAAAATATTTAAAATTAACGATTTAACACTTAAATGTGAATAAATTCTATACATACTTACATTAAAGGGACAGGCCTGTTTCGCTTTATAAAAACGTTGTCAAGCTGTACTCAATATATTGCTTACCAAGCTTATATAGCAAAATATTGGGCAATCTATGAATTAAAACTAAAATAAACACTTAATAGGAGCCGATCATCCTGACATGTTAGGAACTAACAGCTTTAGAACAACCAGGATGGTGGTTCCCAATATGTTAATTTAGTCGGCTACTATTTAGTTTTTATGTTAGTTTTGCTTCATAGATTTTAAAATATTTTTCTATGTAAGCTTGGTAAACAATGTATTGAGTATAGTTTGACAATGCTTTTGTTAAGCGAAACAGACTTATCACTTTAACCTTTACTCTGCCACAAAAATATATATGGTAAATTCCGTCAGGCCGAACATAATTTGCAAAAAATAACTCCAAACAATTTCCATTATTTTTCTTAAAATTACATAGAACGAATTATATGTCGACTTACCAGAGATTGTGAAATATAACACTTAAAAGTTTTTATTTGTAAAAATCCAAATTTAAAATTCGACATTTATTCAGGGCTGTTACACGCTCATATTTATACTAGACCAATATACATTCTGCAAAAAATATGCACAGCAAGAAACAAAGAAAAAATATGTACGAGTACCTAGTTTTTGTTCACTATTGTATATAAAATAGTCCGATTTCGATATCAAATGAAGAAAAAAAATATGCAAAAGCACCCTAAAAATAATAATAGTATAGTTTCCCAGCGACATAAAAAGAATCACGTAAAATTACAAAAAAAAAACTTGAAAAAAGAACCAATATACACAAATAAAAAGACCGCGAACTTTGTAAATAAAGAACTAAGGATTTCGGCTACAACTTTAAAAAGCGACAGCCCTGAACGGGGATGTCTACAACTGTCAAGTGTAACTGTCTTCAAAATATGTCGATAAGTGGTTCGAATATGATTTGAAACAATATAAAATGTTTGTATATGATTTGGATAGATGTAAATGCGTGTGTGCTGATTTATAAATTTGTCAATAATATTAAGGTGTGGCGCACTAATTAGGTACCAAAGTACTGACGATATATCTCGTCTTGGCGTGGCGCGCACAGATGTATGGGACGGCATGTGTCGTCTCTGGCAGTGAATCGGTTCAGTTAAGTTTACTGTGTAGTATTTATTCTTATATAAGTATTAAATCATTCTGTTTAAAATCGGAATCTAGAATCAATTGAAAGAAAATTGTTATTTTTTCAACGGCTGCGGCTTTTACAAATAAATATTACATTTTGTGATTTATTTTGCATAAATGGGTAAATATCATATATTGACAACCAATATTTTTCTAAGATATCTTTATATTTTCCCCTTGTACCAAAACCACACCTAATTGTTACCGACGTCTCAGCGCCTTATGTTAACGACTACAATGTTACGAAAATTCGAATTTCAATTCCAAAAATGATTGTGCTTGGAAGATGTAGGCCGAGAAAAACATGATTGGATCAAATTGACAAGATTTTATAAGGTTAATTGAGAAGTATGAATAACAGAACATTGTGCATGACGAGGTGTATAAATGTGAAGGTGGCGAATGTTGTGTGCTTGGATATAAAAGTGGATCGGTTCTCTCTGTTTATACCGCAAGGAACACGGTGTGATTTATGTAATTGCAAAAATATTTAAAAAATCTGTTGCAAACAGCAATCAAAGAAACTTTAAAACATATCACATCGCAAAAATTAAAATCAGCAACAAAATGGAATAAAACATCAAAATTCAAACACAAAATCAAATTTTTTCTTCTTTTAATGGCAGGAAAGTAGAAAATATCAATTTGCGAGTGAATAATTTTAATTAATATATAATAATTGACCGATTTTCGATCACAGTTTCCGACTTCGGATTTCGATTAGTTCGCTTAATTTACTTTTTCCTTCATTATTTTCTATCACCGTGACGTTAAGCTTCGCAACATTCATTCTCAAATCTATAATTTCAAATATATGTTTAATATTTGCAATTTTACACGTTTTATCTTGAAACCAACCGAAACGCTTTATTTCGAGGAAGTATAGAATTTATAATGAATGTCAATTGCCCATGAGTTCGTGTATTGTTAATTTAAAAAGTCCAATATTTGAATAAAAGCTATAAGTACCTTTTCTTCTTGTATCGGTTATACATGGCCTGGAGCACCGGCCTCCCTCTCCAGGGTTTGTTTTAGCTTCGAGTTTTTATTCAGCAATTATTTTGTATGACCCTCCAACACCGCTCGAGAGCTCGAGTGCTTGCTCCTGCTGTTTCTTCTTCCTCGATCCCTTTCTCCCTCGGATAGCGACGCTCAAATCTGGGGATTGATCGAGTTTCTGATCATTCCATTTACTTATTTTTGCGTTATTACAAAGGCTTCCTTCCTTTCTTTCATATTTTCAAGACGAAAACCCAGTAATAGGTACCGTTTTCACATATCTTGCGTTTCAACAGTTTCAGGCTTAATTTATTCAAATTTACATGTTTGTACTTACATACTGCTGAATATAATATTTTTTTTAACAAACAGTACATATGTGCTTTCCTTCTAAGCCAAGTGTCTTTTCTAAAACCGCTGACTTACGCCGTATCCCTTGCAGGATAAGGGGCAAGGTGTAAAGCAAGGAGAGAAAATACGAGTATCTCGATGTTTTCTATGCAGGCACATTACTTTCGATTCATCCAAATTAATACATCTCATGCACAATTTTCTGTTATTCCTGCATCTAACTTTAGATGCTTTCAAAATCTTGACAATTCAAGCCACTTTTTTTCATAAATTTCTGACTCATATATTCGTTACACCATTCTTTCATCATTCATTCTCTTGACATTTCCTAACTGTCTAAACGGTCTTTTCTTTATATTACTAACGACAAATTTATCAGATTTTTTTTTATAATTGCTTTCTCCCTTCTTTCATATATTTCCACTCCACAAATTTAACTTATTGCACGGATCTCCACAGAATCTTATTTTTTTTTCTTTTTCTGCAAAGTCCAAATTTCACTCTCGTACGTCTATGTGGGCTATTCAACACACTATTATGAATCACCATTTTTGCTATTTTTGATAAAGCGCTGTTTATATACAATATATTTCGTTAAATGCAGCGTTTACCTTTTCTCTGTCGTTATTATTTTTTCAATGTCCCTTTCAACTCGCCCATCGCATATAAACATACTTTATTTATTTATGTATAAACGGTACAATATATCTTCTAACAATAAAAAAATACTGTCCAGTTTATAATATACTAGTATTACTCATCTATCTATTTCAGCTTCTCTGAATTGCCCATACATAACAAACACTTCTTACCGCGGCCCTTTCCCAAACTATTACTTTCCATTTGCTATATTAGTTTTCAAATCTTTCAATCGCAATCCGCCAAACAGTTCATTTATCACATATCTTAAATCTTCTTCACTTTCAACAAGTGCAACTGTTGAACACAGAAATCCACATATCTTTATTTTCCTTTTTTTATATATCTCCCAAAAAAGAAACGCGCACCCGCAGTGTTTTTGTACATAAGGAATGATGGACTTATGGAAATTACTTTTTACCCGGTCACAATGATTCATATCATTGTTCCTAAGATACAAGTGATCCAAGAAATGAGAATAATTATGACACAATAACCAAATTGACTAAACGATAGTACTCGTATAATGTTGTTACTTAAAACAGTACTATATTACCGTATCTTAAAATATAAGACGTTAGTTTCGATTCTGTGTACATTTTAACTTGTGTTTTCTGTTCTATGATTTTTTCTGTAATTATGTTTGGTGACTTTGTTTTTCTTTTTACTTTGTTGATTTTGCTTCCAACTGCACATTTCTATTTCACCCAGACTTCGTGTTTATTCAAATTTAAAAATATACATTTTTATTTACGAAAACCCAACATACCATATATGTTTTCAACTTTGCCTATAAAACCATTCCTAAAGAGGTTAGAAAGAAGTGCCATAAATTTTCTAATTGTTAACTCTTCGAATTGATGATTCCTCGTTATACTCGTGAGAGTGGTGGTGCGGTTTCGCTTGTTACCGGCATGGTGCTTTCCCCTCGTAGCCGTTAATGGGCAACTGTGCAGGGCCCTCCTGCTTCACTCTTCTCCGTTCCTTCTATCTTCGCCATACTTGTACACCCAGTACACTCCTATAGCTTACGCACCGGTGTTACTCTGGCACTTTTGTTATACTACTCAGAGATTGTCAAAGCCGATATCAATTTCTCCCTATATAATATTACTCCATTTGGGATAGGCAAAGAGGACAAGGCTCCTTATCTTTTTACCAACGCACACAATTTTAACATCGTCCATATCTTCAGATCTTGTTTCTTATACTTTTCACCATGTCCACATAGTGAGAACTATGAATGTTCTTATATTATTTAATTTTGATATAAATATATGTTTCATATGTCTTTTATGTATCCAAATCACCTGACACGATTCATTTCTTAATTATGTTTTATTGTGTTGTATTACATTTTCGTTGTGTACAGTATAACCAGCCATCACCTTGCTGTCGTGAAACTGAATTTTTTTTTGTAATATTTTTAATCTGTCAATAATAATTTGTTCGATTTCCGGTTAGAGCACCCTTGGTGTGTCTCATTATTTTATTATGGTATTATTAGTACATTTCCATATATATAGTCATTTGACGTCCTCGCGGCCAGTCTTCTCCTATTTTTGAAGGTGTATCTCGTTGGGAGGACGTTATGAGACGAGCCTAGACCGATTGATAGCTTCTCTCTCAAATGTGTTTTCTTTTCCATTGCCTTAACGTGATACCATATGTATAATTTCAAAATGTATGTTTACCTACTATGTTGCTATCAATTAAACTATTTATTTAAAAACATAATGATTTAACACTTAAATGTGAAAAAATCTACACACTAAAATAAAATTGAAGTGACAGACCTGTTTCGCTTTACAAAGGTATTTTCAAACAGGCATGTCACTTTAATTTAAGTGTTAAATCATTATATTTAAAATGGAGTTGTACAATATAAATATCATACGAATTTATAACTATTGATTTATAATTGTTGATTTTTTAAAATTGTTTTTTCAATCTAAGGGTAGTTGGAGAAGCTCCGACGGATTATTTAACAAAGGCAATTAACAGAGACTGGAATGATGTAACAAGTAACAATGTGCCAGTGAGAGGGTGGCGGGATCTCGCCTCTTTATCCCCTAACCGCCCCTGTCTCCTCCAGTAACGATCGTTTCAAGGACTTTTTTTGATTTGCTGTCTTCATTTCATACGTTTCCCATTTGATTTGCAAATGCACTTGAGGTTTCACCGCGTATTGCGGTAGAGTTTAATCGGACTGATGTATATTGAATGATTTCCGCCCATATTTTCGATATTTTTTAAAATCACTTGAGAATAATGGCAATTTAAATATATGTGCTTCAAATTTTCATCATGCTGATTGACCTCTTAAAAATGTATATTTTCAGAATCTATTTTCCGATAATTACTTTTGAAATAAGTTTTATATTAATTAATACCTTCTTGGTCGTTCCCTCAAGTCTGATGATTGTGATCATGCTCATCAACCATGTTTCTCCAGCATAAGCGATCTCTTGTTCCATGAAGCGCCTCCTAAAATGACCACACCGCCTGTTTTTTCACTTGCTAGCTCCATCAGACGTGTGGGCTACCTCTGCTCCTTTTACCATTCAAACTTCCACTCAAGTCTGTCATTCACTTCCCACGTTATTTGTCTAAATTATAGGAAGATTCTTCTGCAGACAGGGTTAACTCAACTACGATCTATTCAATAATCGGTAGATTGGTTCATCATTTATGTATGAACTGTTTGGTTACACATTAATATCACGACGACCTTCGTGGCTTAGTTGGTAAGACGCATGTCTCCCAACTCGGAGATGGTCGGTTCAAGTCTCGCTGGAACCCAGATTTTTTTTAAAAAGGATTCTAGTCTGGTTTTTACTTAACGCTTCACTTAACATTTTTCTGGTTTGTTGGAAGAGATTACCACACGACAATAAGCCCGCCAGGTTGTCCTGTATATAACGAAAGTGTAATACAATACAATATCATCACTCTGTACTATATCTCGTGCGGAGTAGGCATGAACAGACCTTCACACACTTCGTTCTATAATATTTAAGCAAACCTCAAAATGCATTGTCATGCACATTATTCATGCTTTATATTTTATTTTATTTATTATTTTGTGTACATGTTTATACAATTTGTACATGGTTTTACATTTTGTATGCGTGGTTATAATATTTTTTTAATTCTCTCTTAAACGTAAATAAGGATGGTGCAGATCTGATAAGTATTTGAAATTCGTTCCACATTGGCGCTAAGTGATCCGCAAATTAAGATGTGTAAAATGTGTTGTGATGTGTTGATATACAAAGGAATATTTTCGTCCGATCGAAGAGAACGTCCGTATTCTGAGAGTGGAATTTTTCGCTAAGATATGAAGGAGAAATGGGATTGTTAAGAACGTAAAATAATGTCGACAGAACTGTTATAACCCATGGTTCTTTACCATTTGTCTTACTAATCATTAGTCACGTCCTGATTCATCCTGCACAATGTATAATTATCCTGTTCACTCATCCTTTTGACTACCCCGATCACATTATTAAATGTGCATCAATAAGATGAGAACCTGTTATTCATCCAACTTACTCTTTAAATAGTGTGCTAACATCATGATATTCGTCATTATTATTTGGTAGTTGCTTCGACTAACATATATTTTAAATAAAGATTATACTTACATCGAGCGTTTTCTTTGGAGACCTCCGGAGCTATTCAACGAAGAAGATTAACCTGACGTAATTGTTCTTCAAAATTTATACAAGAATCTCAGTGTAACGCTCACGACCGACTCATAATTCCATCTTTGCGAATCAGTCAACAAGGCATAACAGAACGTTCAACTTCCTTCGCTGCCTGATTTGAAGTCTGAAACTTGGTCATACTTTGTTAAGTTAAATATGAATCGGATGCAAACGTTTTGGAGTCTCCCCTTTTCTGAAAAATAATATTTATGTACAACGACAAATAAATAAATATTAAATACGTCTATCTAATATCAAACTCTAATATCGAAACCAGATGTACCACGCGGGTGTTGTTGGTTTCGTGTGAGTGGGTGGGCAGATTAGAAAGCTACTCGCTTCCCCTGCTGAATGATAAGAAAGCTCACTATAATATTACAAGAAATGGCAAAAGGCTCAAGGCCTAGCGGATCCGGGTGCATCTCCCGGGGTTGACGCGAGAACCAAAAGCCTCGTTCAAATTGAAGTAGACCAACACTTCATTTTTTTATAATATTTTATATACTTAGTTTAAGTCCAAAAAATTATTTGGTGAATTCGTATAATTAATATGCACTGTAAACTCTTTTTGACTTTTATTAATATCTTACAACCTCGAGTTGGTTAATTACTTTTTTATATTTTATCCGTGGACAGTAGGCGTTTCTTTAGTAAGGGGTAAGGCGAAAATTACATATATTTGTCATCACCCGCTTTTTTTTATTTCTTTACTGGTATTATTGATAGCTTTATCTGTGAGTTAAGGTACACCAAATAGTCCATAGTGTCAAAATTGGAAACTTATTGAAAGCTGAAACATAGGTCTTAAACTACGCTTTCATGTAATTTACTGGCGTTATTAGGATTAGGGGTACCGGACATAGAACATCTATGTGAAAGAGTAGAATATTGATTTGAAAAACATTATATTTAATACTATATTTATATTTCTTATAGCTTTACTAAGCAAGTTCTGTCTTAAGGCAAGTTGCAGGTTCAAAGCTTAATTTGTCAAATATGCCAGCTTCGATCTCTACATGATTACACACTTTCAGAACTGGCCGCTTTTACGACTCGAGCGTTTTATTAGCACAATTGTTATGTCACCTTTAATTTTTTTTCTTTTGATTTGAATTTGTCCAAGTCAAAATTTACTCGGGTTTCACTTTCGTTACATACGTTACAGCTTGGCGGGTTTATTGCCACGTTTAAATATTTCCAACTATCAAGAAATATGTTACAGAGGGCTTACGTGAAACAAGACTGGATCCCTTTTTTAAAAATGGACACCAACAGGAATCGAAACTGCAACATTTCATAGCCTTAGACTTAAATCAATTATCAATCATTATATTTAACAAGAAACCATTTCCATGATTTACACGACATACCAACTACATATATAATTATGAAAATTACATGTTATTTATGCAAATGTTTACATAATTCTACTCTATATAAGATAAACGGTGTATACCAGCCGTCTCATTAGGCTCATTGTCTATTCTAAGACAGTTGTCTTACATTTGCGAAATTCACATATACACACACATAAATAATGCAACAAGTGTTAAGCTGCAGCAATTCGTGAGATTCATCAACTACATCATTCAGCAAAAAAATGCATTGGGGCAGTTTCACTGTAACACCAAAAAATGGGCATATTAACATTGATTCCAATCTGTCGAAATGTTATGAGAATATCAATACGACTGTCCCTACGTCGCGGCCCAATAAATATAAAATTAACGAACTCGCCTATGAAAGGAAAACATCTCCCCTTAATGTGTCAATACATTGAGAGAAAATTAATTTTATTTCGAATTAATTAAAATATCCACTGTGTATCGGCGAGTATTTTTTGAAGATGTAACAATAGTGTCGAACAAAATATGACACCTGTACTGTTGAAGTCCAAATAAGTATCCTTCCGATAGTTGTATTCATAGTTCTTCTCCGAACGCAGCGCTGAGCCCTGAGACACCCTTGGATAACTTCCAGCCGAGTTCCGCTTAGCGGGTCCGGCCTAATGTCATCCTCAGCTTCGTCATCGGTTCGATTTGTCTTTCTCCGAGCTATATTTGTCTCATTAACAATATGGAATACTCTATATGTTCCAATAAACATAAGTATTTTTCTTCATCGCCTTACGAGTAGTTCCACTGTAGAATGAAAGAACGATAGTTTGTTAGATTGAAAAACAGCTTTAAATCTTCACCATCGTCTGTCTTATCTGTGCAACTGTTTTCGTTTATTACTATCTAATGTATAAATGCTTGTGGAGTGATCATTCATCTGGGACGCATGCCGCGCGGAAGGTCGTCGTTTCGAGCTTTGCCCTGTGCTACTCCCCTCAAATGACACAGGTATATAAAAGGATACCTATGACTTCGTTCATATTATATATATTCTTCCAAAATAAAAAGGAAAAATCGTACCGGTGTGCTACGATCGTCTCACTACGGTGTGTCCGTCTTTCAAACTATTTGAAAGAAGGAATAAATTCAATTTCATGTTTCTACTATTATTTGAGTGGTTTCAAAGTGAACCAAGTCCAAAAATATTGAATTTAGGATCACTGCATGAAAGGTGTGCGAAAAACTTTAGCTTTTAGCAGAAAATGCTTTTGTACAAAATAAGCGTAATAAATGTACTCAATATAACACTTTTCAGAATTGCGATTACTAAAATACCGTACAGAATTAGAAACACTAAAATGTTTGAACCTAGTTTACTCAAAACTAACCAGAATGGACATGGTTCACTTGGCTTGTGAACGACTCATTTACAATATAGTTGAAAGCTCCGATGTATTGGTTCAAATTAGTTTCCACACTTCTGCTAGAAACACACGGAACGTTTTATAATTCAAATATGTCAATAACAATTTACTAACGACAATCGCAAGTTTTAATTCATCAATTGTGAGAATACAACAATCGGGTAACACTGTCTGGTTTTGTAGATATTTTTAATGTAGATGTTATTAAGTTCAGTAGAGTCCTCCGGCATTTTCTCAATCCTAGATCTTGTTGACTGGGAGACTAATTATTCAGTTTTATCTTAAGTTTTTTTTTGACCTATAATTTCGTATTTTGGTTGTCTTTGAAAGAGATTTTATTTTTCCTGCTCAAGTGGAAGTGTTATATTGTTGAATAAGTTTAATTACTTTTAACTTTTCTTGTTGTGCTATCCATTTGTATTTTCATTCTTTTTTTGAAAAATATATGTATGCATCGTTAGTTTTTCTTTAACGTGTTCTTCGCGGGAAGCACAAACGCCTGTGATCTGATCTGTAGCATTCCTTTGTGTATTTTACGTAATGTTTAGTTTATCTCCTTTATTTAATGAGTGTCCTTAAGAGTAATGACTATTATTTATTATCAGAAAATTACTTGAATGTCATGTTTCCTTGGTGGTGTAATCAAATATCAGTGGTTCTAAACAAAATACGCTTTTAAACTTAGAAATTAAAAAACGCCGAAATTGTGCCGCGCACAGGATTCGTGGAATTTGATTTTTAACGCGGTGTATAGGTTAAAGATGTTGATATACAATTGGGTAACTTCATGTCATGTTTGATGGATACTTTTAATGTACATGTTGTTGAGTTCAAAATGGTCCTTCTCTGGCATTTCCTCAATCTTAAGTCTTGGCTAGGATATTGATTATTCAACTTTCATTTTGTCTTATTTGTTTTTGTAATATTACCTAAATTTTCTCAGTCGACCTCCGTGGCCTGGTGATAAGACACTTGTCTGCCGATCCGGAGGTTGCGGGTTCGATCCCCGCTGGAACCCAGATTTTTTTAAATAGGATTCTAGTCAGGTTAACACTTAGGGCCTATAAAAACAACTTTCTGGTTGGTTGGAAGAGATTGCCACATGGCAATAAACTCTCCAGATTAAAAAAAAAAGTAAAAAATAAAATAAAAATAAATAAATTTTCGTTTTCTCGATGTTCTTGAGAGGAATTTTCTCAATGTTTTTGAGGTAAAGTTTTGTATTGTTGATTGAATTGATTATTTTTTTACTTTCCATGTTGTATTATATTTTGGTTCATGCATTATATTTTGAAAGATATCGTGTATATATCCTGATTTTTTTTTAAATATTTATACGTTATCTTTTGTTTTATAATTGTTAAAGATATTTATTAAGTGTCGTTTATTTTGTCAATAAATAATTAAATTGTCTCTTCGCAAAGCAAATCATGGCAAGTATCCTTAAATTTGAGATTGACAGGTTGTGTAGTACAATAATGAGATTGACAGGTTGTGTAGTACAATAATGTCCACTAAGAATAAGAATAGTGTGAGAAAATAATTTCATTAACATTCAGGAGTTGCAGTATATGGAATGATTATTTGCCATTTAGCGGGATTTTCCCTCCCGGAGGCCACACAACGCAATAATAACGCTGCATAGACGAATGAGTCTTTTAAAAATAGCGCTGTGGAGGAAAACCTCGCCATCTTTTCCCTACTTTCTTTATACTCTTTATTTATTACCTCCACTCCTGCTTCTTTACTTACTCCCTTATTTTCTGCCCTCTAAAGTCTAGTCTCGCTCAGACTGAAGAAATGTATAAGAATACAGTTGGCTTCTCACAAAAGTAAGAATCATTACATTACGAATCAATCATTACATTATCATTACAGTTTAAAGTTCATTTAGGTTTTTTCATGAAACCATTCCTCGTTTACGAGGAATGGTTTCATTCTAATTCTTTATTCTAATAAAAACATTCAAAGACCAATTCCCGATGGTACCCAAAATAAATAAGAAAAAGGTGGTAGAGGAAGACCAAGGAAAGTGTGGTGGATAATATTTTAAAAGGAGGAAATTTAGAATGTCAGAGAAATCGTAGGAGTTGTATAATATGGTGTATGGATGTAGACGAGGCAAAATATGTGTGACGCGATAGGAAATTCTGGCATTCTCCTCTCTGCTTGTCACGATAGGGAAATGACGTGATGGTATGTATGTACAAATATAGCCACTGCATAAGATCGATCAAGACTCCATAACGTCTGTTCGATCTTTCTCAACTAGACAAATTATAGTGAGATCCAGTCGATCTCAGTGTAGTACGAATCTCAGAGGATACTTTTACACAACCGTTTCCTTGGTTGGCACAGTCTTACATCAGTCTTTAGTAAATTGTTACATATCTGAGTAATTGAAGTAAAAAATATGACAGAATTGAACGCGCTATTCGTTCGTTCAGCCCTTTTCGGGATAGAAAAATATTGTATTATATTATTATTATTTTATATACCAAGAAATAGTTTAAATCCTTTTACAGTAGATCTTTCAATTATAATAGATAGTTTTACTTCCAGACACGAATACGTGTGAATGTGTTGAATAAATAAATATTTAATTTGTAATCTATAAGAGACACACAATGATACATTGATTATTTCTTGTTTGTTCCTTTTTTTCAATAAATAAATAAATAATAATAAAATAACAAATTTTTCAAAGGCCCAAAACAGCTATTTATAAGTAATTTATTTTATATTTCCAATAATATCTTAATTGTTCTCGACTGACTTTGTCGACTCAGTTCTTCCATTTTCTGTCTTCCTCTTTAATGCTCTTACCAAGATTGATTTTAATTCGGTTAGTTCAGCGGATGCGCTCCCTTCCTCTTGCGACTTTGATCTTTAGTGTTATCGTCTCTTTGGACCAGAGTATACGAGTACTTCCCAAAATATTGTAAGATTTTGACAGTTTTTTTTATACTTTTCTCATATCGTTTATACATATTGCTTCTGCCAATCTTCGTAACCTAGTTGGTAAGAAGTTTAACTTCCACCCGGGGGTTTCGAGTACCCGATGGTATTCAAAAAGGGTAATAATACTGAAATGCGCTAGACGTGTGCTACTGTTGTCTTTTTACGTGAGGGGTAGTGTTCCAATATAATTGCCAGAACCGTGCTCACTCCAGTGGTTCTAAACCAAAAGGCTCGTTATGGGGCCGAAGACAATGATGCCACGTTTTTCAATATACCTTAATCCGAATTGTAAACTCAGTTTTCGACACTTCTGAACTTCTACAATTTATCGCTCTCTACGTCCTTCACCTTGTCAGTCGCCAGCGGCTGTATTTCTATTCCAGTCAAGCAAAAGCTCATTCTTGTAGTAATTTCCCGATAGTGTTATGCATCGATTGAGGAATGAATATATGATATTTGATATTGATGCTAACTTATTCAAGGCAAATTTGTTCGTCATGTTTTCTCCTCTGCACTTAGACTATATTTCTGCGGTAAGCAATCCCGCGTGATCGAGTATGGTTATCAAACATTCTGTGGGTGGAAGATGCCTACCCGTATGTTGGTTGAGTGTGTGAAAGCTTTTGCTCTTTATTAAGCGCACAGTCTTGACAAATCAATGCCAATGTTTTTATACCAAGGAGATCAAGGTTCCAAGACGATTGGCAGGTGTAATCTACTGTAGCCTCTCTTAAGACAAAGTTTTATTAAGCGCTCTTTTATGTTATTGAATAGCGCTATACTAATATATGATAAACTGCATGTAAGCTATACATATAAATTCTGATGTAAAACGGTCCAAGAGTTAAACCAGTTCGGAAGTGAATCCGCCACTTCCGAACTCGCTTAACGTGATTTTAACAGTTACGAGTAGATGATGACTGCCGACAAATATTTTTATTGTGGTTATTTATCGCTAACCTAATTAATTTGTTGTGTTTACTAACTCTTTGACTTTTGTACAAATTTAAATGTTTTTTTTTGTATTGTTGTAAATGTTTTATTTTACTAAAAAATTAAAAGCCCTACAGGCGTGTACGAATATATTGAAAATAAATAAATCAACAATTCGGAAATATTCAAGGTTTACCAAACGATTGAATAAAACTTATTCTTTCTATATTTAAACTCTTTGAATAAAATAAATACGACAGGAACTGAAAGAAAAGCGAAGATGACTTATTTCTATATATCTTCAAGACTTTAAAGAATCTCCCTTATACCTGTTTAATTGTTCTTCATCGTCCTTTTTCGCCATGAACTAGAGACAGGGAAAATTTAAACTAGCAGAAGCTCTTAAAACGCTCTTCTGTGAAGTCTTGTAAAACAAGTTTTATTATAAGATTGTCCAGAAAGTAAGCGGAAAGTCCGGTGCACTTATGTAAAATTTAAACGAAAAATTTATGCTGTTTGTGGTTTTCGATATTTTCAGTATTTTTTATTTGTGTCGCATTTTTTCACTTACGGTAGTAAAAACACATTGAACACCAAAGAATAAATTATTTGGTTCCATCTTCGAAATGACGTCAAAAAACTACTCAATCAATTTGGATAAATAATAGGCGATAATGTTAGCTTTCATAAAAATATACATTCAGCACGTTTGGAATCAATACATAATAGTGCGTTAGTGCCCAACTTGACGTATGGAAATGACAATGGCAGAAGAAGGATAAAAGTAAGATTAATACTGTGCGTGCAGTAAGGAAAATGTATGCAGTGTCAATGTATGAAAGATGGCGGAATGAACACAGAAATGGATGCATGGATAGAATTGATGTTTTAAGTAAGATGAAGAAAGGAACTAGAATATGGTTTGGACATGTGGAGAAAATGAATTATGAAAGAATGACTAATCAAATATACAAGTCAGAAGTGCGAGTGTGCGTGGAAGAGGCAGACCGAGGAAAACGTGGCTGAACCAAATGCACTAACTTTGAAAGAAGTTTAAGTGATAATTATGAATAATAGAAGACTGTGCATGACAAGATGTATGAATGTGGAAGAAGCGGAAGTTGTGTGCTTGGATAGAATAGTTCGGAGATTTGTTCTCACGCGAGGGACATGGCGTAATTATATATACGTGTATGTACGTAACAAAAATCTTAAGTACTGACATCTATCCGAGAAATACGAAACTATATTTCGGACAACCCAGCAATTTAGCGCTTTGCACGACGATCTATTATGATGCATTTCAAAACATGATGTTTATCAATGTTCAACTCTGTCGTGTCTTCCAGGGTGGGGGGTATCTGGATGCGCGGCATCTCCCCAGTTCCCGGTTCCCATTAGGAGCATGTTAAATTCATTCCTGCTAAATCTTCGCTTGGCGCGATTACCTCGCAGCATATTATTATTCATTCATTCCTTTGCACTCAGACTTGGGAGACGCATCCGCTTTGTGTACATACAGCCTAATCGTCAGGTGCAGTACATATTTATGTTAGGGATGTTTTAGATTAAACATAACAATAACGTTGAATTCTAAAGCATTGTTAAACGCATTGTGTTTACTAGAAGCGACAAGAGTATAAAATGAAATAAAACCCTTTTGAAAATATGTGTTTATTCAGATTTTTTTATTTGCACTATACGAGCATATAAAAACGCACTCGATTCACAAAAGTATGATATATCGAAAAAACATAGATCAGAATCCAGTAAAATCCGAATTTCGTGGTGAAATACTGTTTCCAAAAATGTTTGTTACGTACAAAGTTGCGAAATGTGGGAAATGTAGGGTGTGGGCTGGAAAACATCTGATGTCCTCGTGAACGGGCTCAACTTCTATTGGTGGGGGTGTATCTCTGCTGGGTGATGTTATGAGATGAACCCAACATTTTGATTGCTTCTATCTTAAATGTATTTTCTTTGCTATAATCTTGAAATATATGATTGTGACGTAATAACTCCCTACGAAATTTGATAGCCGTATTTGTTTATACAACTGCATATGATCTTGAACATATACCATACAAAAGAGCATTGTCTATTTTAACATTTTTGCTCCGTTTTTTTTTTCAATTCAGCGCTCAAGTTTGATTACTGGCGGATTCACCTCTGAGCTGGTTTTATCCGTAGCCTGTTTTACATTTAAATTTATGTTTATCTGTTACTTATTCGCCGCTTATCATACACTATTATAGCCGTTATCAAACTACATAAAAATAGCGCTTTATAATACTCTTTTTTACGAAATGTTACTGCAAATGAAATCTGCCGATGGTTTTGGAATTTTGATATCATCGCCTTTGGGTCTTTGGGTTTGATTTTTCAAGATTGTGTGCTTGCTAAAGTACAACAGCTTGCACACTTTAAACCAAAAAAAACATGCACAGGCGTCTTCTAGCCACAAGATGACTGATAATCATGCTCGATCACGAGGGATTGTCTATCGAATGTAAAAAAACAATGAAACATATGTTTTTGAGTTTACTTAAGTGCTACAGGCTGCACACTATAAACCAGTTACGCTCAGGTGTCTTCCATCCTCAAGATCAAGAAACATTCAATCATGAAGGATAGCTCTATCATCGTATAGTTTTTTTTTGTAAATTATTGCTATTTTAATTTTAATTTTCTACTCATAAAATAACCAATACAGTATCTAATAGTTGAAAAAAAGGGGTTTTGTCCATGAGGGTATATTAATGGTTCTTAGGTCGGCAGTAAACTTGTTAAAACTTTTTTCAATGTATTTTTTTTTTTTAGTATTGTCTTCTAAGTGCCGCGTATTATTATATCATTAAGAATATTTATCACAGTAAAGTTAATATTCTTTGTGGCTCCTTAAGGATAATAGTATGTATCCTGGCAGAGCAGGATGCTGTGAATATATTTGTAGGAGAGCCTTCACGGGGCCGTGCCCTATCTGCATCTCTGCGGGGGCGGACACTTGACCCAATAACGTTTTTGGCAACGATGTGCTTTTCTCTCAATAAATTGCCTACATTATCATCAATAAATTTATGTCAATCACTTTCAAAATATCCCTTAAATTATTATGTTTTTTGTGTCAAGTCAATTGTTTCTATTCACGTTTTATTTTATGTACTCTTATGTGAAAATTATTTTACTGTTTTTATTTGTTTAGTGACAAAATTAATTAAACTTCAGTTAATGACACTTTTGCATATCACAGTATCCTGTGTTTTTCATTATGACCGAGATACTGTAACCTTTCAGTGTCCACACCTCTGGAGAGGAAATAGAGATTTTCGAAGATATACCAACGAACCATACATACTCACTTTTAATTCTAGGCTCAGGTATCGGTTAATAAAAGAGGCTTCATTTTAATTCTAGGCTCAGGTATCGGTTAGTAAAAGAGGCTTCATTTTAATTTCCATTTTCTATCTACGTCTCGTTGTTACTTTCACAGTTTTGAAGTAAAGAGGCATACATGTTAATTAGCAATGAACTCGTGATAATACTGAAAATCACGATGAATATTTCTTAAAAACGGCTTTTAAATTTTCTCAAATATTTATTCCTTATACCAGTAGTTATCAAAGTTTTTCGGTTCACGACTAATAGTGTACAGCATCGGTACAAAGACTGTAAAATAGGTGGATGACTGCCGCTTAATAATTCGTAGATTCCGGTTTACTTCTTGCGTTTTCGGTGAAAAGTAGCAGGTTGAAGACTCCCCTTTAGCAGGTAGAAGTTTGTCGTAAATAAAACACCGTAGACGTTCCAGAAAGAGAATATATTATGCTCATTTTTTGTTCCTTATGTGCAGCCCATCGCTCATTGTAAGCCCGTTTATTCACCCGTGTATGCCGTCACGGCTTACTAGATACTTGCTAGATACCACGTATACCGCGCGGTCTCTGCATGCATGGGCTGTTCGATTATTTATAGTGATTATTGCGAAGGCCACACATAAGGAACATTTTATTACAATAGGTACAGATATCAACTCTACAATATTTACAAAGCAATTACACAAATAAAAAATTATATATTTTAGGTGACGCATACGTCCGATACAAATAGTATATAAATATTTTTCGTCTATAAAGTTTTTTTTCGTCGTTATGAAAAACTTTTCAATTACACAGATTCCTAAATTAGATACAGCAACCCTCATAGCCTGTTCCACGATAAATGTGACCGTCGAAAATACAGTTGTGCTGATGTGTAAGTCGGCGCAAACGGAACCAAGATTCGCTGATCTTTAGCACTCAGCAAATGATACGAGTATTCATCCTTTACTGATTCCCAGAGCCGGGACAAGGGTGGGGCAACAGAGATACTGGCCCCCGGCACGATATTTGAAGGGTACTACAATTAATCGGCGAAAAAAGAAATTGGCAAAACTAATTAAAAAATAGTCCGAAAAGCATTAAAAAATAACCAAATACGTTGTCAATGTTTGCGACTTGTGAATTTTTTTTAGTTAATTAATAATATTCTACACTTTTTTTAATGTAATGTTGGACAAGATAGATTGTCAGATATGGGTATTCTCTCTATTGTATATTTCATTTCGAACAACATCGATTTCGACAAAGTAATTGATAATTTTTATTGTATTGTATTGCACTTTCGTTGTATGCCGTATAAGCTGGTGGGCTTATTGCCACGTGGCAATATCTTCCAACCAACCAGCAAAATGTTAAAGAGGCCTTAAGTGCAAACCAGTCTGGATTTTTTTTTTAAATCTGCGTTCCAATGGGAATCAAACCCGCAACCTCCGGATTGAAATACAAGCGTCTTACCAACTAGGCCACGGAGGTCGTTTATACTTAAAGCTTGAAAAATAAACTTATAAATGTATGACATTTTAATATTTTCTTCCCTTGATTTATATTGTGGGTTCGTCTTAGTTCGTTCACAATGTTCCTTTTGTTATGACAAGGAAGGTGATTTATTTTAGACAGGAAAAAATCGCCCATTAAAGTAGTGAGAAAACAATACAGTAATTTTACCCGTTCCCGAAAGTATTGAGAAAAAAGTTGTCACCTTATTGTGAGGGCGCGTCTACAAATGGGTTCCTCAGGCGCCAAGATATTTAGTTCTGACTGCTGATTCCAAAACTCATCCAGTTTCATATCGATACATTTAATTTTTAATGTATTCATACTGTCGCAAGACAGCTTAATCAAACCCTCTTCCTCTGCCGATGTCAAGTTAGATGAAGATTGATCCATGTGACAATTAGATATCGGTTTCTATCATGCCCGTGTATCAATCAGCGCATTTAGCTAAGATTACCCGTAGTTATTAATTTTTTTGAGTAACTCTTGGCGCTACTGAGAACTGATCGCGGTAGCCCAGGGCACCGTGGCGCATTCTTTTAAAGTTAGTTTGAATTGCTTAAACATAAATAAAATATTAAGCTGCAGCCAAGACTGGAGCCGAAACTTGCGGGCTCTTTTGTAATATAGACCTATGGCTTTTCCCATCGAGGTGAAGGCATATTACTCGGTCCTACGCACGTCGGCCGCTCCTTGAAGTGAATGGGAACCGGTGGGCGCTCTTTGACCACGGCTCTTGCATGTATTCTGCTCTTTGCTCTTTAACTCGGCCGAAACATTTGGCCTTTGAGGAACTCACAAACTCGCGTTTAGCTGATGCAAATTGCAATTAGAATAGCCGGCTTCTTTCTGAGGTCCATGCCGCGCGCACTGTGGATGGTGTAGTACAAGGTAGGGTGCTATTATAATTTTTTCAACTTCACTCAAAAAAATATATATGGTCATATATAAATGAATGATCGTTGAAATTAAACCATACATTATATAACTGTGTACAGTTATTAATAATTTATTTGAAGTCAGGTGGTTAATTTGACTCGTTTATGTGTCGTTTTCTACTCAAATATTTAAAATTTATTTAATTATTTAGTGTCACTTTTTCCTTTATCTAACACAATATCGATTAAAAAAAACAAAAGATAACGTATCAATAAATAAATAAAAAATTCAATTTATAATACATATATCTTTAAAAAAAATTATGCATAAACATACAAATATGTTATAGTAAAATCTTGTTACGAATACCGAAATAACGAAATTTCCAGTATAACGAATTACGAGTATTTTCACAGATCCGAACAAAATTACTTAACGGCAGTGGTAAAAGAATCACATTATAACGAAATAAATATTTCAGTACAGCAATTGAAAAAAAAAAAACAAATATGTACAAAAACACGAACTTCATAATCATTTAGAGATTAGCATACCATGTAACATCGCAACTTTACTTCGGTTTAGGTCGTCTAATTTCGGACTTCATAGGAATGTCACAATTGTTTTTTCAGCCGCCAGAGCGAGTCTTGATCAGAGTAAATCGTTCTCAATGAGTCATAAGCATTTTATTAATCGTCGCGGGGGTATGTTTAGTTTTGATGCATGCTTTCGTGGTTTTATTAACTTTTAAATTTCTTCACCCTTAAATGAATAAAAGTAGCGGAAAACAACGACGATCTTGAAAGAAAAAACGGAAATTTTGGGAAAAGTAAGCACAGAGCACAAGAAAAATACTGTTGCGACCCAATGAAAAATAATGGATTTTATTACTATTTTACGTATGTAGTTATATATATATGTAAATATGTTGTTTGTATGTATTGGGATTAATTGATAAAATGTAGTATATGCGAATAAAAATGTTTTTTTTTCCTAACGAATTTTATCAGTATAACGAAACAATTTAATAGGTCCCTAGAAGTTTGTTATAACGAGATTTGATTTTATATAGTATTATTAATGTATTATATAATTTAAAAAATCAAATACAATTAATTAAATTCGTGGGTATATTATAGAGCAAATTACATAAAAAAATACTTAAGATAAAATTAAATAACCACTCCAAGACGTAAGATTGAGAAAATGCTAAAGAAAGATCATGAACTTAACATTTATTGTACTCGTCTATTAAAAATACTCACCAAAAGAGCACTTTTTGGACACAAAAGTATAAAATTACTAGTTTTTTACCTTACAATTGTCAAAAAGCGAGTTTAAAAACAAAAAAACATTACAAAAAAAATCTACTTTCGTGATGGTTTCTTTGTTCACATATGAGTACAAATATGGTATGTCTCTGAATGATTAACACAAAATTTTCAGTTGTTTGTTTAGAAACTTGTTTATGTTTGTTATGTACGTATTTTAAAAAATGAATGGCTCTCTACTTAATAATATATTACAAAAAAAGACAGGTGTCACTCAGGTGTCACTGGTTCGATCCCTGGTGAATTCACTTCCGATCCGATTTTACTTTTAGACCTTTAGTATTCATATCCACATCCTAGAAGGATTCGAATCCCATCACCTGCACAAGAACCGCTAACTGATACTCGAACATATATGAATAAAATGGTTTAACGATGGAAATCGAACCCCACTCTTAATGTTTAAAAGAAGCGTCTTACCAAATAGGCCACGGAGGACGATACCTGTAGGGCGAACCCCCTTTTTATAATAGGTACTAACGGGAATCGAACTCACAACCCTCGGGGTGTAAAGATATGCGTTTTATCAACGAGATTACTTTGTGGACTTACATATAAATAGTTGCCTAACATAAATAATATGTAATGTACTGTATTCCACATTCGTTGTATACAATATAACCTGGCGGGTATATTTCTACGTGGCAATCTCTTCCAACTTACCAGAAATGTGTGAAAACCAGACTGGAACCTTTTTTTTTTTTTTTTAAATCTGGGTTTCAAGTTAAATCGAACCTGCAATCTCTGCGTTGAAAGACAAGCGCCTTGCCTACTAAGTCACGGAGGTTTTTACATGTATAATAAAACTAATTCAAAAGGTATTTTTGAGCATCATAACGAGCTGTTTTCACCTACTGTGCGCTGGCACTCGCTTGTGGCAATTCAGCGTAGAATACACATATATTATGTAGAGGAGAAAAGAAATATACGAGTACTTACGAATATACTCGTATGTGTAGTGTATACGGTAAAAAATGTGCAATTTGTCGGAATTTCAAATGAAAACACTATCCGATAGAATAGAGCCGGTATTGTTGAGTTTGAGCGCCTCTTATATCAAAGTAGTAAAATATATTGTGATTCAGTTAAGCTTTACAGCTGACTGCTGAACTGAAATACATCTGAAAAGTGGCTTACAATTTAAATGTGACATCGAAAACTCTCGGACGCATATATGTTATATGCAACAAAAAATCAGCCCACAAAACTCTTTTTAAAATATATATTGCACATAACATACTTATTTATTTATTTAACACTTTCATGCAAACACATCTGGCGGATTTATTGGTTTAAATCAAGCATGAAAAATCCGCAGCCCGCCAGAGTATTTTGTGCGGCCCGCAATTTTTTTTTTATAAATCATGAAAAATATATCAATAAGATGGAGTTAACACATCGATCAATAAGTCCCGGGACTAACCAACCGATGGCGCCTCTAATAACAAACCCATTATCAGTAAGTACCAACCTTTAGAAGTTACGTGTCAAACTTTCATGACATTCCGACATTGTGTCATTGAGTTACAGTGGTTTTAGTGACGCTACTTTTGCTATTTTCTGAATAATGGAAAAAAACAAATTTAGTGTGTTGATAAAACATTGCTTTTTAATGGGAAAAATACCGTTCAAACTCAGCGATGACTTGAAAAGTGTTATCTGGGCTCTGCTCCTTTGAAAACAACCATTTGTCGGTGGTATGCTGATTTCAAACGCTGTCGTACAAACACAAATTATGCTGAACGCTCTGGTCGTCCAAATGAGGCTGTTACACCAGAAAACATAAAAAAACTCAAAATTGTGATGGAAAATCGCAAAGTAAAGTTGCGTGAGATAGCTGACATCCTGAAGATATCATTTGGTAGTGTTTACACTATTTTGCACGAATATTTGGTCATGAAAAAGTTTTTTTCGAAATGGGTGCCGCGTTTGCTCACAATGGAACAGAAATGCTGATTGGCACTGTAAGAGCGCTGTTTGGCACTGTTAACGCGAAATAAACAGGAGTTTTTGCGGAGTCGGTATGTGACAATGGATGAAACTTGGATCTACCACTATACTCCGGAATCAAATCGGCAGTCAGCTGAGTGGAGAGCAGCCGGTGAAAGTCGTCCGAAGCGACCAAAAACTCAACAGTTATGGCCTCCGTATTTTGGGATGCGCATTGTATAATATTCATCGATCACCCTGAAAAGGGAAAAAAACATCAATAGCGAATATTATATAGCGTTCTTGGAGCGTTTGAAAGCAGACATTGCAAAAAACCGCCCCATATGAAGAAGAAAAAAGTTCGCTTTCATCAGGACAATGCACCGTGTCACAAGTCGATGGTAACGATGGCCAAAATTGCATGAGTTGAGCTTCGAATTGCTTCCGCACCCACCGTATTCTCCAAATTTGGCCCCCAGCGACTATTAGCTGTTCGCAGACTTCAAAAAGATGCTCCAGGGAAAGAGATTTGGCTCCAATGAAGAAGTAATTGCCGAAACTAACGCCTATTTTGAAATCAAAGATAAATCGTTCTACACGGCTGGCATAGAAAAGTTAGGAAAGTGTTGAAATGAATGTATCGCCCTTGAAGGAGACTATGTTGACGAATAAAGAAGAATTTTGGCAAACAAATGTTGTTTTAGTAGTTAGTCCCGGGACTTATTGATCGATGTGTTACTTATCAAGCCTAATATACAATATACAGTCTTGTGAATGCGAGTGTCAAGTTTCACATTAATTTATATTATTAAAAATGATTATACTATTCTAAAGAATACACATTTTATTTCATATTTACTACCTTGATAAAAAAGTTTTAGGACTTTATAGTATTCATAAAATCGAAAATACAAATTTATCAAAATCGATATGGTCCCCTTCAAAGTACTTTCCATCGACTGCAACGCACTTACGCCAGCGCTTGATCCAATCCTCGAAACACCGCTGGTACTCAATTTTCGGTATGTCCATCAGAGCCGTCTTCGATTTTTTCATTACATCCTCTCGGGTGCTGTAACGCGTTCCGCGAAGCGGTTTTTTAAGTCGGTCGAACAGGAAAAAGTCGCAGGGAGCCAGATTAGGTGAATTCAAAGGCTGCTGGATAGTAGTCGTGTTGTTTTTGGTCAAAAACTCGTGGAAATCATGTCTTTCGCGATTTCAACGCGGTCCTTTTTTTGCATGAAATTAAGGTATTTCGGCACCAGTTTTGCAGCGACACGTCTGAGGCCCAAATCACTAACCAAAATGTCTTGAGCGGATCTATAAGCGATGTTCAAGTCCTCTGCCAGCTCTCTGATGGTCAATTTGCAGTGTTCGGCCAACATTTCTTTGATTTTATCGATGTTTTCATCGGTTTTTGACTGCCACTGCGTTCGTCATCCTCGACTGAGTCACGACCAATTCTGAAGCGTTCGTGCCACCAAAAAACACTTCTCCAACATTTCCAATGTCTGCGGACCGTTAAATCCGTTTTTTACACAAAATTTAATGCAAACTCGTTGATGCACAGTTGATGCCATTTTCAAACTTGTAAAAAATCGAAAACACGCACAAAGGTAGATGTACTCAGTACAGCGTAACTTTTACAAATGTTAAGCTATGACGCTGAAATTTGGAGGGAAGTGTAAATGATACATGTGGTAACCTAACAAAAAAAAAAAGAATTCCAATCGGGTGACTGACAGCGCCACACGGTGGCCGGTCCTAAAACTTTTTGATAAAGGTAGTATGCAGTTCATTCAAGAAATAATAAATGTCTTGCGAATGAAAAAGTGCCAAGTTGAGGTTTTGTTTAATAATTCATTGGTATACATGACTGTGTCTTTATATACCCGTAATGTATGAAAACAATATTTAAAAAACTAACAAAAATTTTTAATAAAAAGTACATCTAAAGGAAAATAGGGGTTAAGGTTGGGAATTGTATGGGAGGTAAGGAAGAGGAACATTTTAAGATAAATAATGCTTCTTTAGTTCATTTTTAAATATTAATAAGGATGTTATACATCTGATTGAGTCAGGAAGGTAAGGTCGTTCTAAAGTTGAGCCGAGGGAACCGCAAAAGATGGTCTGTAAAATGATGTGTGATGCGTTAGTGTACAGAAGATTCTGCTGTATTATCACGCTTCCGTTGTATTCACTAGTACAACCTGGCAGGCTTATTGTAATTTGGCAATTTCTTCAAATTAACCAGAAATATGTTTCGAGTCTTTAAGTGAAAACCAAACTAATCAAGTTTAAAAAAAGTCTATCCGAAATCGAACCATGGCACTATGGTACCATTTCTGTGTCGGGATAGACATAGAGGAAAAAGCGACAAACTTTCCTATCTTGACAGCTTTCGCCTCTACATACATTCATCTCTATTGTTTTCTAATCTTTCATTCGACTTTTTCATTCCCTTTGGTACAATCATGATGTTAATGAAGTGTCCAGAAGGTTTCCAGCATTTGTCCACGAACGTATATACTGATCCGTCTATTAACTGTTGTGTACACTTCTACTTAATCTATATTTAATCTCTTTTATACAAGTAATTAGAACATTTTTTGTCGATCTCTGCTGTTTAACAGGAAAACTTTCTTTCGTAACCACATGTGGAAAAACAATGTGTGACAGAATAAAGAATGAGGAAATAAGGAAAGAATGCGAATTGAAAGATGGTGCATTGTTTAAGATGAAGAAGGAGCATTGAGATGGTTCGGCCACGTAGAAAGAACGAATGATGAAAAATTATCTAATCTATACGAGTTGTATAGAAGATACAAGCAGTTTGGGGAAGACTTTTGCAAATGTGAGTGGAAGGCGTGGTAGAGGAAGACCAAGTGGTCTATAGTTGAATCAAGTGAATGATATTTTTAAAGATGGAAATTTAAATAAGTCAAAGGAATTGTGGGAGATGTATGAGAAGGTGTATGGATGTGGAAGAGGCGAAATATTTGTGTTACAATAGGAAAGTCTGGTGCTCTGTCCTCTGTTACTCCGACAGCAAAAACGGCGGAATGTGAACGTAGAAAATTAATGAAAGGAACCGAGTAAATGGAGTTAAAATGCGTGCACTGAGAATAGTATGTGGTGTGTTAATGTAGAACAGAATGGGAAATTGTAATTATTAAGAACGAATGTGAGCTAAAAACTGAAGTAGGGTGAAAAAGAGCATGTTGAGGAGGTTTGGATAGATTGAATGGATATTCGAATTAAATTTTGGAAGTAAATGTTAAAATGACAGGTAAATCGTAGGAGATATATGAAAGATGTATGAATATAGATGAGGCCAAGATATGTGTCGTGATAACAAAGTTTGCAATTCTGTGTTCTGCCTTCCCCGACAGGGAAACGGCGTGATAGTATATTGTTATGTTATTTTAAAACGACTTATCATAGTATCGCAAACTTTTATGAGTTATCTAATGAGTAATAAATACAGATCTTTTTTTTTGTAAAAATAATTAATTTTTGTAAAAATAATCGTTAATTAATGTTTTATGCAAAAATATAGACGAACTTGAAATTAACTGATCCTAACTTGAGTTCATACTTCGCGCTTATTTACCATGTCCAAAAATTTGAATATTAGTAATGCCATCTAGGCTGCAATGTAAAAGCTCACCACTCTGGCTGATACCGGCGGGAACCGCTTTACCCGCCGTACATCCAAGTTCTTCCCGCTTCTGGTAGATGGCGGCCGGCCCGCGCCCGCCCGAACTGTCAAAAAGCATCATCGGTCGTGTGCTTGTCGCTTCTGCTCGAAGGATGCGCGTCGCAGCGTAAAATATCATATTTCTTTTTTCAGATGGAATTCTTCCTTTTTATTGGTACTTATTATTTTTTTCTTTTTTTTATTATTTTTTTGTGTTATCTTTTGTTCACTTTTATTTTGTTTTATTTGACATGTACTCGGTTTTGCGCGAGCAACCTTCGGAACCAAACAAATTTCTAATTTCGTTTCTTGACTGAATTAGACGATGTTTATAGTTAAAAACAACATTGACATAATTTTTTTGTCCACATTTATTTGAGATTGCACCTGAACCTTTTTCTTAATAACTTATTTAATAAGTTAAATACTTCTTATCAAGCTAAAACAGATCTCATGTGTTTTTGTCAATTAACCTATAATCTTCGAAAGCTTACTATTTCCACTCTCCTGTATCGCATATATTACTCCAAGAAAAAATACCCATAGTTGTAATCAAATCAAACATTTGATTTTAATATCTAAGACAAAGTTATAATTATTTACTTTTCCTTGTCCGGATATATTTTACAACAGTTTAGAGACCTGGGTTTTATTTTGTTTGTATTTTTAAGACTTTTCATCCACATCTGTTTTCTTGGCAGATTTCTCGACTTAAATATGTGCAATTTCTTTTATACTTGTGCAATATTATTAATTTTATGTTTGGCCTTGGGACACATTTAAAACAACCCTTGTTTTTTTATTGTTTTCCTTTTACAATTATGTATAATCTAACTTCTTTATAGTTGTCTGGTTATCCAATTTTGTTTTTTAGTTGCGTTATGTCAACAAATATGAAAACATTGTAGAAGTGGCACTTGAAATGTTTGTCAAATAAAGATTCCCTTAAAAAGTACAAACTTAGACATCGCTTTTTGTCTTTTGATTGAATTATGTTTTGAACATGTATCATATAAACATGCTTTAAAGATAATAAAATAAATTGTTAGAATTTTACTTCTAGCTTCACAGAAGTGAAATGTACTCACAAAGATGGATTTGTCAATATATAATAATGTATATGTCTAAATTAAAAGGTATCTTTACCCCCTTGAAAACTCAATTCACTAAAAATACTCTTAATCCATTTGTTATTCCGTCATAAAAACTACTACCTATATAGAATATGCGTATAATTTAAAAGCCCCTTTACAGTGAGATGTCATTATTGCAAGTGTTAGTGTTTTTGTATTTTCTTCTTCATACTTAATAGATAAGCAAAAAATTGCCAATATTCAAAATCATAGGAGTATATAAATTTTATTTGTGTTATTTTATACGAAGCTTCCTTAGAAACACAGACTGCAATCTAATGAATAAGATTGTTAATACATTCTTACTGAATTGAAATTCATTGTTTAGATTTTTTTTTAGTTTAAAAATAACTGATCTTTTTTACGATAAAATTTCAATTTGCCAAATTAATTTCAATATATTTACCTAATTCCTCGAGTTAAGTCATAATTATTAGATTTTTATTTTATAAAATATCCATGGCCGGACTAGGAAACAACATTGATTCTGTCAATATTTATAAATGTTGCATCAACTTTATTATTTGAAAATAAACAGCATTTCGGAATGCATAACATCAATGTATCTAAACAAAAGCTATACAGTCTCTTATTTATTTCAATCACGGCCAATAAGAATTAGTTTCATTCACTAAAATATATAAAAAACCTTCACTTTTTCCAACATTTCGTATTATTATTATTGTAAAATAATACTTCAACACAAAAAGGCCACTTGATCTTTTTGCTTCATATAACAATAGAGCAAAACTCTCGGCGTTCATAATTTTTGGACCCAAATCATAACGCTTCCTTTCACAGAGTTTGACATGAGTCATACTCGGGAGCGTGCTGGGCATCGATCGGTTCTGACACGCGCAGATGTTTCCCCTCCTCGGGATATTCTAACGGGTGGATTCTAAATCAACCCTAATATGTTTACCATTTAATTTTGGGATGGTATCTTTTATAGTATTTTTTTATAGAATTAAGGCAGTTTTTAATGTATACTTTTTTAATAAATAGTAATGTGACCTTTTGTACCAAGAAAAATAATACATCTAAAAATACACAAAGTCTTAACATGAAAAAACGAATAGTGTTTCTTGTAGTTTATATAATGGCTTCAAGTCTGAGATAAGTTATCTTAAATCAAGGAAATGTAAAAAAAAAGGAAAAGTATAAGCGTTAATTTACACCAAACAATCAATACAGTACCCGGCAGTAAGTAATACACATCGGACTTAACCTCTCGAGTAGTAAGTTTTTTTTTAAATTTTAAAACATCGTTTGCTTAGTTGGTAAAACATGTAACTAGCCGATAAATGATTTAATTGTGTGGTATCATAAATAGATGTCATTGGTACTCCAAATCCTGACATGATCTCGGTATATTCGAGAAATAATCTCTGCGCCCCAACCGCGGGGCCATACGCTATCTGACTCAGTATTTTATGGCCCCATGGTTGGGGTGGTACGCACAGAGAGGTTAAGAAAGAGACTGTCGGCCATAATCGGCTAACTTCGGCTTTGTAGAGCGTCGTTTCTGTCGCACGAAGTGGACGCGACCACACCCTAGAACGACAGACAAATCGCGACGGAACACATGTATAAATGACAGAGACAACGCTCTACAAAGCTGAAGTTAGCCGATTATGGCCGACAGTCTCTAAAGCCCGATGTGTCTTACTTACCGCCGAGTACTGTACTTACCATTTCCACTTTTATTTAAAAAAGTGTACTCTTAGTTGAAAATTCCAATTTCTATTAAACTTCTGTGGTCTCATATCAGAATATTTGTAAAAATATTACTTCCAAAGATTTTGTGTTCAATTCTCAATGGTAAATTGAACAAAAAATTTTAATCTGTAATATCTTTTATAACTTTTTGATGTCTCAAACCTTTAATAACTTTTTGATGTCTCAAATTTGTTTTGATGTAATCTTTTCGACTTATTGATGGTTTACAAACATTTCAGGATTTTGTAATTCTTATAAGGTGTAAGGATTGAAAGCTTCCATTCTAAATTAATATTTCTCTTCCCCTTTTGTGTTCTGATCAGGGCAAATCTCCATTAATCTAGAACTCTGGCAGACTGCTTCCGCCCATTCCAGGCCCAGCATCTCTCGTAAATAATTGTTCCACATCCCTTCTTCAGTTCCCGAAGTAACCTATTGGTCATCTTCCTTCTGTGTTGACATTAAAAAAATCTACGAGGAAAACTAATTTGTGACATTTCTATGAAATGTCCCAGCTACAGCAGCTAAAATGTTATCTTTGAAAACAAAATGTTAGCAATGGACTTGCCACCCATGCTGTATAAAATATTAGCAATGGACTTGCCACAAAACAAAATGCTAGCAATGGGCCTGCCACCCAAGCTGTATAAAATATTCACGAAGATTATTTGCAGATATATTCCTTTATATTTGTGATTAATTTTTCATATGTATTATATAATATATTATTTATAGTTAAGGCATTTACATTTTAGTGTTATTCGTGAAATCAAATCTTTTTACTATGTTAATCATGTCCATTGTGGTGTTTGTGCTATATTAAGCACTAAAAAAGAACCTTATTTGAAACAATTACCTTTTTTTTCATCAATTATGCTTAGTTTCAAATCTGGTATTTATTGAACTATAAATCCATACACAAAAGAACAAAGTAGAAATTGAAACTGTTAACTATTTACCAAAATAACGTAATATTGTATTATTTTTATTAAACTTATTTATTAGAAACAGTTACTGGTTGCTTTATTCT
Organism: Odontocerum albicorne; assembly: GCA_949825065.1. NCBI lineage: Eukaryota > Metazoa > Arthropoda > Insecta > Trichoptera > Odontoceridae > Odontocerum > Odontocerum albicorne. The sequence continues at coordinate 12,599,871 of OX463848.1, forward strand.
TCTAAAAACGGAACAAAAGTTCTTTATAGAAAAATATGTAAATTGATGGGGATTTCAAAAACAAGTTTTATTACTCCTCTGTACATTATTAAATCTTCTAGCTAATTGAACTATCATACACATTTATTTTTTGCTCTTGTCTGTTAGTATCTTTGGTTATCAAAAGTGCTTGAGATTTTTTTTAATATTTTGTCATACAGAGAATACAAAATAAATTCAATCTAATTTCGAATGCTCCCCTGAAGTTCCAACCTCGGTATATTTTTATTAGTAGTTTTAACATTTACCTCTGTGCGTCGTCAGAGATATTGCTTTATTTTATTTTTTTTCATAAAATAAAATTGGGATGAATTTTTTTTCTTAAGAGAATATTTTTCCATCATTTCATTTTATTTATTCCAAACTATAATCCATCCTTTTAGTTTTCTTCCCTCTACTCTTTTTTTGTTAAATATCTATTTGCATTATATTATACTTCCTTTAAATGAATATTTTTATCAATCTTCAAATTCAATCATTATTATAGATGTGATTTGTGCAAAAATTATAATCATTCTAAACCATTATATAACAATGCACACAATGGTCGAATACATCAATTTAATAAAAATTGAATCATATTTCATTTGTGATTTTTATATTATAATAAGAATATTTTATTGTGTGGCCGGCGCACAGCTCCGAGTCTCCCCGATTATTGTGCTTTCTCCGTCAATATTTTGAGGGGAGCTTTTTTTCAGTTGAACAATTCTACGCTGAATCTCTTCGCTTCTTTCCATCCACTTGCCATTCTGACATTGATCTTGCTAGTCAAATTTCAATCCGTCAATTTTTGTGCTCTATGATAATCGAGCGTTTCATATAATAACAACACTAAACGAACAATTTGAAGTTCCTTGGCTTAAATGGTATGTTTTTTTACAATTTATATTCCATTCATTATTAAATTTTCATCCCAATGGTGTATTGAATGCAGCCAACTGAAAAATTATGATTTAATTGAATATGGCAGGTATTCAATTTGTACGCTTCATTGAGCAGGACTACCTGATTTTTTCTATTGTATTGTATGTATTCAATGGAGATTGGGCTACTTGGATCATTTCTCATATCATAATTTATACTTTGGGTCTATTATTATTTTGTTATGAATGCATCCATATTTGATTTGATTCGAGGTATGCTATCGTTTTTACAGAGAAGCGTATCTCCTGCTTGCCGTTATTATAAAGTATTGATTTATTCAATATTTTGCAAATGGCTGCCAGCATTTTACGGTTGCATCTTTTAAAAGACAATTAAAATTTATCAAGTTTATTTATCCTTTAAATGTTACATGATTTTTCTTAGCATTCAATTTAGAAAACCTTAAAACTGTTTCGTTTGAGTTTAAAAAAGCTATGTTCATTCATGTTTTTATTTTTAGCTTTGTTTTTTTTTTGTCTAGCTATCAATTGACCAAGTAATTTGTATTCTATAAAAAAATTATGAAGTAAATTCTATTATTCAATTGTAATATATTACTGTACTTGGAAATTGTTTAGAATATTTTTTATTCATATTCATAATTAAGATTTTCAGAATCATGATTCTAATGAAAAAATATATGGATCTTAGCAATGAGTTTTTTTTTTAATTTTCACAATGGCCTAAAATTAGTGTTTTTTAATTTCATGAATTTTAATGTAATTAATGAAACTATGAGAAAACTATTCCTATTTGACTAACTTCAGAATTAGATTCCATATCAAAAGAATTTTGGTCCCATACAAGTTCACGTGGTTTTAGGCCTTTTTATTACGTCTTATTTTAAAAAAAAATGTTAATTTACCTTTTTTTGTGGATGAATTGAAAATGATTTTTAAATCAGTTTTATTTATTTTTATTGTTCTTTAGTATCCAAAATTGAGAATATTTTAGTTTCATCAATTTAATTTTGTTTTAAAGAGATAAATAGGGTAATATGAACAATGTTCAAGTAGGCTGTGTTACCTTATTCTCAGTATTCACTAATGTTATAGTTGATTTCAAGTTGTGCACCATATTTATATTTGATTGTAGATTTAATGTTGATGCAATGACAACAAATAATAATAGTTTTCAATAAATCTTGAATTTAAAATTCATGTTTTATAGTTTCTAATAATATTTGTCTTAGTATTTTCTCCACTTGGTTTTATTAGCAGAAATGTATGTATGTTTTCAACTACAGTATGTGAACCGTGATGATATTAATGCACATTCTCTTTTTGCTTGCAGTGTCTGTCTCGCCATGCTGTTCGCGGGTGGGAGGGCCCTTGCGCCATGAGCCATACCCCTGTCAGTGGTCACCCGCAAGGTGCTTACATATTCATATCTTATTTATTGAAAAGTCATTGATAATGAACAAGAATGGATTTTGACATAGTGTTACAGTTTAGTTTGTGACTAAAATTTATTCTGAAAGAGTTAATTAGTTATTAGATTAAAAATATATTTTTACTATTTATTTCATCATCACTTCATCACTAGATGAAGTGATGATGAATTAAACAGTAAAAATAGATTTGGAAATTTGTTTTACTGTAATTGATGAATGATAATATTACAAATAATGACATATTGAACAAATAATTCTACGAGAGGAAATACAACATAACAAAACTTATTTATTTTAAGTGAATTTTCAATATTGTTTTCATAATGGTTTCCGAATACAATAACCATTAATGTAGTAATATGCCAAAAAAAAAATTTGCTGGCACCGAGCATTTTTATGTTTTATTTTAATATTATCAAATGACAGCACACAAACTTAGCAGAAGAAGGATAAAATTAAGATAAATATTGGGGAGATTCGTGCACTAAAAAAATGGTCGAGTGTCAATGTATGAAAGAAAGCGGAAGGAATAAAGATATCAGAAATGAATGCATGGATAAAATAAATGTTTTAAGTAAGATAAAAAAGGACTGTTACAATGGTTTGGATGTGTGGAGAGAGTGAATGACAAAATACTGTATTAAGCGAGTATACAGGTCATAAGTGCAAAATGTGTATGGAAGAGGTAGACTGGGGAAAACATGGCTGAATCAAGCGGATCAAATTTTGAAAGAAAGTAAATTGAGAAGTATGAATAATGCAATATTGTGTATGACAAGATGAGGTAATGTAGAGAAGACGAAAGTTGTCTACTTGGATAGAAAAGTATGTAAATTTGTTTTCTTTGCTTACCTCGCAAAGAACACACCATGATATGTATATTATATGTACAGCATACAAAAACATACATGTTGAAAGGTTTTAAGTCAAATTGAGTGTTGCCCTCAGGAATGTGACAAATGCTTGAAAGACAAACAAGAAAGAAATGTTAGGTGTCCCTAAAAGAAAAATTATTATCAAATTATGTTGGAAATGTCGAGTTATTATGTTGACTTTTTCAGGCTGGGAAGGCAAGCTTGCTGACAGGGCGTCTCTACCCCCTGTGCCAGGAGAGGAGAGGGGGCGGCCTCCCGCCCTCTATCCCGAACATCTACCCTCACAACTTTACAGGTAACTGCACTCCAATATTTTCAAATGACATATTTTATCATTGAATGAGTATTTCTCATGCTTCCTATGATATAAGCGGAGAATATCCCTTACAGTTCAACAAGTAGATATATGTACCCTTGTTTAATTCTGAATTTCTTCACTAAATATTGTAAGAAATATTTGAAATTAGTTCCATATTAAAAACTAATTCTTAAAACTGTAATGACTTGGTGACTTGTTTGATTAGTGAGTTAAGCTCTAGGTAGAACTCGAAACTAGAATGTAAACCTCTTCTTTCTCTTAAGTCAGACCTGTGGTTTGTTATTATCAGAACTGCCTCTCTTGAGATGTTGACTCCCAACTATCCTTCCATCTTTTTGGAGGTCTTCCTGAGGGATGACTGCCAGCGGGTATTTCATGCATTGCCACATAGGGAACTCAGTTGGTCACGCCCAAGATGCAATAGTCCTCTATTATACCATCTAGTCATCATTGTTTTGTGTTCCAACTAGGACAGTTGAACAATTTCAATAGTTTTTACTACATTGGGATAACCCCATGCAGGTTTTAAAAATTCTATATTGTACTTATGTCTCTAGACTCAATTGTTACAGATTGGGTTGTATATTCTATGGAGATGTATATTTTCTGAAATGTTTGGTCCCGCTTTGTAAGTATCAGATTATTTTAATGAAATTTTCTGCATCATTATGTCAATGCTGAAGAACATGACCCACACTGAAACTGCTGTATGTTGTACACATTCTTTTCCAGTTTTCTCGGCATTCCGTTGCCTGCAGAGCCTGTGCCAAAGGCAAGTCCATAGCAGTCTTCACTTGGTTGCTCCAGAGCAAATGCAATCTATCTTTTCTGACATTTAGTCTATGTCCTCTCTGCGCCAAATGTGGCTGAACAGCGGAAGAATGCATTGAGTACATAATAATGAAATATTAATATTTATTTTATTTTATGTGCAGGTACCATGGAAGCAAGGGATCATCATCGTCCTCAGGAGTGCGGCGCGTTTCGCCTCCAGCCCAGTGTGGTTCTGTGCCAGGAAAAGGAACAGGGGCTTCCAGAGGTGCGGGGGCCGGTGCAGCAGCCTTGGAAGACACGGCCACCCCCTCCTCCCCTCGTGCCTATCTGCGCTGGGCATGCAGCCTCAAAGATCTGCTCGAGGTCATTTCCTAAATCATTTTTATAGATAACCCCTAAAATAATGTATTAAGCGAGTATACAGGTCATAAGTGCAAAATGTGTATGGAAGAGGTAGACTGGGGAAAACATGGCTGAATCAAGTGGATCAAATTTTGAAAGAAAGTAAATTGAGAAGTATGAATAATGCAATATTGTGTATGACAAGATGAGGTAATGTAGAGAAGACGAGGTCATTTCCTAAAACCATTTTTATAGATAACCCCTAAAAAAATGTGGAATAATACTTGTGTTATCCAATAGTAGCTGACTTATGTTATTCAAACCACACAACCTCCTTGACTTATTTTGTAAGTTGTCTGTATTCCAACCTGGGAGTTGTGGGTTCGATTCCTATTGCTACCTGATTATTTAAAAAAACAGAAAACACTGACAATTTTGAATACATGGCAGTTGACAAGAGAATAAGTTATTACACTCATGAAATAAACGGAATAAGGAATGTCTGGCTTAAAAGGCACTGGTATGACTTATGATTTGAGGCATGACACTTGACTGTGAATATTTGGGTTTACAATAACGTCATACAATCAGTGTACAGTACTAAATGGTTATAGTTCACTAAAGCACGGGATCATATTTACAAATAAGGATGCTGAAATAAATGGCGTCTTAAAATTGCATCTATCAATCTCAAATGAGGGACACAAGAATGCGATGGTTCGAGCTCATTCAAAGAAGACCTGGAGAAAATTATTGTTGAACCCTAATTGGTATGGAAGAGTTAGAGGACATCCGGCACTGGAATTTAGTCAAGACATTTTCCATAACGTTCCATTGACAACCTCTGGTCTAGTTGGTAAGACACCTGTCTTCTAACACGGAGATTGCGGATTTGATTTCTGCTGAAATCTGGATTTTTTAAAAAAGATTTTCAGTCTGGTTTACACTTAAGGCCTCATAAACATTTTTCTGGTTGTTTGGAAGAGATTGCTACATGGCAATACTTCCACAAGGTTGTGCTGTATACAATGAAAGTGTAATACATGATTTTCTCGGACGCTGTTATAGCTGCCAGATGTGATTTGTTTAATAATGGTGGATTCAAGTCCCGAGTTAGAGCACCCTTGAGGAGAGTTTTCTCTCTTAATGGCACTATATAAAATTATTCTTTAAAAACAGGGAACTCTGGAAAGCAAAAACTCTAAAAACCAACAACACATAGTGGGGCTAAGAGCTTACAAGAAGAATATATGCCAGTTGTATTCAATATAGATATCAGCATTGGCTCTGCAAGTTGAAAAAACTGAACTTTCTTTTTGTGATTGCAGGACCCGGAGGGGGTTCGTCTGTTCCAGTGGTTTGTACGTGAGGCGGGGACGCAACATGCGGACCGCCTGGACTTCTATTTTGCCTGCCAGGGACTCAAGCAGCAGTGGGATCCTCACCGGCCCAAGCCCCTTGTCCAAGCCATATACAAGTCAGTCTTACTTTACACTCATATTTTATGTATATTATGTATATAATTTCAACCAATCTCATATAGTGTTTATTTATGTCTACCTCTCATGTGTAAGTCACATAAAGAATAGTATTCCATCTCCATCTGCTTAGTGGGAAGATGCGATGTCTAGAGAAAAGGAAAGATATAGAAACAATTATAGACATTTTATGTAGACCAACCAATATTACAGTTTTATGCAGCTTTCTACTTTGACATGACCTAAAGTATGAAGTGTGGAAAAGATGAAGAGTATCAAAATATGCCAAGATGATAGTATTTAGTACCAACATTGTGGTATGGGATTGAAAAAATCTGAAAAGAACCAAATAAATGTAGAAATGCATGCACTGAGAATACATGGGGTGGCAATGCATGACCGAATACGGAATTAAGTGATTATGGATGAATGAGAACTTAAGACTGGTGTATTAAATATGATCACTCAGTGATGGTTTGGGCATGTAGAATGAATGAAGAAAGGCTAAGTAAACAAATATACAATGTAAGTGGAAGGTGTGGTAGAGGATGACCAAGGAATGTATGGTTGGATCAATTGAATGATATTTTGACAGGAAATGTAGTCAGAAAAATTGTAGGAATTGTATGAGACGGTGTATGGATGTACAGTAGACGAAAGATGTGTGTCACGATAGGAAAGTCTGGCGCTCTATCCTCTCAACTTCCCCAGCCGGGAAACAGCAGGATGGCTTGTATGTATTTATTGTTAATTGAAGTTATTTTCAGTGGTTTCTATTCTTGATCAGAGCAGAGAGCATCCACACATTGAAACACATTTGGGATTTTATCAGAAAAATATTCATTTTGATATCACTATTACCAAATCAAAAGTTCAAAGATAAATTTGTGGTAAAATAAACAAAATTGTGGTTTTCATTTCAGTTTTCTACGAAAATCACAGCTAACGATACCAGAGGATGTGCGGAGGAGAATAAAACGGGGACTCAAGGACGAGGAGGAGCTGGACATTGGGATCTTCGACTCCATGCAAGCCGAGGTATGTCGTCTCTCTTGTATTGAATGTTTAACAGCATTAATAGTTTTAAGAGCTGTTAACATGCTTAAGGATTAGAAACGGCTAAAGCCGTTTATGATATATATTTATCAATAATAGATATGTAATAAATGTAAATATTTGTGTTTTTCCGTGCAGGTGGAAGCATTGATAAAAGAGACAACATACTTGTCCTTCCTCAAGTCTGATGCATACCTCCAGGCGGCGCAGACCTCCCAGAGCACCGGCCCCACGCACTCCTCCTCCAGTGACAGCCTCTCCAGCTCCTCCAGTGCCAAGGAGGTACCAGTTTCTCCTTCCTCGTACCATATGCATACCTGCAAGCTTCTCATTATTTTTGTTACACTTTTCAAGACACTAAATTTATCATACATTATTATAATTGAATAACATTAATTGTCAAACATGTTCACTGATTGTGGTGTTCTGAAAACTTTAATTTAAGCCATGTGTTTTGGTGTTCAAAGCATCAAATTACATCTGAGATTCACATGTAAACCCATGTGCTGATAAGAGCACGCTGACGCTTGTGAGTGTGCTCTAATCAGTTCTTGGGTTTAGATATGTTCTCTCATATTTGACACGCTGTGATTTGCTAGATCGGGATTACATTTTCCTTGTATACAGTACAACCTGACGAGCTTAAAAAAGAGCTATCATTTCTAACTAGGAGTCGATTTGAATGAGGATCTTTGTGGTTAGATGCCCGTCTCCCAACCTGAGGGTTATGTATGCAATTCCCATTGGTACCCAATTTTTTACGGCCTGATTTTTAGTTAAGGTACTCCTTTCTGAGTGGTACATGGGAATAAACTCACTAGGTTATACTGTATACAAACGAAAGTGTTATATAATATAATACAATGTTTTCTTTTTCAGTTGTATGCAAACACCTTCCCTCCACTGGCAACCCTGCACGAGGACGAGGAGTTGAATCTGCAGCAGCAACAGCAGCTCAATCTGGCACCCCCACTCTCCGCCCCTGCGCAGTCCTCCCAGCCCCAACGTCTCACCAGGGAGCTGCTTATGGCCACGCAGAACAGACGCTTGCAGCCCGAAGTTCTGCATGGGTGAGCTTCCCCTCTCCACTATTAGTTTGTTCCCCGTGTCATAGAGTTCTTGCTTGCTTGAATCATGATTGTCTATTCATTAGATAAGTGAATGATGCAATTTTGAACTTGTTGCTCTTCATCCATATTTGTAATTCATAAATACAATAGTTGTACTCTGCATAATATGCCACTTTTGTAGATTTTTTAAAAATATTACCCGTCCTTTATATTCAGTTGTCGGGAAAATAATTTCGTATTTTTAGGTCAAATTCAAACGCAAAATGACGCCAAATGCTAACAGATGGTTGTTTTTCGATATATTCTATATCTCGGCAATCTCTATGTCATAGAATGCTGGTTATTGATCAAAGTCTTAATATCATTTTTTTAGTATGTCGCATTTGCAGTAGTAAAAAAGCATAAGACAGAAAACAACTCATTTTGTTCCTTTTTCAAAATGACACCAAAAGAAACTGCTTAAGCAATTTGGGTCAACAATGTTTACTAGTTGCAACCCATGAAATATTCACGGAAGTAAAACAAATTCTACATTTATGAAAATATATATTCATAAATGTAAAATTTGTTTATAAATATCATTTATACATCGTCCCCTTTTATACCGGTTCAAAAATTGTTAGCTAGGTATTTAAAATTCGTTCAGTATCACGGACCCACCGAGATTCAAATTTTGAATTACTTTCGGAGAGAATCCAAGTATTCCTCTCTCGCTCTCTTGTATTCAAAATTAAATTCTCGTATTCTTTCTTTGGCAACAACCATCGTATGGGTTTTGGCTTATTTATACTATGATTTTTCATAATAATATATGTACATTCAGCATGTTTGAAATGAAGTTAGAAGTGAAAATTTTGTCCTCAACATCTATCTGAGAAATATGAAACTATTCTCTGGACATTAAAGCACTCGTCTTTTATAAAGTAAAATGCGGGAATTGTATATCCAAAATCGATATTATTCGATAATTTTTTTATTTTTTCTATTCACATAATCATTGGTATTTTGATATGTACGTAAAAAATATAAATCTTCAGTTCCATCCGATCTGCTGTATCAAAATTGAATCATTCCATTTTCTGTTTCTTGAGTAAGATCACTAAAACCTCCATTTATAAATATTTACTTTTTATTTAGAAAGCACATCAGATCATTTGTTGTTAAATGTTATTCCATCATTTAGGCATGAATAGTTTTGAAAATTCCCTACATTTCCAGTAGCCTGATAAATGTTTATTTCATCATGTTTTTAGAACCATCTTGAGCAAGAAATGTGAAAATATGTTAAGATAAATTTTCGTTTTTTTTTTTTATTGATTGGATACCCAAGTTGACAGTCTACATTATCTAATTGGTAGAATTTTCCATCCGGGAATCCCAGTCTAGTTTGTTACCTGACTGATTGTCCTGTTTACAATTCAAGTATGAAACAGTACAGTCTCTCTCAATATTAAAAATTGCCAAAATACCAAGATAAATATAAAATACCAATTTTACACGAATATTCAATTTATCATAGCAATGATGGTGTATAAAATTAATATAATTTCACATTTTTCGTAAAGAGTAGTGTTTTTTTTAAATGTTTTTACCCTTTTTTATTTATTTTTTTTCTTTTTCCCTTCCCTGTGTTGCTGTTTTGCTTGCCGCCCTTCCATTGCCTGAAAAACGCCTGGACAAACCAAAATAAAATATAAATCATCCAAAAAACATTTGATGCACAAAACTGCATAAAAAATCATATATAACAAACAACCAATCACTGTGCCAAACAATTAAAAATAACAACCGCCGCTGATCTCTGAATGAACCCTAATGGATTAACAAACAAATGGCTTTTTTTTTTTCAAAAATAAAATTGTCCAAATACATAACAATAATGCGAAATAAAACATTGGCTAATAATAAATGTCGGAATGGATCTTGAACCGATGGATTGGCTTATTGGGCATGCCCCCTGCTTCATGTACGATGATATGACCCTGCAGCGGAGTATTTGGAAAGAACTACTCTGTATACTCCCAGCCACACTTGTCCTATACGGCGTATTGCCCGGCATCGCGACAAGATTCAGAGCTGCAGTCAATGAGCAGTGGTAGAACAGATTCAGACGCTTTGTCTATGTCCGGGAGTAGTATGTGAGTATCACTTTTTTTTTGTTTTTATTTTATTCTTATTTTACAGTGTCATTTGATTAGAGAACATTTTTTGTAGATTTCTTTTATCTCTAAATGTAGTTCATGATTTTAATGTTTGATTGTAAAACAGCATATCGTTACAGAGTAATAAAGTTTTAATAAGAAACAAATTCAAATAGAAAAAGGCAATGCATTATTTGCAAGAAAAATGATTTCATACATGTAGTGTAAATTTTTTTTAATAAACTGAAAAAAAAATTCACCGTGGGTCACTTTCTTATATATTATTAGGTTGAACCTAATACTATATATGAGAAAATGACCCACGGTGTTATTATTACCCGTCTGTGTGAGACCAAAGATAATATTATTATTTTATTACCGAGGCTAAGGATGTGTGTGTGTCGAGATAGGAAAGTTTGGCACTCAATCCTCTCTGCCTACCCCAACAAGGAAACGGCGTGATGGTATTTATGTGTGTGTATGTAAATTAGAAATTTATATTTTTTGTTTTGTAATTTGTAACTTTGTAATATATTATAAAAGTACTTAGTGTATTACACCTTTGACTCACTGCAAACAAATTGTTTTCTAGTGATGGTGTGAGTGTATACAAGAGCAAGCGAGATCATGCCCGACATATGCGCTCCATCGTGACCAGTGCCCATATCAACAAAGACACCCGGACACACGATATGGTAAACCCACACATTAATTAATAGAAAATTTTACTGATGTAGACTGGAGACTATGTGAAGAAAGCAGTGGCAGTGCAAACTGTTGATGGTATAAGGTTATGTAGATTAGCACCTGTTTGATGAAGAAATCTCAGGAGTCATCAGGTCCTTATAGGACGTAAAATCATATTAACTTAAAACGCAAAGCGCCTCTATAGCTAAAATGTTTTTTTAGCTATTAGTGCTTTTGTTGGCGTATTATTTTATATATAGATAATTAAAATGAATTAAATACTATTTTCTGAAAAAACATCCATTCGAAATCGCATGATTGAGTGTGTTCAATGGATTGGTCAACTAAAAATGTGAAAACTTTAATTTACAATGTGAACTTATATGTTCAAAATTGTGTGCTGTGTATGAACAAATATGGCTGTCAAATTTCATCATAGCTGTTACGTCACAGTTTCTGATGTGATCAGGGCTATGCTGGGGCTATACTGGTTCATAGAAGTTACTGTTCATAGAAGTTAGAAGTTCATAGAAGTAACTCTTCACGCTTTACCGTGTGGGTGACCCTTAGCATACGCCTTACACCATACAATATCACGTAGTCGGTAATGAACGTTTTAACAGATTTTCAACTTTTAAAAATATAGTTTATTTGCATACCTGTTAATTTAGGAACCACCTTGAAAGGTCCCGCTTGTATATGTTTTTTCACTATCCCAGAGGACTAAAATCAATTTAGGTGAAGAGGTCATAGTAAATTTATGAAGATATCAAGGTAAAATTCCTTGGTATCTCCACAGTTGTGAATCTTTTAATAATAGTTTCATTTTCTTAGAAACATTGTTTATTAGTTTTTCTGTAAAATTTCTTTTTATACTGATTTCAGGTAATACCTAGAACATTCAAGATACAGAAAGGGCAGTGTCAGGTGTTGAAACCAGAAGAGTTTGCACCGCTCCTCATAGAAAAATTAGAGAAAGTCAGGAGGGAACAGGAGAACCAGGAGAAACTGGATAGGAAATTAATGGAGGTATGTGTATAATCTAATTAATTTATAACAAGTTCTTATCAGAGTAGAAGTACGATAATGTAGCTCTCCCAAAGTAAGTTATTTGACGATTTTATTTTTGTTCCATGGGGTATGAAACAAAAATAAAACTGTCAAGTTGATAGTGCATTATAAACTATAATTTTTTATAAACTATGATATTTTAATGTATTGAGAGATCTCAGGGTCCCATCAGTCCAATTAATTTGTTTTCGGATTTGAGAGTTTATCGAGTTTTGACATATTGTACATCAATTACATAGTTCACTCAATTTTTTTAATACCTTGGAATCAAACTTTGATAAAAGTTGTTGGATATTTTAAAGAAGTTTTAATATTTTTGTTTTTTTTTTTTAACATTTAGAGGTTATTTGTAACCGAGGGTCTTTCACAATATTTATTGTTGAGAAAATACCATTCAAATTATAGTTCACAACAAAATTAATGGGAACATAATCAAATTTAAAATAAATTATCGCAATATTATATATGAAGAAAGAAAATGCTATTTTGTATAAATTTGTTTTTGCTTTAATTTACATTTCCCCTCATTTTAATTTTTCTCTGGAAAATTTAAATCACACTAATATTGTATATACTACCTTGATCAAAAAGTTTTAGGACCGGCCACATCAAAATAGCATCAACGAGTTTGCATTAAATTTTGTGTGAAAAATGGATTTAACGGTCCGCAGACCTTGGTAATGTTGGAGAAGTGTTTTTTGGTGGCACGAACGCTTCAGAAGTGGTCGTGAGTCGGTCGAGGATGACGAACGCAGTGGCAGTCGAAAACATCGATAAAATCAAAAAAATGTTGGCCGATAACCGCAAATTGACCATCAGAGAGCTGGCAGAGGGCTTGAACATCGCTTATGGATCCGATCAAGACATTTTGGTTAGTGATTTGGGCCTCAGACGTGTCGCTGCAAAACTGGTGCCGAAAGACCTCAATTTCATGCAAAAAAAGGACCGCATTGAAATTACAAAAGACATGACTACTGTCTAGCAGCCTTTGAATTCACCTGATCTGGCTCCCTGCGACTTTTTCCTGTTCAACCGACAAAAAACCGTTTCACGGAATGCGTTACAGCACCCGATAGGATGTCATTAAAAAATCGAAGACGGCTCTGATGGACATACCGAAAATTGAGTACCAGCGGTGTTTCGAGGATTGGATAAAGTGCTGGCGTAAGTGCGTTGCAGTCGATGGGGAGCACTTTGAAGGGGACCATATCGATTTTGATGAATAAACTTGTATTTTCGATTTTATGAATAAAGGTCTAAAACTTTTTGATCAAGGTAGTACTATTTAAATTGATGAGTTGACATATTTTCAATAATGTTTCAGAATGACGAAGACCCCAACCAAAAACTGCTGGCTGCTGCACTTCGAGAAAAGCTACAGGTGGATGATGATAATGACCAGGATATTTTAGGTATGGATTCTGGAAGTTTCATTTCACACAATCAACACACTTAAGCTTAATGTTGGTCCAATGAGTCTAATAACCTCCCCAATCTAGTTAGTAATATGCTTTTTTTCCACCCTGGGGTTTTCAGGTTCAATTCTCAATGGCAATGGGCCTCACTCAGTTTAGTTCATTAACCACTTAACAGTCAGATTTTTAACACGCGACGTAACTTTATGACGAACTGTGAACGAATAAATTCGGTCGGAGAAAACAAGTTGAAACAAGATCTGCCCAAAGGATGTCGGGAGTAACACTCCCAATAAGTCGAAACAAGATTTGCCCGAACGAGGCTCATGCTCGTCAGTATAAAAAGAAACTTCGTGCCAAAGTCCTGCTCGGGCAAAACTGTCAAGTGGTTAATAATGTTAGTGTTACTTTTCTGTTTGCGGTTATTGCCAACACATACAATTATGATCTACGATTTATGTACATATCCAGTACTAAAATCGAAAGCTTGATTAAGTGGATTCTCTGCAAAACACGTCTACATGTCCACACAACCATTGACAATATGTCGAGGTGTTTCATACAAACAAATAAGAAGTATTCCGGCTTACCATGTTTGTTTTCCAGACTAGTTTCACTCTAAGGCATTTTAATTTTTCGTTCTGTTGGTGCAGCTCTGAGCAGGCCCTATACAGCCCACCTCGTATTTTAATGAGGCTCGCAAGCTATAAATAATTTTTATGTACATTATATATATATTTTTTAAGTATAACCTGTATTTATTAAAAAATCGTACTTTTAAGCCCCGAGTTGCATTATAAGAGTGAATGTGTGAGTACGGCGACAAGCCGTATAACCTATGTAACCATATATGATGCACAGCGCTCTACATTGCTACGAATTTGTATATACATAATTCATACTCACCAAAACACTATCACTAATTTACACTTTTTATTTTGGTATAATTTTTCATTTCATGATAAAAAAATGTGTTAACAAAAATCTTAATTTATTTGGTAGTGTGGTGGAAGATATCAATATCGAAAAATTCATTCAACAAGGTTATTGAGTTCGCGAACTTGGCACCGAAACTAATCTTAATTCACGATGGCGTTAATAATTGTCAGATACATTAAATAAGAAATGAAATTGTATATTTAGGGTATACTTCCATTTTTCAATTATAAAAATGAATACTAAATATTTATACATGGAAAAAAATCATTTCTATTTAATTTTAGATCAGCATGTTTCTCGAGTATGGTCCGACTTGACCCCTGCGAGATCCCCAGGCCGTCCCCTTACGCCCCCACCCTACAGCCGTAAGATCCGTGAGCTGCATGCGCATGCCCGAGATATGCACTCACGGGAAATGCACCCGCGGGATCTCCACTCCACCTTGTCGGCGCAGTCAGCCCTCTCGGCGGACTCTGGCAATGTACGGGACATTGGCGATGCCTCCAGCGGGAACATTAGCGTCAGCAAGAGCAGGTCGGTGCCGGATTATAAAGATGGATCCTACTTCAGAGATCCTCCAGACAGGAGGTTCGGATATGACGTCATTATTGAAATGTGCTTTGTTTTTAATAGATTTTTTTTGTTTTTGCAATCATGCACACACAAAGTGACGGTCTTTGTACATGTATTTCTTTTAGTTTTTTTTTTGTCTCCTAATAAATGTGCTTGAAAAGTGAAACATTTCCAAATAAATGTGCTTATCAAGTAGAACATTTCCAAATAAATGTGATTGTTAAGTGTAGCATTTTCGTATAAATGTGATTGTCTAGTGCAGCATTTCCAATCAAACATGATTATCAAATGGAGCATTTCCAAATAAATGTGATTATCAAGTGGAGCATTTCCAAATAAATGTGATTATCATGTGGATCATTTCTAAATAAATATGCTTGTCTAGTGAAGTAGAATATTTTCACACCTGTTTTTTTCTTCTTAAATTTTTGACATATACATTACAGTGTAGTTCAATATTTTATGAACAAAAGGATAGTGAAAATAATGGAATGCATTATTGATCTCAAATTACACAGACCTGCAAACTTTTGCTGTTGTGAAAATACGGGATTTTTGTGTTATAATTGTAATGTAAATTAAGTCAATAAAATCTCATATAATGTTTTTTCAATACATGGCTCATAAAAGTGATTATATTTTTACTTGGAATTTTTTCAAAGTTTATTTTTTCACTGATACTCAGTTGTGTGTACATAGCTCCAATACTCAGTTGTGTGTACATAGCTCCAAAAAATTGACATACCTTGAAGAACCTAAGCCTTCAGAAAGATAGTTTCACTCCAGACATTCCATGTACCTTCTTTTCCTTTTTTACCCCTAGAAATAATGCTCTATCGTTTTTTGTGATTCTTCACTTGTACTTTTGATCATTTTTTGCAATGTTAACTGGAGAGTACAGATATCCCATTCTTTACATGATTAGTTGGTTTTAGGAAAAATCACAGCCAGAAATATATGTAACGAATCGATTTCAATCTTAAGACAAATATATTGAATTATTCACAATATATCCAGCTAGCTCTGCCACGGCTAGTGACACAAAATTTTGTACGCTGCGCACACAACTCAGGATAATTGCGAAATTCAAATTGGCTTTTTATAATTTTATTTAAGTGGCAATAACAAAATTGTGTAAAGTAGGATAGTTTATAACAAAGAATACTTGTTTAATGAGACTGATTCATTGCACAGGTGCCTGAGCAAGAAGACCCTGACAGACCTGACGGACAGCGGAGTCTCGGTGGTAAGCGACACACCCCCAAGCCTTGTGCCGCACCAACCCCACTCCCGGGTGCTCATGTGGATACAGAAGGGGACAAACAATCCAGACAGGTGAGCATTGACCAAATTATTCTTCGTATGAACTTTGTCAAAGGTTTAGTATCAAGTTCATCAGCTAAGTCACTGTGTTTTCGGTCTCAGCACAAAAGTAAGGCTATCAATCCCCATTGACGAAAGTCGAAGGCAATCCGTCCATACTAATTACTTTATGAATATATTGACATTTACAGTAAATATCAATCAAATGATTTATAGTACAAAAATTATATTCCGTGACTAATATAGAATCAAAATAACGTTTTTAATAGTATTTTAGCAATGTAAATTAAAAACCAATGAATTGAGAAAAAATTAGGAGTTTTTATAATGATTTAAAAGTTTAAAATGAAGTGTAGGAATACCTATCTAAATAAATAAATAAATAAATAATTGTCAAATGAATAAGTGAATTGTTAAACACAATTAAATGAAATTAATTATTGTCAGATAGTAAACATACAGGGGCAATGACCGATGAAGAATTCAATGATTGTCACACACTATGAACAACAACAATATTTACTATTTAGAACGTCTGCGAATTGGCTAGCCATCTCCAAATATAAATAATTAACCTACCGCCAGTTCATGCGCTAGAGCAAGGCAGATATGTATCGCGAATGTATTTACTCATTGGTATAAATTACTCGGACGCCGAGAAATAAACATATTATTATTGTCATTCATTCAACTGTCAAGACTTATTATTTATCACCCGCTGTCACTTTCGCTTTTTATATCCGCATTCCTGAGTCTATATTTATTTGAATACAAATCAAGATCATCACGACAAATAAACATAAGCAACCCGCTATAGAAGGAATGAAACATGTAATACATATTTATACATGTACTCGTATTGCAAAATTTCTTATCATGATACTACAAAACAGGATAATTGTCTTATGACTATATGTTAATAGATCTTGCATTGAGTAATATAATACATTATTTACAGATACGGTCGCCGCTCGTTCAGCCGCAGTAGTTCAGCGGAGAGACCTGGGCAACCTATGGCTACGGATCCACAAATGCCCCGGCTGCCCTTCCCGCACACCCCCACACAGCTGGACGAGGCGCGGCGCCGCCTCGAGCAGCAGCACCTCTCCAGGCATACTAAGAGGTAAGCATATCTACAAACTAACATCTTCCTAAAAAACAAAAGTCAATCTATAGTGCATAACAGACTAGGTTTTTAACAGGTTGACAATCGTAAAAAAATGTTGTATTGTGTACCAAATAACAGGTTATATCAATCTTACTGTTGTCTACATAGGAAACTATCTGCAGAGTTCAGAGCGTACTTGCATGTATTTTACCTAACAAGTCAGCATTCATTTAGGGTATGTAAGTGAATCCGTTGGATAACTAAACCAATGACGGTTGATTCTGGGAACAGCAGAATCTGACATTGTACTATTGTATTATATAGTCAGCATTCATTTAGGGTATGTAAGTGAATCCGTTGGATGACTAAACCAATGACGGTTGATTCTGGGAACAGCAGAATCTGACATTGTAGTATTGTATTATATAGTCAGCATTCATTTAGGGTATGTAAGTGAATCCGTTGGATGACTAAACCAATGACGGTTGATTCTGGGAACAGCAGAATCTGACATTGTAGTATTGTATTATATAGTCAGCATTCATTTAGGGTATGTAAGTGAATCCGTTGGATGACTAAACCAATGACGGTTGATTCTGGGAACAGCAGAATCTGATATTGTAGTATTGTATTATATAGTCAGCATTCATTTAGGGTATGTAAGTGAATCCGTTGGATAACTAAACCAATGACGGTTGATTCTGGGAACAGCAGAATCTGACATTGTACTATTGTATTATATAGTCAGCATTCATTTAGGGTATTTAAGTGAATCCGTTGGATGACTAAACCAATGACGGTTGATTCTGGGAACAGCAGAATCTGACATTGTAGTATTGTATTATATAGTCAGCATTCATTTAGGGTATGTAAGTGAATCCGTTGGATGACTAAACCAATGACGGTTGATTCTGGGAACAGCAGAATCTGACATTGTAGTATTGTATTATATAGTCAGCATTCATTTAGGGTATGTAAGTGAATCCGTTGGATGACTAAACCAATGACGGTTGATTCTGGGAACAGCAGAATCTGACATTGACGTTTTTATTCTAGTTTTGATGATCCTTTTTTTCGTGTTGGGTGGTTGACTCTTGTTTTTATAGAGGTGCACATTCTGTGTTTCTTCACCGGATGGTGTTATAGTTAAGGCAGGAAAAAATTATCTGGTACGATGGACAAGGATTTTTGAAGTTGTCGTGGAGAGGTTTTTTTTACCCACCGAGGCATTCAAAGCTTTAGGCCCTTTCCATTTGCTGAGGAGGTTCATGAGTATCAAGCTACAGTATGTAAATAACAATATGGATCATTGTTCGAGGATTTGTGATCTTAAATATATAAATTAGAGTTCATGCTTTAGACCACTTAAGGCGTACATTTGACATAAAGCTGGGTCTTGATTTTCTTTACCCTAAACTCTAATGTGCTATTGGAGAGAGCTTCAGGAGTCCAAATAGGGTTAAATTTGGTTCCGTTATCCAACTACTGGGAATGTTAAGGAAGTAAGAGATCTTTACAATGCTGAAGAATACATCAAAAAGGTTAGCTCTTCCAGAGCCACAAATTTCAGAATCTAGAGTTGCATGATCGAGTCCGCGCAGTATGATGCAAGGTTTGGAATCTCACACTGAAAACAATGAGAACGAATATACTTCGAGTATCTGTATAAATATAGAAACATTTTTTTCCACAGATACATTGTGTATGCCCTCAAGTCAGGATTGAGATGGGTTAGATCAGTGCTTCTCAAACTTTCTGTGTTCATGGTCAAGTTTTTTTTTCATTTCAATCCACCGTGGACCAGTTTTTTTGAAGAATAAATTAAAACAAAGAATGAAGTGCTAATCAATTTGAAATTTTTGGACTAAATAAAATCACAAAACTAATACATAAAAAGAATTTTAATGTAATTTTTTTCATTCGAACATTCTATTCACGGACTGGCATTGATCCAGGGATTATAGTTTGAGTAGCACTGGGCTAGATAAAATAAACAGTTTGAAAGGAAATAGAAACCAACATTCATCATTAACTATTTTTTGAGCAGAAATCAATATTAATAAATATAACTAATATATCTATTTTATATAGTATTCTGAATTTTGGAATTTTACCAAGTCCAAGAGAGAAGAGTGCCCAGTTTTGAGAATAGGTGATATATTTGAGAGATAAAGGGTGATAAATGAGACTTTTAGTCATCAAATGTTAGTATTCACTATAACTACCACAGTACGTATGAGGCACTGGAGATGGTCCGGTCACATCTTGATGCCACCTGGCAAGAGTTGTGCTGTTTTTCGTCCGCTAGGAACTCTGAATTGCACATCCGTCTTATACCATCTAGCAGTGTTGTGCCATTCACAGTTTTGTCCCAACGTGGGAGGACATGGAGTGCCAGGCTGTGGACTGATCTGGATGGAGGCATTTTGTGACATCCCTATGTTCCTGATGGAATATATAAGGTGATGAGGATGATACAAAGGCTCTTCCACGTATTGTAGAAGATGGTGTTTAGTTTTTTAAGCACGAATAATACAAGATTGTATATGACGACATGTTTGAATATGGACGAAGCGAATGTCATGTGTTTATATAAAAACATGTGGATGTATGTTCTGTGCCTACCCCATAAGGAACACGGCGTGATCTAATGGGCAAGTATCAATATTTGCCAAAAAAAAATATTTTTTTTATTTTTCAATACACAGACCCCCAATGTGTGTCCCCACTGGAAAGGCGCCTGCCCCCCCTCCACCACAGGAAGCATTAATGCCACCTCCCGCAGTGCCGCCTGCCCCTGCGCCTTCCACCGTGGTGATGTTCACCTTCCTTGAGGAGCAGTTCCCCTACCGCACCAAGATCCCCGCCGCCCCGGTCACGCTCAAACAGTTCAAAGAGTACTTACCCAAGAAGGGTAACTACAGGTGAGACCACTTATTTTTACTAGACCTTAATATTTTATTAAACCTTAAGAATCTCAGTATATGTGATATCAAGTGATCAGAAAGCTGGCTTTCTTACAACTAGGGTTCGTTTCCTACTGGGGACCCAGTCGTTTTTTAAACTTATTTGTTATTGTACTAGTGTTTAGTACCTGCCTAATATCAATTTAAAGGCTTCTTTTTGAAGTGACTTGTGTTAACTTAACAACACAGTATAGTAATGCGCCTATAAGTAATTATTTTCAATTAAATATTTTTACAAAAAAGTAAGGTCTAAATTTACAAAGCATGTGTGAGTCTAATCATGACTTATAGTCTTGAGTAGATACAACATAAACAAAAAGTATACTCAGAGCTAATGAAATGAAAACCCTCAAGAGCCATTGCAGGCAAAACAATTATAGTTAGAAACTCCCGTATTCGAGAAATATATAAAGTAGAAGATGTTGTGAGACGGGGGGAGAAACTGCAGAAGACACTGACGAGGGTATGTGAAAAGAATGGAAATAAGAGTTCCTTATGTGGCAGGCAATATATAAAATTCCTTGCTATCAGTCGCCAAAAAGATGGAAGGATAGCTGGGAGAACATCTCGAGAGAGGCAGTCCTGATGATTATAGACCTCAGGTGTTGTTTATTTGAGAATCAAAACACCAATGAAAGTTGGACTATTGACTAACAATATTTTAATGATAATCCTATATTAATTTTGTAGATACTTCTTTAAGACTGAATGTGAGGAGCTCGAGAACTCGGTGATCCAAGAAGAGATTTTCAACGACTCGGACTACCTGCCCCTGTGGGAGGGCAAGATCATGGCTCGTGTCAAGAATGTAGAGTGAGGCCACACTCCCACTAGTTTGTACGCTAATGACATTGTTGTAGACACTATTGCGAGTACTTATTCGACCGATGCAAAATGTCGTGCATTTAAACGGGTATATATAGCTATTTTCGTAATCATCTCCACCCATTTTGCCATATGTGATTTAAAAAAAGTTACGTGGTTCTGTTTATTATTAAAGTTTATTGATTTTTTTTTATTGTACATTTTCTATATATATTTTTTCTGTGGCAATATTATTTTTGATATTCTTAGAGAAATTTTTTCAACAAATTTTTATTATTGACAAATTGAAAAAAAAAAATTTTAACCCCTGTAATATTGTCTCGATGTTAATGCAGTTGTTTTTAAATATTTTGTGATCGAATGTTTTTTTGTAAATTTTAGTGAACCAATACAATACAATACACTTAGAATGTTTGCATTTTTGCAAACATTATAAATTTTATTTAATTTGTAGTATTTTTTACTGTGAATATTCTTGAAATAGTATAATTTCAATTACAATGACTACTACAGATAGTTTCATTATTATAGGTAGCCAAAAATGTTCTCTTTAATTGATCTAATGTATTTTCGAGCAATGGCCAATTTTTCTTTTGAAGCTTAAAAAGTTCTATTTTTTTTATCATTATCCAATTAAAAATTATGAATTTCAGTCTTAAATATTGTCAGATGTTATTGGGACTTATTTTTTTCCATTCAGCTCAGTTGTTGAAGTAGATTTCCGCAAGAGAAAGGTCGTGAGTTTGAATCCCATTTGCAGAAATATTCATCTTATTTTCTGGGTGAAGTATTTTGAATTACATTTTCTCAGTTATTAAAAAAGAATTTTTATAATTGTGTTGCCAAATAGTGTCAATTTCTTCAAAAAAAAATTTTTTCAAATATTTGTTTCGGAGAAAAATTCTCAATTTTCTGGCAAATCATTTTTCTCTACTGTGTGTTTAAGTCAATTTTTGTTTATATAATAGCTATTTAAAAGTTTACAATTTTAACATAAATTTTGAACTTTTACATAGACAGGATAATGTGTTTTTGTCACAAAATGCCGCTAGAACAATTTTGAGAAGTATAGTATTTAAATAATTTGATTGTCGCGAAAAATTTAATACGGATCATTTTTAAATCATATTATCTTCAGGAAAATCCACAGTAAATATAAATGTTTCTTTAAGGAAATCTTTTAATTTTGTTTTTAAGATATTGAAATTTTGGATGTGATTAAATTTAGAATATTGTATTTTTGACTTTGGAAACATGCACATGTAAGACAATATTTAGTATTGTATGTTAATTAAAATTTTAAAAGATCTTTATATTACGCATAAATCTTTTAAGGAAATTAAAACTGTCTATGTTATGTATATCATTTTTTTAAATCACTGGTTTGACTAACTTGTATTTGTATCGTTTTAATTTTTGTTCTTAACATTGCCATATTTTATTTTAAGTCAAGAGTAACAGACATATGGTGATTTAGTTGATTGTAAATTATGAAGTAAAATATATTCATACACTTGGAATCTATCACAAAATATTCAAGTAAATAGAACTTTTTTCTTCAATTAAGTAAAACTCAACAAAATTGAGTATCTATATATTATATAATATTGAATTATATACTAACCATTTACAAAACACAATATTCTCCTTTTCAGCACTTGTGTATTATATAATTATTTCCAGTTTATAACAGTCTGTATATGATAACCACACAGTGGTATCTTTTTCTTTGGGCACCACCAGAAGTGAAATATGTAGAAGACAAGCGCCACTACCACTACGTAAACCATGAAAGTCATCATATCCTTGTATGTAAAAGTCAGCAGCTGTGATCTGACAGCATTTATACTAAGCAAGCGCCGTGCTCCAGGTTCGGTTCCTGGCGGATTCACTTCCTGACTGGTTTTACTCTTAGACCGTTTTATACTTGAATTTGTTTTTCTATAGCTTATATGCTGCTTGTCTAAAATTCTTATAGCATTAAGCAATGCAAAAAAGCATATAAAAACTGGCTAGCAAAAGGCTCCAGCAGACTAAACCAACCGATCGTCTTGGAACTTGTATCTCCTTGCACTGAAATGAATCAGCTTGCACGCAGTAAACCAAAAACACCCACAGGCGTTGTTTTCCATCCACAAGATGACTAACAATCATTCTCGATCACGAGGGATTGTGTCATATGTAAAAAAAAAACAATTAAAATAGTATCTGCTTTTAAGTTTAAAACTGTTATTTTGCGATAATTTCCTAATGCATGATAATATTTTATAAAAAAATTGGACTGATGTTTGACATTTTAAATGTACCTTGAAAAAACCATCCACTGGTTGAATTTGATCCTAGACTAAAGTTTTTTTATCTTTTTATTTCTTGATCAGCTTTTATTTTTACATTCAAGTATAGTTTTATTATTTAGCATATAGTTATTTTATTAGATTCCCCCCCCCCCCCCCCTCCACATATCAATTTTCAATATATATTTTATGGATTCATGCAACTTTTATTAAAAAAAATACATAAGATTTTACAACAGAGAAAATGAGAAATTAATTCTGGATTAATTTTGGATTAATTGGATTAATTTATTGTTTACAAATAGTTATTTAAAATTTTAAAAATGTTTTGTCATCAATTTT
This sequence comes from Odontocerum albicorne, assembly GCA_949825065.1. NCBI lineage: Eukaryota > Metazoa > Arthropoda > Insecta > Trichoptera > Odontoceridae > Odontocerum > Odontocerum albicorne. The sequence continues at coordinate 12,623,828 of OX463848.1, forward strand.
TTCTGGTTTGTCTTGAATATTTTTTGCCTAATGGTAATCTATTTTATTTTGTTCAGTGGTCAAATTCACCCAATGTATAGTCAGTTATTTTAATATCATATAATAGCAATTAATTGTAACGCTGGATACTGCGTGAGTTTTAGCAACACAATAAAATGTAAATAAAATAGCATTAAACAATCGACTTGCCGTATATTTTTTTATTTAGCCTGATTATTTGTAATTTTGATTTCCCATAATCGGATAACTTATAAGTTATATTGTAGGTAGTCAATAAGCTAACGTGCACATCCTGATAAGTATATACAATATAAATAGATAAATGTATATTATATTTTAAATAGGATAAGATAACTAATCTAGTTAGGAAGGATATTTATTTTTATGGTCAGGCTTTACTTTTCAAATTACATTTATTGCATCAATTTAGCCTGAAAAAAAATATTTACTAACTTGCCATTAATTCTGACGAGTTCTGCAAATAATTTTTTTTTAACATGGTGAACAAATTTTATCTTTTAAAAATATAAAAAGGTTGCCATTTTATGGGCATCAATATGTCAGTAAAATACTATTGACCGTATCGGTATGACTGACCCTATTAAATAAGTTATTCAATAGCTTTTAAACATATTCAATATCAACAAAGCAGAACGGATTATAAACATGCTCAAACATACTATTGTACGAGTATATAGGACCTTGAGGGCACCGTCACCGAGTGATAAGTACATAGATACACATGTGATTAATGTTTTGTATTTTTCTATTTAGCAATATTAGTTCTACCTTATATGTACATACCTTTCAGTTATGTTTACGGTTTTACTATAATGGAGATAATAATTCGATCATCTACAGAGAATGCTATGAATCTCTTACACAAATGCAAGACTAAGAATACTTATAGAAAATGATCAAATTCTCATAATCTAGATATTTTATTTTGGAATGGTCAAATTATATGTGAAACATTACTTAAAGCCATTTTTATATACCATCCTTTCAAGAAGTCTCTATTTTTGTTTCATTTCAGTACCATTTCAGTTTCATTTCAGTATAGGTTTATTAATTTGTTTGTTGCTAATTCATTGCAATATATTTTATCTGTATATAATTAGAGTTGGTATATACCAGTTGTACCATACTGAGTTTCCTATGAGCCTGGCCATAAAGAATAGTGAAAAATCAGGTGCGTAATACAGTGCCTTTATAGATTGTCATTCATTTGAATGATGTTTATAAAATACAAATCAAATATCTATATTTAAAGTTGAAATCACGTTAGTTGTTACTTTTATCATTGAGGCATGACTTGCACACATGTGCAAAATGTTGTTTGTAATATGCCATTTATAACTTTTTAATAAATATTAATCAGTCTCGATTCTTACTCGCTTTTCAGAGGATTGTCTAAATTCTTGTTAAATAATTTTAAGGTACCAAATTTGTTTACCCATTCCATATAAGCTGTATTTTAACGGCTTTCGTATTCTCTCTTAAAATATAATGATGCATTGATAGCATTTTTAGATTTTACATTCGAGTATATTTTTTTATATTCTACTTGTTTTGTGTAAAATATTTGTTTTCTTTGTGCAGAAATGTATGAAAGATTTACAAGTTATAGCTGTTAACACAGTATTTTCATGTGAATTATTTTGAGAGAGATATTTCATTTCTGACTAATTGTATAGTAGTTTTAATAAATACATAATTCAAAACTTGATTTTTTTACAATATGTACTTCATTATATTTTATGAGGAATAATTCAATTCTAGTTAGCCAACATTCAAAATTTAACTCGGACCATGCGAACATTTTGGAGAGTGTGCGAGTCATGTTGGGCCATCCTAATTTATAAATATTTAATTCTGTATTTGACACTAAATTATATAATGCATATGTTATGTTTATCTCCGAGGATGGAGATCGAAAGGCAGCTGGCCGTCTCGTCGATATCTAATACCGACAGCTTATTTCCTTTTGTAACTCTAATTTACTAATCAAAATTGTAACATCACATTTATCTTGGCACTATTTAAGCGAGGCTTTGTTCAATATTACACAGATTATAAAAAAGTTGGCCGTTCATTTCTACATAGGAAATTGTGAGTATTGTATTTTGTTTATGCCTGACAATTTAATAAATAAGTGTCAAGATAAGTTTTCTAATATTCTAAATTCATTTTATTATAAACTACTTAAAAAAAGATGTGCAAATTGATTATTTGGAAATTATATTTTAGTGATTCTAAAGTAATTAGTTGAATTCACCATGACAGTTTGTTCGGTTAGTGAATCCCAGTACAGATAGTAGAAACTATTCCATTTCTCTTGTGCCATAATTTAGTTTGGTTATATTTTGGCACTTTGTTTAATTTAAAAGTTAGTATGTAATGGAAATATTCTGTCCTGCACACAAAGTACACTGCAAAATATGCTTGTAGAGGATAAATTATTTTTTTAAATGTTGTCTATTTTATTAGAGATAAAGTATTATTCGTTTGATTGACGGTCTTCCATTATTAAGTTCATCCATATTTATTTTTTAATAAAAAGGGTGTGGTTGATATGAGTAATAATTTAAAGAAAAATAACAATGATTATTAGCCACTGCAATTATTTCATTCAAATATTGTGTATCAATTTTTAAAGAAAAATAAATTAACGTTTAATTTTTTTTTTATTGAGTTATGCAAGTTTCGGTTTGTATTAAAAATAACTGTTTTAATTTTCAGATTCAGACATTGAAAAAAAACTTTCCTTTAACATTCACAACTCCTTGCATTATTACATTTTTTCAGACGGTTATATTTTATGAATGAACTTATTAATAGAAATTTTGTCAAATTTAGTTTTTCATTTGTGAAAGACTAGAAAAATTCTATTTATGAAGAGAAATGTTTGCAAATAGAAACTACTTGTATATAAAATGAAGATGTATAATTTTCTATCAGCAGTGGACACGGTTCACACGGAGACACTTTCCATACGATGTTAGCAAATAATTTTAAGTCACCTTTCTATTCACCTGTATAAATTACATTGCTGCTGGATTGTATAAGATTGGAAAAAATAAATTAGTATTTTTTACAAGGAAAACATTCTTTTAATCTTTTAACCCTGTTTGTTATGTACCTTCTATTTATTTTTTTATAAAATATATATAATGTTAGAGTGCAGTCATGACACACTGAATCTGGTACCAACTACACACATTCATACACCATTTAGGAAGAGGAATATGCAGTTCCTTGCACCAAGAATTTACAACGCATTCTTGAGAGGAAGTGCTGATTTTTCGTAATGTTGGATCTTCAAATGTAAAAAAAAATATGTAAGGATGTAAATGTTGTAATATTCAGGACAAATATATTGCAATTATGATAAAGAATGCTGCATAGGCCATGCATAGTGAAGTGGTTCTGTATATCCACAAAAATGAAAACGCTTTTGTACTCTATGGTTTGCCTTTCCACTAAAACAATCTATTTTGTATAGTAAAATAAATGTTTATGATTGTTTTATGATCAAAATCATCTTCAAGGTATTTTATATTCATTCATTCATATGGTTCCTCTTGACATGTCCGTTTGTAATTTTTGTGGCCATCTAGATCAATCTGCAAATCACATTTTGTGGTACCGCAATAATAGTTGAGTCAATAGTTTCCGAAGGTATATCTTCGAACTGGTTGGCTACGATCAAAGGAGCAACATTCGAAATTTTCTATGAAAGTGGCAACTCACTGGGCTGTTTGAATTTCAGGCCTTAAGCCACTTTTATAAGTACCGTCAAATCCGCCAACATTGCCCATGGACCCTAACTTTGCTCAAATGAAAAAAATATCTTTGGTTAATCATAAAAAAAAATTTGAGGCAATATGGCAACTTTGAACCATTTAACAAGAAACTCAGTTATGTCTCTGCCGCCAACTTTGCCCAACATTAGGGTTGTCACCACCCAGCAAAGCTTTTTTTTGTTCTGTACCTATCACTTCTTTTGAGTTTTTTGTTTTGGGAGTTTTGGAAACTCGAAGTTTGACAGGCACCTTCCCAGTTGAAAAGGGGCATGAATTGACAAGAAGTTTTTTTATGATGGAGGTTGGTGGAGCTAAGCCGCGCTTAAATCAGCGTAAGAGCCGGCCAAAAATTGATTCGCGCTTTTACAAAACTACACAACATAAATGTTGAATTTAGCTGTGGAACTAGTCCAGAGCAACAATTTGTCGTCAAGGGATGCTGAAAAGCAGTTCAAAATTCCTCGGTGAACTATTATTAACAAAATCGATGGGCGTCATGGTAGACCCGTCTGATGTTTAAAAAACTCACCGATGAAGAGGAAGGAAACATTACCAAAGTCATAGTAGCTGCTGCTGATTTTGGCAGCCCATTAACCAAATTAGACTTGAGGCTTATGGTATCCGAATATTTAAAAAAGAACTTGCACCTACACATTTTTTATAATAAACCCCTTTTGAAACACTGGGGAAGCAATTTCTTGACAGGATATGCTGCAAAACTTACCGTTAGAGCAACACAAAATATAAAAAGAGTGCGAGCACAAAAAAGACTAAATGAAATGATGGAACATTTTAGTAATTTGAAAGAACCCCTAAAAGATGTACCTGCAACAAATATAATAAATTTTGACGAAACAAATTTCTCAGATAACCCTGGATCTTCAAAGGCCATATTTAGAAGGGGTATAAAATACCCGGAAAGAATCACAAACTCGACAAAAGGATGTATATCCTTAATGTTTTCAGCTACAGCATATGGGACATGTTTGTCAACCTACGTTGTTTGTAAAGCTGCAAATTTGTATTCGAAATGGGTAAGAGGCGGCCCAAGTAATACTAGATATTATAAAACAATATCAGGTTTATTTTACTTGAATGTTTTTGAAGATTACTTCAAAACTATCATAATACACTGGGCTAAATCTATTCCAGGTCTTAAGGCAGTCATTTGTGACAACTATGTTATCTAGTCATCTAAGCCCTACTGTAATTGGTGAGTAAAAATAACGTTTTAGTAAGAGGTATAACCTATTGTCTAGCCGTTGCGTCTGGTCTTAAGTCACACTTTTCTGAATGTGTAATGAATAATACCTACCTATAATAATTAGATGATAAGCTGTTCAGAAAACAAAACTTTTTTTTAAATAATACTGCTTTTACTTTATGACACCCCTGCTTAAAAAATGCAGCAAGTATGGAAAATCCCATAAAAGGGACGGTAACATTGCCCATCATGTTCTTCGTGAAACTATTGTTTTTTCCTTTGATTGGTTATATGGAACGGAAACATTACCCAAATTTATATAATATCCTTTCAATACATTCATTAAAAGGCGATTTTTCTGTGAAAAATGAAGGTGGGCAATGTTGGCGGAAATGGACCCTAACTTTGCCCGGTCAGAAAACAAAAAAAAACATGGATTAAACAACTCAACCGTCCCTTTGTACTACTTATAAGATAAAATAATGTCATATGTACCCAATTGTTCAATAATATCAATTACATTTCATACATTTTTTTCTCGGAAATGCCAATTTAATGTCAAAAGCGGGCAATGTTTATTATTGATTTAATAACTCCTTCAATCTTTATTGATTTTCAAGATAGTTATTCCGATTTTACAAATCCTTTAGTCTACTTTAATGTTTACCCGATGTGTACAAACATACGGATTGCCTTTTTGGTCAGAATGTCATTGAATTTGATATAATTATAAACTTTTCTTGTATGGGAATTCTTACCATAATCATTTAATGTATATTTATTTCCGTGCCTGGATTATCAATTATTAATTATGCCATGGGTTTCGAGTGAGGCAACAGAGATCACCCTATCATTCACATTAATCAGTTCTTGACCCAGAGCATGTAGTTCAGATGTTCGGACAGATCAGTATGTGTTTCGAGTCATGTATACTCCCAGATTGTACAATATGTATTGTATCATGTCTGGTGGTTTTAGTGTCCAAAATCCATAATAAATTATAAGAAATATTGTGTCCTGGCTTAAGTCCTTTAGTTACTCAGATTAATGGCTGGCTTGTGGTATAGGCTATAAATATTGTAAGGAAAAGTGAATAAATTAATGAATGTATTGTTTCTTTTTCCACTTATTTCTGAAGATGATGATCTTGACGAAAAATCAATCTTGTGAACAAACTTCTTCAAATTCTTATTTATTGAGTATGTAGTATAAACTATCAAATGCCAATAAAAATACAATAAATAAATTTTAATCTTGAAACTAATTTTTTATTATTCTATAAAAATGCACAATAACATAAAAATAACACCTTACATCTAATTAATATTTAAAATTCTTATGACACTTCAATAACCGCGCCAACTTTGGAAAGTGCTTCTTTCAACTTGTCAGCCTCCTCTTTGGAAATGCTGGCTTTAACTATGGCTGGAAGGTTCTCTACAAATTTCTTTGCTTGCACCAAGTTGAAGCCTTCAATCACGCTTTTGATTTCCTTAATCAGTGCAACTTTCTGTTTGTCATCAAATGCTGTCAGTTTGACCTGGAAATGTAAAAAATGTATTTTTATAATAGGCAATCTGTTGTGCTTGACCAAAATTAGCATTCGAACCTATGGGGTGAATGGTACGCATATATTTTATGAAAATTGTTTCACATGATGAAGGAAGCAGACTTGAATCTGACTTTTCTATACCCAAAAGTTTCAAGACAATCTTATAAGTTTGATGTGTTGCGGCGTATGATCAGACAGATTTAATAGGGCTTCTTTTATAATGTTCCATAACACTTAAGAACATATAAGTAAGGCAGCTAAAAAGTTACGAAAAAACAAATTAGTGATACGCTGACCTAGTTATCAAAGTCGAAGAAACTATTTTGGTAGTCGGTCTGGGATAGAAATATTTGAACTGTTTTAATTATCAGAACTTATTTCACAAAATTTTAAATGTACTAAAACTAAACAGACCCTTTTGATATTTTTAAGGGTAAAATTTACGGTAAAAAAGTACTTTGTATTTTAAATGTTTATAAAGGGAAAATAAATAGATCCTCATAAATGACAAATGCATTTACAGGTGAATATTTTTATGGAAAGAGGTAATTGTTAAAAAAAATTATAACCAATAGAATCATATTTTTTTTGTTTGTATTCATATAAACATTTTTCTGTAAACTCTGTCATGGATTCAAACAACTTTGAATATCTAAGATAAACTAACACATCGATCAATAAGTCCCGGGACTAACCAACATATCGTCGTCATACAAGAGAAAGTGACCAACTAACAAAATGCAAAATGTTCAGGAGAGCCATTTAACCATTTTTACACTTTTGTTTTCAATTTTTTTTTTAAATAAACGTATTCACATTTGTGATTTTTTTTGGGTGTATAGAAATGTTCATTGCTTTCAAAATAAAGAAATAATATTTTTGAAAATTTTCATACAATTTTGCTTGTAAAAAAATAAACATCAATGCAGATAGTCATTTTCAACAAGTCAAGATATTATTATTATTCTTCCAAGTTCTTGCTGGGTTATTTCTTCCAGGCCACCATTATGTTAGTAAGGTGTCAGATAGTCATTAATCACTTTTTCGCGAAAAATGCACTTCGTCACTTTCTCTTGTATGACGACGATATGTCGCCTCTAATAACAAATCCATACCATTCTCAGTTAGTACCAACCATTAGAAGTTACGTGTCAAACTTTCATGACATTCCGACATTGTGTCATTGAGTTACAGTGGTTTTAGTGACGCTGCTATGGAAAAAACCGAATTTCGTGTGTTGATAACACATTGCATTTTAATGGGAAAAAATACCGTTCAAACTCAGCGATGGCTTGAAAAGTGTTATCCGGGTTCTGCTCCGTCGAAAACAACAATTTGTCGGTGGTATGCTTATTTCAAACGCGGTCGTACAGACACAAATGATGCTAAATGCTCTGATCGTCCAAATGAGGCTGTTACACCAGAAAACATAAAAAAAACTTCAAAATCGTGATGGAAAATCGCAAAGTAAAGTTGCGTGAGATAGCTGATATCATTTGGTAGTGTTTACACTATTTTACATGAACATTTGGTCATGAAAATCCTTTTTTCGAAATGGGTTTCGTTTGCTCACAATGGAACAAAAACAACAACGCATCGATGATTCAGAGTGCTGTTTGGCACTGTTTACGCGAAATTAACAGGAGTTTTTGCGTCGGTATGGGACAATGGATGAAACTTGGATCCACCCCTATACTCCGGAATCAAATCGGCAGTCAGCTGAGTGGAGAGCAGCCGGTGAAAGTGGTCTGAAGCGACCAAAAACTCAACAGTCGTCCGAGAAGGTTATGGCCTGCGTATTTTGGGATGCGCATGGTATAATATTCATTGATCACCTTGAAAAGGGAAAAACCATCAATAGCGAATATTACATAGCGTTCTTGGAGCGTTTGAAGGCAGAAATTGCAAAAAAACCGCCCCATATGAAGAAGAAAAAAGTTCTCGTTCATCAGGACAATGCACCGTGTCACAAGTCGATGGCAACGATGGCCAAATTGCATAAGTTGAACTTCGAATTGCTTCCGCACCCACCGTATTCTCCAAATTTGGTCCCCAGCGACTATTGGCTGTTCGCAGACCTCTTTGGCTCCAATGAAGAAGTGATTGTCGAAACTAACGCCTATTTTGAAACCAAAGATAAATCGTTCTACACGGCTGGCATAGAAAAGTTAGGAAAGCGTTGGAATGAATGTATCACTCTTGAAGGAGACTATGTTGATGAATAAAGAAGAATTTTGGCAAACAAATGTTGTTTTAGTAGTTAGTCCCGGGGGCTTATTAATCGATGTGTTAGTTGAAAGAAATTGCTATATAATCCCGCCATATGCGAATGTACCATGTAACCATTTTGAATGATATACAAAAGAATGGAAATAAAAAAAATAAAATAATCATCCCATTTCACAACATAACACTTTTCATAGGAAAATATCTAGTGTCTGAAAAAAGAGCAGAAATGTTTCAAACAGCTATAACAATAGAAAGGGAGGAAACTTGAATGCAGTTTGAACTAATCTCCATTAATGAAATTTATAGTGATGAGCTGTTTGATAATTGCGATTTATTAAAATGGCATTAAATTTATGTCATGTTTACTGCAGCGGCTTAAAATATATCAGCTTTGTTTTTTACTTTTTTGAGAATCTTTTGAGATTTTTTACAAAAAGTAGTGTTGAAATGGACGTAAGTCAGGTTACACTTCGTGGTATTTACCTAACTGACTCATACTTATTTTAAAGCAGTAAAATAATTCTCACTATGAATACATGTACTAAAAATCAGGTAAAATATTTTTTCATTACTCTGCAGTGATTGGAGTCACCACCTATCCAACCAGACATGTAATTCTCTTTGAGTGCAACAAAGTTTAAAGTTTTCCATAAGTTTAGCTTGTACACTCTAGGACTAAGAAAATTTAAGGTTCTTAGCCAGTTTGCCGCAGTGATTCAGATTTAAGCCTGGGAAGTGTGATGATACGATACTTAATGAGGTGAAATTGATATTGACTTTCATCAATTGTTGAGACTAAATTTTAATTCCGTTTAGTAAGGGGTCGATTTACCAAGGAAGCCACTTGGAATGGAGCCTGAGTGCTGAAAGATTTCACAGGTCATCATTTAATGGCTTACAAAATCGGCTTTTATTCAACTCACAGCGACTGACTATGTTAGTTTAAAAAGTCACAAATTATTTCTATAATATTAAAATATATTGAAATGATGACAGACAACTAATGACTTACTGTAAATTCAGTTTGAACATTTTTAGGTGCTGTCACTTCTTCTTCTTCCCCTGATTTGGCTGCTGCCTGCATCATGAACCCTCCCATTGGCATCATAGGCTGTTCAGGGAGATTCAGTCTCTTCTTTAAAAGCTGGCTAAGCTCGCTCACTTCCAGGAGATTTAGACTAGAAATATCACTGGCGATTTTTTCTAATTTTGGAGAGAAAATTTTGTCTATTCCTTCTGGTGTCGGGATAGTCAGGGGTTCTGGAGGAGTAGCCAAAGTAGCAGCAGCGGTCGATTGCCGGGCAATATTGCTAAAAATTAATACAAATTGTAAAACAGATTCATATTTTTTCTTTTATTTTACTCTCTCGTGACTTTATTTTGGGTTAACTTTAGATAATTTGACTGTAAGGAAACTCAATGTTGATATTTTCGAATTCAGAGGCCTGAAAGTAAAACCAGTCATGATTCACTACTGGATTGTTTTAACTTTCAGATCTTTTGTCTACGTGATTTTTTTGTATTATTGAGTCTAAAATAAAAATTCTCAGTGTAATTTGAGGTGACAGATGTAATGAAACAGTTCTGTAGGTTTTAATTTATTCGTGGTTCTCAAGAAACCGGTGTTCTTGGTCTTATCATACGGTTGAGCCTGGAAAGCTTGACACATTTTCCCACTTTTTTATTGGGTAAACCATTTTTATACTGGGCATTTGTACAGTCAAAATATAATACAGTGAATGTATTTACTTACATTAAGCGATATATTTTTAAATTTTCATCTAAAACAAAATAAAAGGACCAAATATATAAATGATAATATTTCTTAAATATCATCCTAACCAACTTTAGGTGAGAAAGAACTGATTAAAAGGAACAGATCATTGGCCATGGGAGGTTCATCTAATTGTATTTTGCCAATGTAGAATATATCCGAGTGCTCCATTAGGAATACAGGACAATGGGCTCATTATATAAAAACTTTGATAATGTCCAAAGATTATTTTTACTCAAAATTATACAATATTTCGGAATAGTAGTAATACGACCTTCATGGTCTAGTTGGTAAGATGCTTGTCTCCCAGCCCCGACATTGTGGGTTCGATTCGCGTTGGAACCCATTTTTTTTAAAAAGGATTCCAATCTGGTTTTCATTTAAGGGCTCTTTAATATCTTTTATTTATTTATTTATTTAACACTTTTATTGCAATACAATCTGGCGGGCTTATTGCCAGGCGGCAATCTCTTCCAACCAACCAGACAAAAGTAAATGAAGCAAGTTACGTGGTCGCATAAATCATTCAAATGACTATCCATCCCCACGAAATCCATAAACATATACGTGAGAACATGCCCACAAACCCCACAAAGACGGACAATCACCCGAACACTATTTTTCATATAAAGTGAGATATCATCAATCAAAAGGAAAGGAAAGGATGGTGGAGAGGAAAGGAAAAGAAAAATCAGGAATGAAACACGTTATTTTACTGACTAGAAATTAAGAGTTTTTTCAGTCGCTTCTTAAAGCATGCCAAGGACGGAGCGAGTCTTATATTGGTTTGTAACTGATTCCAGAGTCTCACTGCATGGACAGTAAAGGACGACGTGAAAAAAGAAGAGCGGTGAACTGGAAAGGCCAATAAACAATCTCTGTTTGAGCGTAGCGCTAATCCATGATTGGAAAGACGCTGAAAATTTTCGGCGAGATAAGAGGGTGCGGCGGGACAGTTAAGGATATTATACAATAGAGACAGTATGTGAATTTGGCGTCTATTTCTAACATTCAACCAGTTCAATGCCTTCTGGTATGAAGTTATATGATCGTACTTTCGTAGGTTGAAAATAAATCTTAGGCACACATTTTGAAGACGCTGTAATTTGTCCAGCTGTTCCTCTGTAACATCCAAGTAACATACGTCCGCATAGTCCAGAATCGGAAAGAGCAGAGATTGTACGAGTAAAATTTTGGTTTTAGTTGGTAGAAATCTTTGCAACACTTTAAGGGAATGAAGGCTGAAGAAGATCCTTCGGCTTACCTCATTTATTTGATCTCGCCATGAGAGAGTGTTATCTATTAGCACTCCTAGGTTTTTAACAGTTTTATGTAATGGTATAATAGAGCCATCAAGTAATATTGGAGGAAGTAAGTCAGTGTTGAATTTACCGAGAAGCTGAGGGCTGCCAATGAGGATCGCTTGAGACTTCTTAGGATTGATGAGTAAGCCATGCTCCCCAGTCCACTCCGAGATCGATTGAAGGTCCGTATTTAAATTGTTCAAAGCCGCGTGAAAGAAATTTGGATCAAAATGAATATATATCTGCAGGTCATCTGCATACAGATGATAAGAACATTTAAGAGACGATGTTATTGGGTTGATGAATATAGAAAAAAGGAGTGGAGAGAGAATTCCACCTTGGGGAACGCCTGCAGAGAGATCAGTCCATTCAGATATACGCTCTTGGTATCTTTCTGGTTAGTTTGAAAATATTGCCATACGGCATAAGCCCACCAGGTTGTACTGTATATAACAAAACTGTAATACAATACAATAAATTAATTGTTGCTATTATTTTTACATAATATCGTATATTTTATTTAAACAACTTTATTATAATTATTCTCATTCTTGATTTTAAAAAGCAAACATTTTTATCCAAGTTCGATGTGTACATTGAGGCACCAAACGCTTTATTTGTTGTATTTGAATACTAAAATAATTTTCAATCATATCCACTCTAGGAATTGTGCAAAAATATATAGCTAATAAAGCTACGCATTCTTAGATACACAGCGTTTGAAATCTCCACATAATACAAATAATGGGGCAATAAAAAGTTTGAAATCTTTTGTTCAAAGACTTGGAAACTATTTGATAAGGAATTTCTGAAAAAATATAATTTTCAGGGACAACTTGATTTCAGGACAGAATCTAACCTGAAACCTCAAAGAGACATAGGCAAACAAAAAAAATCGACATAAGCAAAATAATCTACAACCATAACTACAGCACACGACTTTTTGGTAAGACAATAAAATATTTCGATCAGATCGCAAGACATAATTTTTAATTCAAATAATGAAAACTAGAATGGTGGAATAAAAATAGAGGTTAGGTTATCATCTTCGAAGATTTGCTAAAATTACCCATAAAACTTACTATCTTAATACATTTCTCCATTGTGAGATTGATGCTCTTGAAAAAGATTTTATAGCGTTCATACTTATAAATATAAATTTATTCGATTTACAATATTATAGAAAAGCAGCGAACACCGCTAAATAAGAGTCCTGACTTTATTACGTTTTTTTAATGTTAGCAGTTGGCAGCATTGAAAAGAACTTGTCAGTAATCAAGTTTAAAAAAAATAGTGAAATATATTAAATACTATCTTATATTGGAATTTTGATAATAAAGTTTCGTATTTCTAAACACATCAAGTTAGAATTATTAGAACTTTCCAAATATGGAAAGTTCTAATAATTCTAACTTTATATGTGTAGAAATACGCTGCCAATTTATAATCTCGCTGTTACTGAATAATAATCGCTGCCAATTTATTAGTTCTATAAGAGTAGATAAAATGAAACTACGAGGCGTCTCCAGAAAGTAAGTGTACTGAGGCTCTCACGACCGGATGGATTTTATTTTCGACATGTTGGCTACACTTCCGTGTAGCCTGACCCTTCCCCTCCGCACCGAGACCGGTTCGAGGTCAGTACGTTGAGAAGTGTCGACGCGACAACACGTTTCGTGAAAAATGTAAATCCAATCTCACGCCAAGTGCGAAATACGGGGCGTCATCCGTTATCATGGCATCCGTGTTTTGGGACTGTCAAGGCATAATTTTAATTGAATATATGCCTCAAGGGGAGACCATCAACTCTGCAAGATACTGTGAGACCCTAAAAAAATTGCAGAGGGCGATTCAGAACAAGAGGAGAAGCATGCTGATAAAGGGAGTCTGCCTGTTGCACGACAATGCCAGACCACACACGAAGGAACTGCTTGCCTCGTTTAAATGGGATGTCCTGAACCATCCCGCGCATTCCCCTGACCTAGCACCTTCAGATTACTATCTTTTTACCTCCCTGAAGCTGCACATGGGTGGAAAAAGGTTTTCAACTGACGAGGAGGTAAAGGAGGAGGTGGAGAAGTGGACGGAGGGGTTGGCGGGAAACTACTTCGAGGAAGGCATCAAAAAGTTGATACCCCGCTTCACCACCTGCATTGAGAGGAATGGCGACTATGTCGAAAAATAGCTTACATATGTACTACGGTAACCACGTAATTTTTTTGTTTAAATAACAAAAATTGTAACCTACAAAAATTCAGTACACTTACTTTCTGGACTTACCTAGTATTATAAACAGACCCTGGTAGTATAATAAATATGATATAAATAATTTTATTATAATAAACAGTTTATTTAACTTTTTATAAGAATATTTTTTTCACGAATGATTTCTAATGTGTGTAACGATAAGCAGTCAGATGATGTTTCATTGTCAACTTTGCAGTGAGGCAGGGCTGTGTTTTGGTCCTTACATTATTTGGATAATTCATCTCTGTTCTGCTAAATACAGCGTTTTGGGAAAGTAGTTATGGTATGTACCTGCACATGATCCAATGGAAAACTCTTCAACATTGCCAGGCTTAGAGCCAAAATGAAATGAACATATTTTACAATATGGGATTTACTGTTTGTTGTAACGCCAAAATATTCCACAGTGGAGAGTACCCACGTTATAAAGATGCCCGAAGATTTGATAAATTGTGGGAAGATAACACGTAGGACAGAAATCTGTGACACCAAGAGCTTCATCAAAGGAGGGAGGTGTTCATATGCTTTTCCAAGTCCACAAATGCATAATATACCTTTTTTTGCAACACAATTTTTCCACAAGCATACGCAAAGAGAAAATCTGATCCGTGTATTCTCTTCCACTTAAAAAGACACCCAGAGCATCCGATACTTTCTTTTCGGCCTTTCTTCCATCAGAAATTTCCCGTACAGTCTTACCACACATCGCGAATTAGTGGTTTTGTAACTTTCACATTCCATTTTTGAATATATCTTTATATAACAGAACTAACACTGCGCTTCTTCAATCTTTCGGTGTGTAGTTAGATTCCTAGCATTTAAAAAAAAACTTTGTTAACCACTGGATCATTTGTTCACCCCCAGACCCTATTAGTTCTATGCTCACTTCACCACAACCTGGTAATTTACCTTTTTTCGTATCTTTTATAGCCATTCCTATTTCTTGCAGACTGATCTCATTCACGTTTTTCAAACGCTCGTCATTTTAAAAAACGATAATAAAATTTATATTTGGATCAAATCAAAAATAAAAGTTAAACAAAAAGTATATACTTTCGATTCATATAGTATAATTTGAAAGAGTGATTTTATAAAAAAAAAAAAAACAATGCATATCTAGGTTAATTTTGAATTAAATACAAATACTACAATTTACCAGTTCGAGTTTCTATGATAGTGTTTTATTTTGTGTTTGTATAGCAAGACCCATCAATAGATAATATTTCTTAGGGTGGCTAAACTGTTCTCGAATGTCATTTGTTATTTTATTTTCTTGTACAGTTTGTAGTGTATTTTTGTCAATCAAATTTTGCGGACATATTAAATTAAATTATGAAATAATTTGATAAAACATTAATAGTTATGTGAAATTCAAAACCGGGCATTAATTATTATGATTTGCGATTAACTCGAAGTTTTCTGCATTATCGACACTAAATGACAATATCGTTTAAGTGGGTGCCATTCGTTATTTGATTGTCGACTAGAGATGGGAAAACAAGTTCTTTTTAGCCCTAGTTCTTTGTAGTTGGAAGTCCTTTAAGGGAAAAAATAAAAATATAGTAAAATACAGGTAATGCTCGTATTACGTGGCTAATTATCCTCACATATCTGTGAAAATCATATTTTAAAACTATTGCTGTAGTTTACAAAATCGTCATAGTTGAGTGGAATAAAATACTGTTCTTAAAATAAGATTTTACTAAGGTCCCTTTTCACTTTTTTTAATATTTGTTACCATGCTTTCATTCTATCCACGATGCTAGAACAAGATTGAATGATGCTAGAACAAGATTGAAACGTAATGAAACTTTTTTTTTTCAAAAACATGGTGATAAAGTTTCAACAGAGAAAACATATTCATAAAGTAATGTTTTTCATTGAAGGTCAATGAAGTATTAAATAAAACAATTAGACAAATAATTTAATGTCAGTGACCATATTAAATTTTTGTTGAAAACATGAATTTGTAAATAACGAGTGAAGCTTTATTTTATATACATCGTTTCAAATTATTGTTTTCTCGAGATTTTTAATATTGCTCATTACGAATGTATATGCATAATTCGAATGTATATTGATCAAACTACTTTTCAGGGTAAAAATATGAAATCGTGAATTATTATGTTTTTAGAAAAGTAACAGTATTCTAACGAAAATTTTATACATATTTTATTTTAAAATTGTTTGTACTGTTGGTAAATTTGTTTCTTTTTTAAAGTGCATACAAAAGATTGAGTTGTATAAATAAGAACTGAGTTCTCTAGTTTTCTAAAAAGACTGGTTATATTTTTAGTTCGTGGCTCGCGACCTACCCATCTCTAGTCGATTGTCAACAGTCAGTGCGATCGGACTCAAACTTTTTTGGATCAAGACAAAACTTTTTGTTCAATAACACGTGAAAAATGGCAACTTTGAAACAAATATCGTTAAATTGTAGCGGACATACTCGTCCTGTTGTACATCTAGATTTTAGTGACGTTACGGATTGCGGATATTTCCTGATTTCGGCGTGCAAAGGTATAACCTCTCTTGTCTTTTCTGCATGCGTTGACCATTTCCATTTACCTTGGCCTGATTTTGTAGGAATTCACACAAGTGCGCCCTGGCCCCCGGGCTATTAAGCCGGCAAAGACATCGCGATAGAATACATTTGGGCAATTAATACATTTAACTATACAATCGGAGGATTGAAATGTAGGAGAACGTTTTTTGCGATGTCGTTTTTGAGCAGTTTCCATGTATTTACGTGTATAGTGAGTATCAAATATGACCAGATTTTGAATAAGACCTTAAAGTTCACATGCTTAAATAAAAAAAACAAGATCTTTTTGTTACCACTTATTTTTAAGACTGCAGAATCTGTAATTTTTTTTAATTGAATCACGATCGAAATAAATTTTAAGAGGTGCATAGTCACAGGGCACAAAGTGAATGGGGCATAAATGAAAATAAAGAAATTTAGCCAAATCATTATACGTTTGTGCTGAAGCATTGAATAAATTTATATCTGAAGGTATGAAATGTGTGATTTTTTAATATGTACAAAAATTGGCAGCTATATAAATGCTATAGTACTACTCACAAAATGAAATATCTAGTTGGAATATGGAGTGAATGTGTACATAAAGAGAATAACATAACTAATGAAGATAAAAAATATTGATAATCAGGTGGGTGACTGGCTTTTATTGCATTGGACTTCTGTGCAGTAAGTTACCGGTTCGAAATCACTTGGAATAACACCTAATTTTAGGGTGCTTAAGTACACGGAATATATGTCGTAATATAATTAAAGGAGGATTAATTGAAAATTACATTAATAGTTCCTGTTTAAGCAGTCCAGTAGATTTATAGTTCAAATTAATCATTGATAGAAAGAGTTAAAAAAATAGTGATTGGATATTGGAAGTCAAGGCTAATGTAAAAAAATTACCAAGTTACTAGATGTAGGAATGAGGCACATATTAATATGGAATAATGTTTTTTTTGTTAGATAGAAACATGGTAATATGTATGATTTATATCAGTTTTATTCCTCTTTGTTTGCCCCTTATATTTAGAATCTTTATTTTATCTCTCTCCTTGTTCCAATTTCTCTTTTCATTCATAATTTTTATTTATTAAAACAGAGTTTAAATAGTTAATTAAACTCATTAATTACTATTTTCTAAATGTGTTAATTTAAATTAAAATAATACATCATTCAGACAGTGCATATAAACATTTACCAAACAAGGTAATATGCAAATGATTTTCGTGCAAGTGAGTATACTGTCCAAAATGCAGTTTCATTAGTGAAATGAAGTATGAGACATGCATGCATATACAGTCTTTGTGTAAAGGTTCTGGGTTCGACCTTCTGTTGGCAAGTAGGAAGTGCCTTGATACCACTAACCCATTTATTTTCATGAAGGCAGTTTACCTTGCTAGTGAATACAGCTAATAATTAATACATACATACCTTGCTCCTGGTTGCTGTTAACATGACATGCAGTGGATTGAACATTAAATGGAAATATATGTACCTTTTGTACTCAATGACACTTCCTTAGGATCAGACAATCAAATTGAATGGATGTCATTGTAGAACAACTTTCTTATATGTAAGTAGGTTGGTTGTATTGTATTTAGTTAACTACATTTTTATATAATAATAATAAATTACATGTTTAACTGTTTGAAATAAATTTGGTCAAAAAACTGCAGGAAACTTACCAATATGTGTTAATAACAAATTCGGCTTTAGGTGGAGTATAATCCATATTTTTCTGGATCGCATTAATCAAATTATGAATGCCATGTGTCACATACATACATACCATCATACTGTGTCCCTATCGGGCTAGGCAGAAAGGAGAGATCACCAAATTTTCGTATAGTGACACCATCTTTCGCCTCATCTACATCAATACAACTCATATAGCTCTTATGATTTCTCGAACTTTTCACATTTTCTTGTATCAAAATATCATACCTTGATCCAACCATACTTTCCTTGGTTTCTTTTACCACTCCTTCCACCAAGTGCTATAATACTGGATGACCTCCGTGGCCTGGTGGTAAGACACTTGTCTGCCGATCCGGAGGTTGCGGGTTCGATCCCCGCTGGAACCCAGATTTTTTAAATAGGATTCCAGTCTGCTTAACACTTAGGGCCTATTAAAACATCTTTCTAGTCGGTTGGAAGAGATTGCCACATGGCAATAAACTCGCCAGGTAAAAAAAAAATACTGAATTTTTTTATTAGATTGCTCGTAAGGAGAATCGGTATTTCTGGTCGAAGAATAGTAAAATTAAAATAAAATGTTCAAGGGTGTGTTATGCAACTAAATGTTTTTTTTATTTACTTTAGGACCAAATCAAGTTTGTTTTGAAAATACATTAAGTTCGTAATATAAAGAAAGAAATGTTATTTTGCCATCTAAATATTTTTCAAGTAGTGAACAAACTTCATATTAGATTTACATATTTTGAATTTGATAGGATTTTTGTTGTTTCAATTAATAATAGTTAATTTGATGCCCGACATATATTTTGTATGATGTGCCTGCATCATGCAGTGCAAGAAATGTTTAATTTCACTTTTTCTTTCTTAATTATTTGGTGACATGAGAATTTTTGAAAAATATGCCAAAAATCAGTTTATTTTCAAAAAGACCTGAGTGTTCTTCGTCCTAAAAATTTGGTCTTAACTTAAAAGAACCAGTTTAACGTGTTCCTCGCGGGAAGCACAAACGCCTGTGATCTGATCTGTAGCATTCCTTTGTGTATTTTACGTAATGTTTAGTTTATCTCCTTTATTTAATGAGTCTCCTTAAGAGTAATGACTATTATTTATTATTAGAAAATTACTTGAATGTCATGTTTACTTGGTGGTGTAATCAAATATCAGTGGTTCTAAACAAAATACGCATTTTAACTTAGAAATTAAAAAACGCCAAAATTGTGCCGCGCACAGGATTCGTGGAATTTGATTTTTAATCGCGGTGTACAGGTTAATGTACGTACATATGCATTGTGGAAAAAATGTATGCCATCAATTAAAAGAAAATTTAGATCTTGTTTGTTGCTAACCATTTTTGACATTTTTGTTTTGTATTTATTAGTATCGGAGGAAGGATAGATATAGAAAAGAATGAAAGTAAATACACAATTGGTAATGATACTAACAAATACAAATACAGTTATCCCTCCATTTATTGATTTTAAGAAAATAGTGGATAAATAGAGCCATTGGATTTTATGTAAAATGCAAGTAGATTATTTTTTTACATAGTTCCAAATATTCTTTACTTATTTAGTTAAAAAGCTTTAGTTATTTTTTTGATAAGTTTATGTAAGTGATTACTGATTACTAATAAAACACATTTTATTGAGAGTTACAATTTATTTATGTGAAGAAAAATATTACAGAACCAACGTGTAGTATTTATTGAAAATCACTCACTGGAAGAATCTTCCATTTTGTCATTCTTATGGTTGGAGCTGTTTTAATTGTCGATGTAGATGCCATTAAGAATCTATCTAGAGTCTGCTGCTTGACTGTACTTTTCTGTTCTAGTTCCAAATAGAATAAACCGTGTTGGAAGTGATTTTGTAAAGATATTGCAATAAAATATTTTTATTTTGACTATTTTTGAGAGTCCAGTAAACTTGAACATTATATTCTTATGGTCTGCTACACATCACCTCTTATCTGTTTGCATTTATCATTATTTTGCTCTCTCAGCTGACTGTGAAGCTTCTATTAAAAGTATTTTATTCATAAATTCTCCAGTCGGTCACACTCTTTGACTACATATTTCATATACATCTTTATTTAATAAATCATCTTATGCAATATATCTTTATATAATCTTATGGATATAAATCATTAAAAGTTCCATGCATTCAATTTGTACAGTGGATAATAGCGATATAAAAAAAAACATTGCATTTTTCGTACAGATTTAACGTTTCTACTTCGAAAATCTTTTAATTGAAGAACAGCTTGACTTAAAGTATTTGACTGCAATTGTTACTAGAGCTAGGAATCTCGGGCATCAGTTGCCCCTTAGAATACCGCTGCCAGCTGTGCCTCCAATGAATAATTTTGGCCTTAAGGTGAAGCGTTCGCTATGTGGCATCTGTATCTTACCTGTTTTGCTATATATATGTGTTTGAATCTTTGCATGTTACCAATACCCAAAAGAAAAAGTTCCTTAGTTTTGAGAATAAATTCTTTTGGAATATTATGGGTGTCAAATGGTTAATTTTCAGATATAGTTACACTATAGCGACTACGATATGGAAGTTGTTGGGTTACATATGGAGAGTTTTGCCTGATTTGATTTTTTTTAAGACTAAGGAGCTCGACAAATTGGATGTCATCTTACAACATCTACTGGTGTTATGATAAGTCGATTCACAGTCTTGGCCTAATGTGGAAGGACATGGAGTGTTAGGTTGTTGGATCAAAATACTTTGTGGCTTACACATTATATGAGGAGTGTTCAGATTAAAACAAATGGTCTGCATTAATACCCATCCTGTATCTGTTAACGTATTTAGAGAGTATTTAATATGGTTAACATATTTAGAAAGTATTTAGTATTGTTAATGTATTTAGAAAGTATTTAGTAAGGAAAGTATGGTTGGATCAAGTGAATGATATTCTGAAAAAAGGAAAGTAGTCAGAGAAATCGTAGTGATTGTAAGATAAGGTGTATGGATGTGGAAGAGGCTAAGGATGTGTGTCGAGTTAGGAAAGTATGGCACTCTGTCCTCTGCCTACCCAGACAGGGAAATGGTGTGATTGTATGTATGTATTTATTTTGTTTGTGTTGGTGGTTTTAGGTTGATATAATTGCCAAGCATTTTTTCATTTTGGATTTGTGGATTCCGAGTTCATTCCACTTGAAGATTATTTTTCAACTGACTTTATGTTATATTTTTGCTTTGTATTACTGCTTATGACTGCTACTGCTTATGACTGCTAGTGTTTATGACTGCTAGACATGATCCGAAAATCTTATGCAATTTTCCAAATAATTTGTACATTTTCGAAGACCACACGCTAATATTAATTTATATATTGTTTATAGTTAAGGCATTAACATTGTGGAGGTTTAAAGACGTTATTAAAGTTTATATTTTTCAGTATATAGAAGTTTTTCATGATCTATTTACGTAACAAAATATCGTTGCTACACCTCATAAGTGACGAGGTTATACAAAAAAATAACCACTTTAGCACCACTGCTTAGTAACAAATGTCACTTCAGGGTTGCACTGTAGTTTATAGTATGCAGCTATTTTTAAATTTCAATGAAAATAGTTTTATAAATTAAACCAGTTTAAGAACTGCTAGAATCAAATCCAGGGTGTGCATGCTTAGAAAAAATGTTTACTAATAGAACATCAACACTGGCTGATAGTATAGAGAATCCTTGATCTGATTACAAAAACAATATTATCTTCAAATTTAAATTATGTAATTTATAGTCCAGTTTAAATAAGATCCTTGACCGTTATTGTTTCACCTTGATCGCATGATTAAATCTGACAGTTACAGAGCAAGAGAGCTGCACATTTTTTTTAACCATCAACCCATTTATTGCCAGCAGGCCAAACCCTGCACTAACAAAATAACATTCATTATTATATAGGTAAAAACTGCCATTTGTTAATATATTGGTAGCATATATTTTTCATTATCTTTATTTAGTGGGTATATTGAAATATGAGAAATATTTTTCCTTTCCTTAATATCCATTTTGCTGTTGTAATGCTTTTACAAAAAATAACTTGATAGTCCATTTTGCCGTTGTAATGGTTTTACCAAAAATAACTTAACAGTCCATTTTGGCATTGTAATGCTTTTACCAAAAATAACTTTAAAGTCCGTTTTGCCGTTGTAATGCTTTTACCAAAAATAACTTATTAGTCCATTTTGCCATTGTAATGCTTTTACCAAAAATAACTTAATAGTCCATTTTGCCATTGTAATGCTTTTACCAAAAAAAGAATGTAAGCATGGTAAAATATAATATGTTACAATTACTGTAGGCGAGATAGAATGGTAGATTTTACTATTACTGTAGGCGAGATAGGTAGGTTTTACTATTACTGTAGGCAATATAGAATGGTAGATTTTCCCAATATGAAATTTTTCCCTCTTTCCCTCATCCTTTTGCATCCATATATCTTCTCATTTAGCTCTTTCGGTTTCTTTTAATTCTTACCTTTCAAATGTCATTTACTTGTTCCAATAATATTTTCTTGATCTTCGCTTACTTTCAAATTATAGATTTTTGTGATCAGCTCATGATTTATTAATTTGAAATATTCAAATCACCTCAGAATGCTCTTCTTTGTTTTATTTTATTACAATGTACGGTCTTTTATTGACCATTAAAAAAGGTTACAAGAGTAATACCCAAATTAGAATTTTGAGTGCGCATGAATATAAATACAAGTTGTCACAAAAATTATAAACATTTATATGAATCATATACAAAAAAATATCAAAACACAGTACGCACATGCTTACCACCTACCACACATAAAATACAAATTTGAGAAAGGCCAAGGCTCAGGTAATTAAACGCCCTAACATACAAAAAGAGAAAAAATAATCTAAGAAAATAATAATAAAAAAAGCATACGTATAATTAATTCACTCCAATACACAAAAAAACAAATGCGTATCGAAACTTCAACATACTTACAGAGATCTCGTTGTAGAGAAACAGTCAACAAAGAAAGAGAAAAAAATCAACAAGAGTCACGCGTGGCGTCAGGTTAAATATATGTGTATGTTTATTATTTCAAAATATGTACATAACTATCAGATTTTGTTAGTTGACTTAATTTGTATATTATTGTTAGCATTTTTGTTGTATTTTGTTAATCATCCGGATGGTTTTTTAAAAAGCAATACCATAACAAAGAACAGTTTCTGATTTTTTTATTTCTTGTAATCAGTATACAACAAAAAAAGAATTATAAATTTTGGCAGTTGTTGGGTTGACTAACAACTCGGCTTGAACCTCTCAGTGCTGTTAATATTGAGCGTGGAATAATTGATGTACCAAAGTGAATGGTGGATTGTGGATGGGAGTGACCTGCTTCATGGCCACATAGAAAGTGTTCATTACCTGCTGTAACTGCACTCATTGCCTCTTGTCTGTTGCCTATTGCTCACCTCACCTCACAACTAGTTTCTCTTGCAAACAGTTTTTATGCATTTCTAAACAAGATATACGGAATGTTATGCTAGATGTTAATACCAAACTTTTGAATCTACTCAATTTAAAAAAATAATTCACTTGTTTATAATTAATGACTTATTTGTATAAATTATAATTTGTTTTAATTATATTTCATCCTCTTCAGGTGCTTTGCGCTAACTAAAATGACAATCTCATTCTTATCCACTGCACTTTAATCAAAATTCAACCGGATATGATTATTATAATTAAAAATATCTGGTTTTAAAATTAAGTTTAAGGAAAATCTTGTTAAATTATTCGTATTGAGTTAAAAGCTGTATTGTTTATTTTTACGAATTTCGTAGAATATATCATATTATAAAATTATTATTTAAAAGTAACAAAATATCTATTAAAAAAATCTTATCTATTAAATTTATAAATGTGATTTAGTTTTATCACTAAGGAATAGGTTTTTAGTGTGTATATAGTTATAAAATCTATCAGTAATGAAGTATTGTATATCTCTCATAGATATTCGAGTGAGTGAAATGGAGATAAAATATGAGAAAGTGAAAGTGAACATCGATTATATTATGTTTGGCTTTCTTTTCTATTATAAGAGTTACTCAGTTGGCTAAACTGTAACCGTGATATTCGAATAATAATATTATAAAACAATAATATAAGCATTATTGAAGTGATAAAATGTAAATTGACAATATTCCAGTTGTTTTCTTTAATCAAGTTCAATGTCGCTGATGATACATTTACACTCAGTGTGTTTGGCCTTGCTCATTGATTCCTTTGCACTTCCTTATCAATACATTATTCATCACTTTACTATAATTTCAAACTCGCTATTTAATTTATTCCATTTGTTAGCTGTTATAATTTCTCATAGTTAAAAGCAGGATGATGACCAATTAGTTATCAGTGGAGTAATCATTGACAATCTTGTATGCAAGAGGCACTCAAATAATCAATATTTTTACTAATTTGGTAGATAAATTCTATATTAATAAATAAATAAATAAATATAGGTTTATTGATAGCAACATAGTATGTACATAATATACAATAATACATTTAAATATACTTCAAGAACACATAAATTGCAGAGAATACATTAAAGACAGAAGCTATCAAAAGGTTTATAAGAAGGTATTACATACATACCATCATGCCATTTCTCTGTCAGGGTAGGTAGAGAGGGCCAAACACCAGACCTTCCTATCTCGACACACATTTCACTTCTTCCACATCAATACAACTCCTACGATTTCTCTGACTTTCTACGTTTCCTTCAAAATATAATTCACTTGATTCAATTATGGTTTCCTTGGTCTTCCTCTACCACACCTTCCATTCACATTTGCCCTGTATATTTGTTTTCTTCATTCATTCGTTCTACTTGCCCAAACCATCTTGGAATGCTTTTCTTCATCTTACTCAACACACCAGCCTTAAGTTCACATTCATCCCCAATCACTTCATTCTGTATTCTGTCATAAATTGTCACCCCATGTATTATTCTCATTGCATGCATTTCTACAACGTTATTTGGCTCGCTTTAGTTTTTCCATGTCCATGTTTCATTCCCATAGATCATAGTAAATTCCATACTAACTGTTTATGATATACGAGGCGTATCCAGAAAGTAAGTGTACTGAGGCTCTCACGACCGGATGGATTTTATTTTCGACATGTTGGCTACACTTCCGTGTAGCCTGACCCTTCCCCTCCGCAACGAGACCGGTTCGAGGTCAGTACGTTGAGAAGTGTCGACGCGACAACACGTTTCGTGAAAAATGTAAATCCAATCTCCCGCCAAGTGCGAAATACGCGGCGTCATCCGTTATCTCGTTTGGAAGGGAAAACCTCCGGTTGAGGTTTCTAATGAGGTGAAAACTGCATATGGTGATAAAGCTATGAATCGTACGAGTGTGTACAAGTGGTGTCGCGAGTTTAAAAACGGTCGTACGTCTGTGCATGATGATCAGAGGAGCGGTAGACCTTCAATTGTGACTGACGAAATTGTGGAAAAAATCGAAAATGCGCTCCGTGATGATCGCAGATTGACTGTGGATGAACTTTCTGCGATGTTTCCGCAAATCTCCAGATCTCTACTACACGAAACCATCACAGAAACCCTCGGATATCGGAAACTGTCCGCGAGGTGGGTCCCAAAACAGCTAACAGACCATCACAAGTTGAATCGAGTGGAGGCCGGGCAAGAGTTTTTGAGGCGCTGCAAACTCCATGGAGATAAATTTCTCCGCTCCATCGTTACTAGAGATGAAACTTGGGTTGCATATTACACGCCTGAAACCAAAAGGCAGTCTCAACAGTGGCGTCACACCTCTTCACCCTCCGCCAAAAAAGTTCAAAACCACAATTTCAGCCAAGAAAATCATGGCATCCGTGTTTTGGGACTGTCAAGGCATAATTTTAATTGAATATATGCCTCAAGGGGAGACCATCAACTCTGCAAGATACTGTGA
The DNA here is from genome assembly GCA_949825065.1 of Odontocerum albicorne. Taxonomy (NCBI): domain Eukaryota; kingdom Metazoa; phylum Arthropoda; class Insecta; order Trichoptera; family Odontoceridae; genus Odontocerum; species Odontocerum albicorne. The sequence goes on from OX463848.1 coordinate 12,650,143, forward strand.
GACCCTAAAAAAATTGCGGAGGGCGATTCAGAACAAGAGGAGAGGCATGCTGACAAAGGGAGTCTGCCTGCTGCACGAAAATGCCAGACCACACACGGCACTGCCACGAAGGAACTGCTCGCCTCGTTTAAACGGGATGTCCTGAACGATCCCGCGCATTCCCCTGACCTAGCACCTTCAGATTACTATCTCTTTACCTCCCTGAAGCTGTACATGGGTGGAAAAAGGTTTTCAACTGACGAGGAGGTGGAGAAGTGGACGGAGGAGTTGGCGGGAAACTACTTCGAGGAAGGCATCAAAAAGTTGATACCCCGCTTCACCACCTGCATTGAGAGGAATGGCGACTATGTCGAAAAATAGCTTACATATGTACTACGGTAACCACGTATTTTTTTTGTTTAAATAAAAAAAATTGTAACCTACAAAAATTCAGTACACTTACTTTCTGGATATGCATTGTACATGCTCTACTTTTAGCATATTAATTTACATTCATTTTTCATTCATTTGACATGTCTTAGCATATCCGCATTGGTAATTCGAAGATGTTGAAGATCATGTCCAAGGAACATTGTCTTCAGCCCCATTAACTATTGGTTCCAGAACAACTGAAGTAGGAACAGTGGTAATAATGATACATCATAGATAAATCAAAATTCTTCACTTATCAAAATCATGTAAAACAATAAATGAAAAAGATTAATAAAAAAAGTATCGAGTCAAATGTTGGTGGAAATTGTTTAGGAGAAGAAGATTACCAAAAGTATGGTTGGATCAAGTGAATAATATTTAAAAAAAAATGAAAAGTTAAAAAAAGAAATAGGAGCTGTATTAAAATGTGTATGGATGTAGAGGGGGCGAAAGATGTGATAGAAAAGTTTGTCACTTTGTCCTCTGCCTACCCCGACACGCAAAACAGTGTGATGGTTTGTATGTAGTTATATTTTTTTATATCATCTAGAATGACCTCATGTCGACCCTTAATCGTTATGCTGTCCTATTGTTTTGTTTTTTAGAACTGCTTTGAATCCTATTGTTTCATTTATTTTATCAATCTTCATGTTTCTTTTATTCTTTTTAGTTTAAGAAAATATAACGTGCCAAATTTGGCTTGCCTAGACTAACATGGTTTGTGTGCTACATAACTGAATTAATGTTCAGAATACTAACATTAGTTCATGGTATTATGAGTAGTTTGTGTCCTTTTACGGTGCTGTTAGGAAGTGATGGCGGTTTGAATCCACTTCCTCTTTCCATGAATCAATTACTGTCAGTCACTGTGGACCATTTGTGATATTATTATAAGTTACCTACTATTAATTTTAAATTAACCTTCACCACACATATATGGTATCATTTTCAATCCGTTCGTTATTTATAGTTATTCATTGTGTAGTTGATTTATAAGGAAAGATCTTTAAATCAACAAAATATTTTTTAAATTTAAATCTGTGAAGTGAAAATATTTAAATATGTGAAGTGGAAATTGAATGAGGAAAGAATCTCTTATTAAAAAGTCAAAACGTAAACCGTAATTTTACTTTCCACCAATCTGAGGTGATCAATATAAAACCGGACTGGCTTTAAAAACATCTTTATTATTAAATAATTACATTTTGGGCTGCATCATCTTCAAAATAGTTTCCTCCTACATTAAATACAGCTAATTCAACATTGCCATGCTGCAAAATAGTTTCCTCCTACATTAATACAGCTAATTCAACATTTCCATGCTGCAAAAGACTCAAAGTTTATTTTTTGTCAAGCTGGTCAAGCACCGCTTGCAATTCAGCTTCACTCTCTTCTATCGCATGAAAACGTCACCTCTTGACCTTCAACTTCATTTTTTTAAATAAAAAAAATCTTACGGAACTAAATCAAGTGAATAGGGAGGGTGTGGAACAGCAGACATGGTGTGGAATGACAGGCATGGCAGATGTTGACTCAATGCTCCTGGTCGACCATCAGCAATTGGGGAACAAATTTGGCTACAATACGTTGCATGTTCAAATTGTCCTTAAAAATTTATTGAACTTGACAATTTCAGCGACACTTTTGGCAGTTGTACTGATACATGTCCCGACTTCTCATCGCCCTCAAGTGACATTAAAAAGAGAATACCACTCATAACAATGTGTTCAATTCATGGTTTCATCACCGTAAACCTGACGAAGCATTGCAAGAGTCTCAGACGCTGTTTTTCATAGTTTTAAACAAAATTTAATGTTCTCGTCCTGCTTGAATTTTGCATTCAACTTGCCAATCGTAGGGGTTTCAATATATGTGTTGACAAAATTGCTTGCGAAACAGATATGGATGTGCACAGTACAAAGATTTTCAGTTGATACGAGTCGCAAGGCTTAACGCAACTGACAACGAGAAGCATTAGTCTATACCCCCCCACTATCCCGGCGGCATATCTTCTGTCCGGTTTTATATTGATCATACCTTGTACTAATGATGTACCGGGAATTCGAAAATTGCCTGACATTTTTTAGTACCCGGTACATCACTACCTTATACATATTAACCTGTATCATTGACTATACACTTGACTATACAAGTACTATCTTCTTTACCCTTTCTTATTTTGTCTGTACTAATACATTTTTTCTGTTTTTTTTCATATCTGTTTTAAAAGTGGAATATACACCAAACTGTTTGTTTTGTAAATCTGAACTTTTATGTATGCATGTAATTGATAGAAAAATTTACAGTAATGAGGTGTCGTTTAATGGTCATTGATTTAATTTTCTTAATGGTAGATTAGATTAGAGTCTTAAAAGCATCCAGTGTAGTATTATTTTGTTTTCTTTAATAAATGTGAAGAAACCTCAGGTGCTAGCTTGTTCTGCAGAGAATGAGGTGCTTCAATCACCTGACATTCGAATGAATGGTGTGCAACTGGAGAATGTACCTATCTTCACATATCTGGGCTGCATCTTGGCTTCGAACTCTTCTCTTGATGATGAACTGAAGAGTCGCATCAGGAGTGCATCAGCGGCTGTTGCTAAATTGAATAACAGAGTATTCTACAGCAGAGGAATCTCCCAGTCTACAAAGAAATCAGTCTACAGGACCATTGTCCTCCCCACACTTTATGGGTCTGAGACTTGAGTTCCCTATAGAAGGCACATTCAAAGCCTTGAAATATTCCACCAATGTTTCCTTCGTCCAATTCTTCGGACCACAAATGTCACAAATGTCTCTGCGACTAGACATGTGAGAAACAGTCAGTGCGTTGCGAACATGCGTCAGCATTGCCAAGCGGCTCAGCAGGGTCTACATGTCTGACATCTGCGGGAGGGAGTGCGCATCTGAATTGGGCTGTTTTTTCACAGAAGATCACATGATCGACGTGGAAGAGCAGTTCAAGATTGACGTTGGAGTGGCGAGGAGATCCTTGACTACAAGGCCCGGCAACTACGACTACGATTTTATTTTCTATTGTAACTTCTGTTTTAATTTAACTTTTGTCTAATTGTTTACAGATGGCAAACCTATGCTGCGGCAGGGAGAGACAGGAGACTGGGTGGGCACATTCGAGGGGCACAAGGGCGCCGTGTGGGGAGTGGCCCTTAACACGCCTGCCACACACGCTGCCTCTGGGGCGGCTGACTTCACTGGTAATATGAATTTGAATTAACACTAATGTCAATCATATATCTGTATGAAGTCTTTTACGTAGATTAAATATTCTTTTAACTCAAGTGGTACTTACTGCAAAATATTGAAGGTAATAAAGCGGATGTTAACTAGCAAAAAAACGTCGTATGAACCTAATGTAATTGCTTTACCACCGTGCAGTAAGTAAAATTGAAAGGAAAATAGTTAAAATACTCTTGGAGTACGTTAGATTACGGGATATTACAGCCGCTTACCAGCAATCTCTGCACCTTCCTCAAGCCCCACTGATATTTTGTTGGCTTCCGTGCAGTATGAATAATAATGATAATGTGTTACAGCATAGTCTATTTATCTGGCATATGGATGCATACTGATTGACTGATTAGTAAAGTGAACAACCACCATGAACTCTTGATTCTTCTTTCTTATGTGTGAATATAATATTCTGGTATCTTGAGCCGTATTCAGTTGTAATTTTTTGTCAAACTTGACTTACTCAATAGTTAATAATTTTGTTTTTTGTTGATATCTATCATTTCTATTATCTCCTTCAATATTTCACATTAAATATCTATCGCTCTGTATACTCAGGATGTACCAGGTGTGTACCTATGAAACCGGAATTTGCTCATAGATGGCTCTAGTTGTCAATGTAGTGACTGTCAAACCTTGTCATTGGCGCCTTTTTTTGTGTTTACATTTGTCAAAGATTTTGAACTCACAACAATGCAAGTTTAATACAACTACATATGTTTTCATAGCGTTGAACATGTCTTTTTTTGTGCCTGAAAACTACGATTTGCGGACAGCATTGATTTTCTGTTACCATTTAAAGAAAACTGCTGCAGAATCGCATCGAATGCTTGTTGAAGCTTACGGTGAGAATGCTCTTGGTAAATCACAGTGCTTTGAGTGTTTTAAAAAATTCAAAAGTGGTGATTTTGACATGAGAAACGAAGAACGTGGAAGACCACTGAGAAAGTTTGAAGACGCCGAATTGCAAGCATTATGGGATGAGGATGACGCTCAAATACAACAACAACTCGCGGATCAATTAAATGTGACACGAGAAGCCGTCTATACGTTTGAAAGCCATGGGAAAGATCCAGAAGGTGGGGAAATGGGTTTCACATGAACTGAATGAAAGACAGCAGGAAAACCGAAAAACCACTTGCGAAATGCTGCTCGCCAGGTACAAAAGAAAATAATTTCTCCATCGAATTATGACTGGCAATGAAAAATGGATATATTTCGAGTATCCTAAGCGTAAAAGATCATGGGTAACTCCAAAAACCAGTGACATATACTGGAAGGCCAAATCGCTATGGACGGAAGACAATGCTCTGTGTTTGGTGGGATCAGAAGGGTGTTATCTATTATGAGCTGCTAAAACCTGGCGAAACCGTTAATACTGAACGCTACCGACAACAAATGATGTATTTGAACCAAGCATTGCCTGAAAAATAACCAGAATATCAAAAGAGGCAACAAAAAGTAATTTTGCTTCATGATAATGCACCATCGCTCAGAGCAAAACCGGTCAAGGAAACGATTGAGGCGTTTAGTTGGCAAATACTTTCGCATGCGGCTTACTCACCAGACTTGGCTCCATCCGATTACTACTTATTTGCATCGATGGGACACGCACTTGCTGAGCAGCGCTTCACTTCTTATGAAAATGTACGAAAATGGCTCGATGATTGGTTTGCCTCAAAAGAGCAAGAGATTTTTTGGCGTGGCATCCACAAATTGCCAGAGAGATGGGAAACATGTGTAGCTAGCGACGGGCAATACTTTGAATAAAATATTTTTTACCATTTTCATACAATAAATGTGTATTTTCTTTAAAAAAATTCCGGTTTCGTAGGTACAGACCTGGTATGTGCTTATGTGAAAATATAAAATTTTTTAATTGCTTGTGTATTCTTATTGTTTTTTTATTGTTCTCTGTGTACCCTTATAGATCTCATCAGTGCCTCATTTAGCACAGAATGCATTAATTCATATATGGATTTAAAGAAGTCTATTTAATGAACAAGCTCTTTTCATTTACTTTAACTTGTTTACCGTGTTGTAACTCGTGTGATTTTGCTTGAATATCGCAAAAATTTCCCTTTATATCAAAATTGATTATCATTTCTAACTGAATTTGTCTCTAGCTCTGATTATGGTACATTTGAGCATCTTTCACCTGAATGGAAATCAGCATGCTTTAATTCTTTATTCTACGCTATCATATAACAAGCTTTAATTTTATTTAAGACGTTCCCTGCCTTATTATTTGAAACCAAAGAAAATCTTCACATTATGTTGTTTGTGTATTGTGTTACGTTTTATGTAATATTTTCAATGTGTACAATTTAATCTGGCAGGCTTATTGTCATATTTGGTATTTTGTTTCGACCAAAATAAAAATAAACTGATTAGATCAAACCTAAATCCTGGTGGAATTATTTTACCATTAGACTCACCTTTTCATCTTCTATGATATATCTTTTATCATCTCTTCTTTTCCCTTGTCTTCTCCCATCCATTTGGGGATGGGATAAGGTAAGGGAAATCGTCATCCTATGATATATCTTTTATGCGTTTTTAGTAACACTTCTGCAACATATTTATTATATAAGTGGTCGCAAAGCATTAAAATTAACTCAACTATTTTAATTTTAAAGTCATTAAATTTACTATTCACCAGATGTCGTCATTAAATTTACTATTCACTGATAGTGCTGCCTCTGATGTTAGGGAAAATATTTAAATTATTACATAATAATGATGTGGGATGTTTTAAGTCCAATGGAATGAATTAAGAGAAACGCATAACTAGCAATTTATTGAACTGGAAATATTATTCTAGAAGCTCATTATAGACTGTTTCTTCAAAAATAAATTCTACAATAAAACGCTATAAAAAGTGGTAGGTTTGATTTACTCTACGAAAGAATTGTCAAACTGTCAGAACAAAGTATGCCTGTCATTTTATAGAAGTGGTTTGATTTGTAGAATTGACAAATTTTTCATTGAAATTTATTGATTAATTATAATTTGTTTAAAAGCATCAACTGAAATATAGGAAAAGCTTTGACTCAAGGAAATATTGTACGTATTTATTTATTGCAAAACTTGAAATGTTTTATCTTTTTTAATTTTTAGCCAAATTATGGGATGCACTTACCGGTGACGTGATCCACACGTTTGATCACGTGCATATAGTGAAGAGTGTGAACTTCAGCTCAGATGACAAATTGCTGGTGACCGCCAGCAATGAGAAGCTGTTGCGTGTGTTTGATCTCGAACAACCTGATACTGGTAATTAATTCCTATTTAAATGTTCTCTGTATATAATATGTGACCCCCATAGCCTAGTTGGTAAGATGCTTATATTACATGCCAGGGATTTTGGCAGTTTCTTGATGGTATCCATAAAAAGGGTTCCTTGTGGTCAAGAGTTCTTTTACAAGGCTATTGTTAGTTTTCAGTGTTCACAACAGCGATAACTATTATTACCACTGCTTCTCGTCTCCGATTATCTTTAATTAATTTTCTCTAGTGGTTTATTTACTTATTGTTTTACAAATTGTTTTATATTTCATTGTAAAACAATCTGGCAGGTTTATTGGACTTGAAATTTAGATTTTTTTTAGTCACTTTTTAAAACATGCCAAAGTCGGAGCGAGTCTAACATTGGTTTGTAACTGGTTCTAGAGTCTCATGGCAAGGACGATATAAAAAAAGAAGTGCGGTGAACTGGGAAGGCCAATAAACAATCAAAGCGCATGTCCATGATCAGAAAGACGCTGAATATTTTTGGCGACATAAAAGGGGGCGGCGGCACAGTTTAGGTTATTATACGATAGTGACAGTATGTGAACTTTGCATCTATTTCTCACGTTCAACCAGTTCAGCTCCTGGTATGAAGTGACATGATTGTACTTTTTCAGGTTAACTTTGAAGCTTTGAGACAAACTTTTTGAAGACGCTGTAATTTGTCCAGCTGTTCCTCTGTAACATACATATAACAGACGTCTGCATAGTCTACTGTACTTCAAAAAAATAGGCACAAACATAGTCTATGATATTTGGAGGGGATTAGTACTGCGTAGGTATTGAATTTGTGATCTTTTGCACATGCTATCACGTTTGTGCAGTAGGTGACCAGATCTATCAAAAATATCTTACGAAATGTTTTCTTTTTTAATTCATCGAATTTAGTAATGATGATAATCTGATTTACTTTGTGAATTCCACTAAACACCATATTCTTCTTGCACCTTGAGTTTTATCTTTGGGTTGTTTGTTGTTACAACATAAGTTGTATAATATTGATTATTCATTAAATATTTTTGTTTTAGCAATTCAAAAGTTTTCTGGACACACAAGTGGAATTAGGCACGTTTCATTCTTCAGAAATGACACAGCTCTCGTGTCTGCTGGGGAAGATAATACCATCCGAGTTTGGGATAGAAATTCTGGAGAGGCAAGTATTTTTTAACATCACATTTTGGCTTTCCCAAGTATTAATAAAAAAAATAATAATAAATTTGCATTTTTTTGATAAACAGTATGGTCACCATTTAAATTAAAAATAGATCTTTTATTTTAGATACAAACCTTTAGGAGTCAGTTGTAAATATAGATTGGTTGTTGGATGAAATTTTTCATTTTTAAAGTTTTTTGGTACGTTTGATCTATTGTATAGAGGTGTCCCAAAAAATGGTATAAAAATGTACACCGTGTCATTTACTTTAACTTGCTGCAAGAATTCGTCATATCACGAATTCGAAGGGAATTTAGAGATGACTAGAACTTTTATTTCCTGCAAGATGGTGCACCTCCCCACTACCATCGTGATGTGAGGGCCTACCTTGATGAAAATTTGATATAGCATTGAAAATCCCCTGCGTAGAGGCAGCATTGAAAATCCCTCACGCTCCCCAGACCTCGCACCAATAGACTTATTTTATGAGGACTCTTCATAGATAATGTGTGTGGCTCAAAACTGGCAACAGTTAATGAATGAAGAGCAGCCATTGAAAGATAATGCACCCAAATATCAAAACAAATTATTCGTGATGTTTGTAATTTGTCATTATCAGCAATGCATGAACCAAAATGGCCATCGATTTGAGTATCTACGATAACTCAAAAATTCTACATCTGTCTTCTTTAATTTGGAGTTTTAATTTTAAATATACCTTAATAAATACTAAATTTATAATCATTGTATGTACATTTTTTGGGACACTTGTATATACGAGGGTGGTCCGATAAGTACTTAGCCTACAAAAGAATAACAAAAATTTTGGAAAAGTGGCGATTTATTTCTAAACATAATCTCCTTTGAGTTCGATACACTTGACCCAGCGATGCTCCAACTTCTTTGACCCGTCTGAAAAATACGTTTTCTGGAGGTCTGCAAAGTAGGCCTCCGTGGCGGCGATAACCTCCTCATTCGACTCAAATTTCTGCCCGACGAGTGACTTTTTCAAATTTGGAAACAAAAAGAAGTCGCACGGGGCCAAATCCGGAGAATACGGTGGATGGGGCAGCAGTTCGTAGCCTAATTCTACCAACTTGGCCGTGGCGACGGCGGAGGTGTGAGCCGGTGTGTTGTCATGATGGAAGAGCACTTTTTTCTTCGCCAAATGGGGCCGTTTTTCCTGCAATTCGGCGTCGAATCGGCCCAATAATTCGGCATAGTAGAGCCCTGTGACCGTTTTGCCCTTCTCCAGGAAGTCAATGTAGATCACACCTTTTGAATCCCAGAAAACGGTGGCCATCACCTTTCCGGCCGATAGGACAGTCTTCGCCTTCTTCGGAGCACATTCGCCGGGTAAAGTCCACTGTTTCGACTGTTCCTTGGTCTCGGGTGTGTACCAGTGTATCCATGTTTCGTCGACGGTCACGAAACGACGCAGAAACTCCTTCGGATTGCGCTTAAACATCGTCAAACACTGCTCTGAAGTGGTCTCACGGTTGCGCTTGTCCGGAGTGAGCAAACGCGGCACCCATTGCGCCGACAGCTTTCTCATGCCCAATACTTCATGCAGGATATGACCCACGCGGTCTTTTGAGATGCCTACTGTCTCAGCTATCTCGCACACCTTCAATCGGCGGTCTGCCAATACGAGATCGTGGATTTTTGTCACATTATCCTCCGTGGTAGCCGTTTTCGGGGCACCTGGGCGTGGCTCATCAAAAACCGACGTGCGACCACGTTGAAACTCGTTAAACCAATTTTTGACGGTCGCCATCGAAGGAGAAGAGTCACCGTACACAGCATCCAAGCGCTCTGATTTCGCTGCGCGATTTCCCTTTCAAAAACAAGAATCGAATCACCGAATGATATTGCTCTTTTTCCATTTTTCTCAAATCCGCGGACACGCTCGCTTCCACACGCGGTCAAAACAAAACTACGCGTCCGATTCGGCTGAAATTTTGATAGTAGCTGTCAACGAGAATGTACTACGCGATAAAAAATTGCTCTTGCGATAGTGGTGCCATCGGGCGGTGAGGCTAAGTACTTATCGGACCGCCCTCGTATATAACTTCAAAACGGAAATTTAACAAAATTAGTGTTGTCACATTGCATGTCCTTTGTATTATTTATTTTAATTATGTTCAATGCTGACTGAGGTATTTTCAATACAAAATTAATAAATACATAAATGTCCAGGCACTAAAAAAACGCAAATTAAAGAATAATAAAAAAAATAATTATATAGTTTTTTAAGGTATAAATATTGTAACCAGTTATTATTGAGATCAAACAAATGAGTTTTAAATTGTTAAAACTATTTATTTAAAAATGTCAAAATATGAAAACATTGACTTGAGACATTTGAATTTTAAAGAATCCAATTAACCTTAGGATTCACATCTCAAAAATTAAACTGATGTGTTTTATTTTACATTTAGTAATGAAATATTGAAAAATACAATCATTATTAATTTTTTATATATTCAATTATCTTTCTATAAGATGAAAAAAAACATGACTGTTATCTAGTAAGTAAAATGCTTGTCATCTGACCCGGGAGTTATGGGTTCGGTTCCCATTGGTTCTCAATATTAAAAAGGTTTTCAGTATGGTTTTTATTTAAGGCTTTTTAACGTCATCACATGGCAATAAATCTCCCAGGTTGTACTGTATACAACAAAAGTGTAAAAAAAATGTATAATCAACAACCTCCATAAACTAGTGGCTGCACACTTGGAAACCATCCTGAGGTTTGATTTTCAATGGTGATAAAAAAAAATGTCTTCATCTATCGTAGTGTTTCACTTTGTCTTGGTTGGAAGAGATTAGGAATATGACAATAAACCCGCCAGATTCTATGGTGTACAATAATTCAAAGCAGTAACTGCATAAAAAATCAAAAGTATAAATTTTTATTTGGTTTAATTTCTTTTTTGTACCATAATTTCAACCAAATTGACATTTAAATAAAGATATCTGACAAAAAAATTATTCTTTTTGAGTTTTACGATACTGGATTTCAATAAAAATACAGTACTACGATATTTTTACTTTACATATTCAAATTAGCATTAACTGCTTTTTATTTATAAGGCCTGTTTCAGACGTATGCATCATATAGATTAAAAATTATCATTATGTTGTAAAATTATTGCTTGTAATATTATTGTATTGTAATAAAACGTCCCTTTGTATGGTCCTCGCATTATTACATGTGATTGGATAGCCGCTACACGTGATAAATGCATGGAAAGCTAGCAAAGGGTGAAGGCATAAGCAATCGGATCGATGTGCTTGTGATATGCAATGGGCTAAACATAAGGAGTGCAAAATAAACAAAATACATTCTTGTCTGAAATGCCATACCGTATTATATTTCTATAAAGTTCTACCGGTCAACAAGGAATCTATTCAATTCACCCAGCTGTCACTGAGACTCATTGAAGTAACGCCGGAATAGAACATTTAAAGAATTCTACACGTAATGAATAAACAAAATACATAATTTATGTCTTAAAATATAATTATAGTGAACACCATCCTGTTGTTTTTTTTTAAATATCCATATTTTTACATAATTCTTAAATTTTAGAATATTCTTCTTATCTAGTTACAGCCAGCCAGTGGTGATGTTATTTAACAGTGTTCTGCTCTGTGGATAAACATCCGTTTCATTCTTGATGCATTATTCATTTTCATCTTAATTACCGAGTTGATTGCAATTTCCTCCAGTGACTTGACTGTGTGCCAACATTTGGGTTTAACCTAGGTCAGCCTTGTCTCACTCTTACATTTATTCAATATTTCATTCAAGTTAATATGAAACATTCTTGTACAAAGATGGAGAATGCGCCAAATCATCTTTTAAACATTTTCATTGTTGTTTCATGATTAAACATATCATTTCCCTTGAGAGAGAACTGAAAATATATTTTATTTATTTTACATGACAAGTATTTACTATAATAAGGTCTGTAAATATAAAACCGGATTTTTTTTATAGAAAATACACATTTATTGTATGAAAATGGTAAAAAATATTTTATTCAAAGTATTGCCCATCGCTAGCTTCACATTTTCCCCATCTATATGTCAATTTGTGGATGCCACGCCAAAAAACCTGTTGCTCTTTTGAGGCAAGCCAATCATCGAGCCATTTTCGTAAGAAGTGAAGCGCTGCTCCGCAAGCTCGTGTCCCATCAATGCAAATAAGTCTTAATCGGATGGAGCCAAGTCTGGTGAGTAAGCCGCATGCGAAAGTATTTGCCTACTAAACGCCTCAATCGTTTCCTTGACCGATTTTGCTGTGTGCGATGGTGCATTATCATGAAGCAAAATCACTTTGTGTTGCCTCTTTTGATATTCTGGTCGTTTTTCACGCAATGCTTGGTTCAGATCCATAATTTGTTGTCGGTAGCGTTCAGTATTAACGGTTTCGCCAGGTTTTAGCAGCTCATAATAGATAACACTCTTCTGATCCCACCAAACACAGAGCAAAATACTAAGCCAGTACTAACAACCAACTGGACCATAAATGTAAAAATATATGTGTATCAATAAAACTTTCAGCTGGTTAAATAACATTATTCACAAATCATCCTCTTTGAAGGATGAAACGCCTAGTTAATCAATCAAATTAACATTATTGCATTAAATTATGATTTTAAAAAGGTATTAAGACCCAATGTGAAGAAATTTTAAACACAATTGTTGGATATTTTTGTTTCAGGAAATTAGTAAATTGGAATTCCCCTCAATACCCAACAGCTTGGAAGTGTCTCGGGATGGATCCATGCTCACAGTGGCAAATGGTGAGAATAATTTTGTTATATTTAAGAATAGTATTCAAACTATATTATACGAGTATATTGGCAATGAAAATGTTTTGCAATAACCATTATGGAGATGAAAACACTTTGAATGTAGTAAACATTTTATTATTTACCATATCTTGAAAATCTTGTGAAGATTTAATTTTGCCCCGATTTACCTGATATTTATAAAACCTGTTCAGAGGCACATGTTTCTGTAATTATAATTTTGAGGCACATAGCTGTGCGCTGAATGCTAGCTTCCAGAAGCATAGGGACATTTATATTTTTGGCTATATTTTTTTCTTACTAATACAAGTGGTTATACGAGGCATATCCAGAAAGTAAGTGTACTGAATTTTTGTAGGTTACAATTTTTTTTATTTAAACAAAAAAATTACGTGGTTACCGTAGTACATTTGTAAGCTATTTTTCGACATAGTCGCCATTCCTCTCAATGCAGGTGGTGAAGCGGGGTATCAACTTTTTGATGCCTTCCTCGAAGTAGTTTCCCGCCAACCCCTCCGTCCACTTCTCCACCTCCTTTACCTCCTCGTCGGTTGAAAACCTTTTTCCACCCATGTGCAGCTTCAGGGAGGTAAAGAGATAGTAATCTGAAGGTGCTAGGTCAGGGGAATGCGCGGGATGGTTCAGGACATCCCATTTAAACGAGGCGAGTAGTTCCTTCGTGGCGTTGGCCGTGTGTGGTCTGGCATTGTCGTGCAGCAGGCAGACTCCCTTTGTCAGCATGCCTCTCCTCTTGTTCTGAATCGCCCTCCGAAATTTTTTTAGGGTCTCACAGTATCTTGCAGAGTTGATGGTCTCCCCTCGAGGCATATATTCAATTAAAATTATGCCTTGACAGTCCCAAAACACGGATGCCATGATTTTCTTGGCTGAAATTGTGGTTTTGAATTTTTTGGCGGAGGGTGAAGAGGTGTGACGCCACTGTTGAGACTGCCTTTTGGTTTCAGGCGTGTAGTGTGCAACCCAAGTTTCATCTCCAGTAATGATGGAGCGGAGAAATTCATCTCCATGGAGTTTGCAGCGCCTCAAAAACTCTTGCCCGGCCTCCACTCGATTCAACTTGTGTTGGTCTGTCAGCTGTTTTGGGACCCACCTCGCGGACAGTTTCCGATATCCGAGGGTTTCTGTGATGGTTTCGTGTAGTAGAGATCTGGAGATTTGCGGAAACATCGCAGAAAGTTCATCCATTGTCATTCTGCGATCGTCACGGAGCGCATTTTCGATTTTTCCACAATTTCGTCAGTCACAATTGAAGGTCTTCCGCTCCTCTGATCATCATGCACAGACGTACGACCGTTTTTAAACTCGCGACAACACTTGTACACACTCGTACGATTCATAGCTTTATCACCATATGCAGTTTTCACCTCATTAGAAACCTCAACCGGAGGTTTTCCCTTCCAAACGAGATAACAGATGACGCCGCGTATTTCGCACTTGGCGGGAGATTGGATTTACATTTTTCACGAAACGTGTTGTCGCGTCGACACTTCTCAACGTACTGACCTCGAACCGGTCTCGTTGCGGAGGGGAAGGGTGAGGCTACATGGAAGTGTAGCCAACATGTCGAAAATAAAATCCATCGGGTCGTGAGAGTCTCAGTACACTTACTTTCTGGATACGCCTCGTATATAATAATAAATTTTTAACTTTTTCTGTTTCCTTCATCTCTTCAGATTATTCATATACTCGTAAATAAAGGATTAGAGATAATTATGGTGTTTTGTGTTTTCACTCTCCAGGCAGTAAAGTGACATTCCTGAATGCTGAGACCTTGGAGAAGGCTGCAGAGGTGACGGTACCGACAGTTTGCTACTCGGCGTCCCTGCACCCTGATAAGAATGTGTTTGTGTGTGGCGGAGAGGACCTCAAGGTCTACAAGTTTGACTATTCCAGTGGTGAGGAAGTAGGTGAGTGACCCCCAAGTTCAATAGTATTTTGGAATTGATAAATAATTGCTGTGGAATCATCATGACTTTACTTACATTCAGCTGGGCCAAACGTATGTAAAGTTTGAAATGCAATTTTTTCTAAATTTTCACATTCGCTTTGGATATTCCTATTTGTTAGGGAAGTGGTGCTTATCAAGTTTTTTCTTACATATTATGTCCTTTAACTTGTTTGGATTGACACTTCAAGAAACCTGACATATCTGAAGTGTAAAAAGGATTCCAGAAAATGGTATTATATCAATTTCTCAAATAATTTTCATTATGGCTCGTATTATGTTTTTTTACAGACTTATTATTTTATTAGAACTTTATTTGATTAAATCAGTTTCATTTTGCTCACCTGTGATACAATAAATATCCTGTGGTCAAACTCTGTGGTCTAGTTTGTTGAACACTTGACTTCTAGCTTGGGGGGGCTCCTTCTAGTTTTTGCTACGGAGATAATCATGTTGTACTTTGAGCAGGATTCATCCAACTTTGTGAGCATTCTCTGTAGGTCATTTTTGTTTTCAGCTGTTTTTATGTAAGAAATAAATTTCTACATTTGAATGATTTTCATTGAATATATTTTAAAATAATGGTGTTGTTACTATTTACAGTTTTATTATGAATCAGGGCTGTACATTTTGTTTTTGCTGTGATTGTGTAATAAACTATTAAAACTGCTTGAATGAATTGACTTGAACATCTGTACTGCATGCAAGACAATGGTCCTGTAAAGGAGGCACTGTACAGCAATCTCATGGGGCATAGCAGAGTGGGGAGATCAAAACTCAGATGGATGATGGGATAGCATGATGGAGGATAGTTCTGTCCTGGTTATTCAACTGATTTTACTGATAGGCAAGTGTGGATAAGTCTCACGGGTAATCGAGACTTGTCCCAGATTGTAGATCTGATGATGATTAAAAGTCTTATTGTTTAAAATTTCAGAATCAAACAAAGGTCACTTTGGTCCGGTGCACTGCATCCGCTTCTCTCCAGATGGGGAGCTGTATGCCAGTGGATCAGAGGATGGCACGGTACGACTGTGGCAGACGCGCGTGGGGCTCTCGTACGGGCTGTGGAGGCGCGCTGAGGGGGGTGCGGGGGATGCCGCACCCCTCACCAACGGCCAGCTCAACGGGAGCCCCTCGCCACTCAAGGAGCTAACGGCTAACTGACAAGGTAAGCACTCCCATTTGGTTCGAACAAGAATCGTTTCCTCAGAAGAATTAGATATGAACAATACTAAACTGTTCACAGTAAGATACATACCATCATCATTTCTCTTTTGGAGTAGGCACAGAGGACAGAGTGCTAAACTTTCCTATTACAATATTTTTTTCATTGCTTCCTCTACATACATATATACATCATCTCATACAGTTCCTTCAATTTATCTTACTTCTTGCCTTTCTTTCAAAATTTCACCCAACCATACTTTCTCGGTCGTCCTCTACTTTGACTTCCACTCACATTTGTTTTGCTGATTTTTAAGTTAGCCATCACCAATTGCTTCAACATGTTCAAAATACCTCTGCTTTGTTTTATTTGATTTGATTTATGGAAGTATTATTTTATTTCCAGAGGTTTCCGGGGGCTCCAGCGGTGAGTCTGAATAAACAAAATTGTGCAAGTGACAGTGCATTAAGAAATGCTTTATAATATTCCAATATATACAATTGACACAATATGTGAAAAAATGTAAAAGAAAATCATATAAAAAGTTGAAAAAATGTTTCGCCTTTGATTCAAAAAAGTTTGAAAAAAAACTAAATTAAACAAAGTGATTATATATATATATATATAGTGAAGTGTTTTTTCTGAATGACCGTTTTTGTATATTTTGTATTTATTTAAAATATCTTGATAAATTTATTGTGTGATATGTAACGTAACCTAAAACTATCCTATCTGTTTTCCTGCAAAACATCACAATAATTTGGAGCAAATAAAATCTATTTTTGTTTTTATTTCTATTTTATTGATATTTATGACATGTTTATTAACTTTTTTCATTCAGAAACAAGATGTACAAAGCTTGATGTGCTAAATTTTTTTCTATTTATTTTCGGTTTGTATTGTCCATACTGGAGTCGTGATAATCGAGAAAAAAAAATTATCTTCGGGTTTTGTATTATGAAAACAATTTAATAAGCTTTTTTTCTTATAATCATTAAAGATACAAAGTTTAGTAAATTATAATAGAAATTGTATATTAAGAAGACAGTAACAAATGAGAGCATTCAAATTTTTGTCACAATTTTATTAATATGTATGTATATATAAAAAAATGTAAATTTGGTCTTTGCAGGTCCAAAAAACATTTGCAGATGTTAAGTATATTTAAAAATCTATTCAATTTGGTAGTTGTTATTTTTTTAAACAATTATTTCTTTTCATCGAGAGTTTTACCTAAATAGAAAGTTTAAGCATGTTTTTAAATTTGTGCCAAATTAGCCAATCTGTTGTTAATTTTCTTTATTTTTTATCTTATTGAATACTTTTTAAGTAAATAAACCCTTTCTAATTTTTATTTAATCATTTCATTTATTGAAATAAAATTTCAATAATAATTTATATGATAAATATTGTTTGAATTTACAACTATGTGTTAGAAAAGAGATCTGATAAATATTTTAACATATTTTAAAATTGCCCATATGAATTAAAAATGAAAGATAGTTTGTATATCGCTTATGCGACGTAAGCTAATTAAAGGAGAAATTAATAAAAAACAAAAAAAATAAAATTGAGGCGTCTATTTTCTACATCAGCTTACATGATGATACAAAGCAAATTATTTTAACAGCTACTTATATTGCAAATATTTGATGTAAAAATGTCTTCTTATGTAAAGAGGTAACAGATATAGGAAATGTAAATTGCGATTCTTAAAAAATGAGATTTAAACTTGTTTTGTTTTTGTCAAGTGACATTTTAAAAAGTAATTTAAAAAGTCTGATGTATTGGCTGCGATTATATAGCAATACTTGTATTATCTCAGGGAATAGATTTCAAATGAAATGTGAAAAGAATTCAAATGTGAATTAATTTTTGATTAATAGCTTTCCACTTAATTAATTAATTTATTACGAACAATAAGAAATGCAGTGCTACGAGTGTCATTATTAAATGGTAGAATTTTTAACTTGAATACAATGCCTGTAGAGAATCATTATATGGTAAAATAATGTTTTTATCATTTCTAACAATATTTAGCTCGAGATTAATATATTGTTCCATTGTAAAATATGTTAAGTGGAAGAGAGATTTTCAGTTAATTAGTGCTTATAGTTTATACTATGGTGTTTTTAGTAAAGGAAAATTAATCTATAATTCAACAAAAAAGACTTTAAAATATTTTTTTTACAAGCAACATTTAACATTTCTACATATGTAATTTTTTTCTTATCCGTCTCTCATTTGGTTCTATTTATAAGTGGTATTGTTCTCTAGTTACTTTCCTCATAATCGAGGGTCGTGACCCCTCCTTGTAGGGAATATTTGTTTGTTTATATACAAACATTCTTGACAATCTTCCTCCACAAGTTTTTGAACTCCGCAGTCCAAATAGTAAAAGTAGGGAGGGCAGTAACATCCTTCATGATCGGTTTATCAAGTTGGGGGCTTGTCCTTTTTTTGCCTTTCTATGTTTCTGGTCTGTATATTGTCCAAAGTATTGCGTGATGCATTTGAAACCAAAATAGAGTCTATCCTAGATTCACTATTTGTACATTATGGAATTGGTACACATTGTCATCTTCAGAATCCTCAGCATCTCCAGTAGCATATTGAAATTCATGGTATTACAGGTCAAGTTTATGCGCAGAATCATAGAGGATTCTGCTTCTCATTCCCAGACAATGGTAGACATTTATACATTTTTGCTCAAATGTATAAATGTTTACCATTTATTACAATCAATCTTAAACTTGTGCCGTATTACATCAGTATGTGTCACATTAGTAACATTTGCTGATCGAAAGTTGAAGTCTGCTACTGAATAGGTTTATTTATTCTTTTTTAAAAGGAAATTAGATAAAAAGAAACTAAAAACAAACAAATATAGAATATCATTATGAAAAAAAAAATATTCATAATAAATAGCAGTTTAGTATTTCAATGTTCAAAACTTTAATTTGAGTTTTTTTTAAACAGTGCAATATTATTGTAAATTATTGCCTTTTCATTTACAAGAAACTTTATTTAAAAAACAAAAATTGAAGTTTAACGCATCCTTTGGCTCTAGTAAACAGAACATTCGAGCACTTATGCATTTCTGAAACTATGGAATTATCCACATAAAATGTTATGTCGGGTGGGAACTATTATTCAAGCATTTTATCATTTATATGAAATCTATAAATATTTTACGTAGTGTAATAATATATATATATAAAAAAAATGTTCTACAATATATCCTGCTTTCACAAACATAGAAAAAATAAAGTAAATAGGAAGTACTTTTTAAGCTTCGAATCTTTTAAATTCACAAATTTAGAGATCTAATAATTTTTTATGTATATATTGTATGTATTTATTTTTAATTCTAAAGAAAAATTGATGCACCAAGTATTTTGAAGAATCTAGATAAAATTTTCTGACAGAGACTAGAAAATGCATCACATAAATCTTCCACCAACTGATTGCCTTATTTTATTTTTTGTTATTGTATATTCTTCTATGTCAATAATTTATATCAAAATTTGACAATATCAAAAATATTTTTTGGCATACACCTACATTAATAAGATTTTCATAAAATTCACGTCTTTTACCCACCGCAATATTAAATGTAAATTGAAACCAATAGACTTATTGTCTTTGTGAAGTGATGATTGGATTAATTGCTGTTATACAAATGTAATTATGTATGTATGTAACTTAATGTATTTTCCTAAAATTACTATTTATTAAGTGTGTTAAAATATAAAGTTAAAAATTGTCCTAAATACATAATAAATTTAGAAATGTATGATTTTATATTTTCTGAACAGTTCGTTCCCCATAGTATTTCAATTTTATTTTATTTTAGCTTTTGTGGTTGGTTTTTGAATAAGTTGAATGTTTTTTTTCTAACACTAAAGCAATCAATACCTTAATTTTCTAAAAAAAATAAGATTACTGTACGTTCCTTGATAAATAAAAAGAATTGATTTTATTTGACTCGAAAACTTTTTAAATATTATTATAAACTTTCAGTGTAAAAATCGTTAAGGACTAGTGTAATTTATTAATTGTCTGTAGTGTTAAATGCACTATGTGATTTAATTCTATTGACAATTACAATATTGTTGATAAGATATTATAAACAGTATCTTACATTAACATTTAGTGATTAAAGATTACTCCGAGGGTGCCCACATTATCATGTAACATCTCTCAAAGAATGTGATCTTGAGAATCCTGTTGAGATCTTCTATGCAATCAGCCTGCCTACACTCCAGAAGAAGTCTATTCTGTACTTTATGAGGTCATGTAATCTATGTTCGACTTATGAATTAATAGAGATTAAAATGTTGAAGAGAGAACTATATAAATCTTACCCTGCTTGTTTTCATTTAACAAATAAATTTTCACATTTAAATGGTTTCCATGAATACATTTAAAATAATCAGGTTGTTAATAGGGACTTTGGGATTGATACATGTTTGGCTGTATTAGTACATTAATTCAAAGGTTTATCTTTTTGGGTTATCACACTGTATGAAGTATCCCATATTTGTAAATACTATTATGAACTCTTGGATGCGATTTATATGTTTTTCATAAATCAACCAACATCCATACTTGATATAAACTAAAGTTTATAAGCGAGTAATTAATGCGTTGGTTTTGAAAACTGAGATATAAACGCGCTGGACTTCAGTGCTGGAAGGTTGCCAATTTGATGCTGGCACGAAGTTATTTCACTAGGATAAAAATATACATTTTTCAATTTATCTTCAAAGAAAAGTTTCAAAAAGTAGTTCACGTACAATTTTAGTTTTACCAACTTACATCAAAATTGTTTACTGGAAGCTTCTCTGAATACTCTTAAAAAATATATCACATTCTTTATTTAAGATGGCAGTAACTTAGATGAATAAAATAAGATACGGTATACAAAATTGAATTGAATGCTTAGAATATTTTCTGTATTATTAACTACACCATTTTGGCAGTTTTGATGGAAAACGTTTCTCACTGGGTATAAAATGTACATTAATCTTAATTATCAAATTAGATATAAGAATTGCTTAAGAGCTTTGCAATTGGGATCTGGCGTTGTTCTGAAGTACACAATATTAATACAAACCATCGAACTTAGAGTTTATTATTGCAATAAAGATATTTTTCGTGTTGCAATGTTTTTCTTATTAAAATTATCATAGTATAATAATTGCTTATGAGAATATTTTTGAGATCTTTATTTGAAAAATAATCATAAACAATGCACGCATACGCGTACACATGGAACTTATATTCTAATTTAAAGATTGATTGCAGGCTACCCTCGCTTAATGGTTTTATATAAAAATAAAAATAATTTTAATTAAGAAAATGAAATATTCTTGGACATTATATTACTTTGTCTTTCTAGTTTTTACTATTTTATCATTGAGGAAAAAAGAATCCCATTAATATTGTTTTCCATACATTCTTGGATATATAAATTGTTAAACTGTATAATTTAATAATCTGCATTGTTTTAGAATAAATCGTATATTTAAATTATTGATGTATTTGAACATTTTCTATACATATTAAAACATGTACATTCCACATGGCATAAAATGAAGAAGGTATCTTCTGTTCTCTCTGCCTACTCCAATAGGGTCATGGAGTGAAAGGAGTAAGAGATATGGACGCATAATGTTTGCTACAGTGTTCTTCATATTTAATAAAATAATGTAATGAAAATATCATTATAGCGGGGCGGGGTCTTCGGAGTACCTCAATTTGGGATACTAGGAATATTTTGGAGCTTAGGAACGGAATAGTTAAGGGAGGGTTCCTTGTGTCTGCCTTAATTGTACATAACACTTAACATTAAGGATGATCGGGTAAAACTTTTTCTTACAATCAACCACAATATAGGGTAGTAGAGATGTTAGAGTTATGTGTATATAATATTGAACTTTTACCTTAATTTGTGATACTTTTTTGTCTTATTGTATAAATAACGTGTTTATTCCTACTGTTTACATGTTTTGTGGTAAATAATGTATTATATGTTACAGAAATGTGTAATGCATGTTGTTGGATGAAAAAATGTATGAAATGAATCTTAACATGATGAGTGAATCCCAATTGATGTACTTAGCCATAAATATCCAGATTTATATTGTATATGATTGTATCGTTACAGTACATATTGCTCGCACCACTTTTTTGTTTTTTACTTTTGCTTGTTTCTTGAGTATTTTATCTGTCTTGTCGCAAGAAGCAATTAGAGTTAAGCTTCATTTAAGTTAAAGAAAGAAACACATTTCTGTACTTTCTGTAGATTATTGCTCTGATCATACCGATTCAGAATAATTATTTTGAATCTAGACTTTTAATCGTCTAATGGACATTTATTTTTTGCTGATTATCATCACACAATAAATAGTGATTATTAAATTTGTTAAAATATACAATTTAATTCGAATGAATTCTAAATTCAGCTTAATGTAAGATTCTCACAATTTTATTATCGCAGTTACAATTTATAATATGAAATATCGGATAGCACTGGAAAAACCTTTATAATAGATAAAATATTAAGTATTAGAAAAAATCATAAACATCACATAAATACTTATATGACTTATGTATATCGTCATTGTAAACAAATCTTTTATTTATTTATATCAGGCATGTCAAACACGTTGTTCACTAACAGTAAGTCTGCGACCTTCTGAGGCTTATTGAAAGTAACATTCTAACTGTAAGAAAACATATAAATTTGCTATTTTGAAGTCAATAAATTCATTTTAATTTTTTTTAATATAGATAACATGTGGCCCCCGGCCTAAAACAAAATAGCTTAATGACCCGTGGTATAAATCGCGTTTGTATGCCTGATTAATATGTTTTTAAATTTATTAGTCGTAAATATTAGTCGATTCTGTTTAGATTTTCATGTATTTATACCATATATGTTTCGAGGAGGGCTGTTTGTAACAATTACGTGTTTGGTTTGCTGTAGTTAAGAAAATTAAGATTAAAAAAAAATGCATTTTGTTTTCACATCACACTTCTGAACTAAGATAATGATTTGAATTATCGAGAATGTGATGTATTTATTCAATGTATATAGGTTTGCAATTTGACCACATTATATGTAATATTTATTTTATTTATCTTTTGATTTTAAAACAGTGATGTATCAAACATCTTGATGATCACACTTGTCTCATAATATGGTTATTTTATTTTATCTACTGAACCAGAGGACAGTAGAATAAAAAATAAGAATACCGCAAATTTTTTATTATTTCCGAGACTTGAAGCACAATAGCTCAATATATTTGCGTGATTTAACTTAACTCATGTATTCGAGTGACTGGAAGCGTGTCATGCCTTTGACTTGCTTTATGTTGGTAATGTATGAAATAAGTGACACGTCCTTAATTCATGTAATATGTGGCAGTGCTTCTCAAAGTTTTTCATATTACGGCTCCTGAAATCTGAAAAATGAAATGTAAGGCTCCCCAAACAAATTGTCTATCGACCAACAATACTTCATTTTCCATTATTAATTGTTAATAGGTACATTCTTACTATTAAATTGTATAAAACATAATTTACTTTCTTATGAAGCAAAATTAAATAAAATATAACAAAAATTAACTTCAAATTTAGCTTCTACTACCCCTGCATATAGCCTACAAAAATATTTTAATGAGAGGGGTGTGATTGCATATCAATATCCGGAACAATGTTTGAAATGTTAATTCACAGAGTTTGCTCCGAAGTTTTTGTTGAAATAGAGTTGAAAGAAAGAGCTGTTTATTTTTTATTACCATGAAGAAAATGCTGTTTCGTGTAGGTATGTTGTCACAAAAGGAATTATGATTACCAATGCTGTTTTTTTTATTGATGTATATTCTTGCTGCGGCTTTATCCAAAATATGAAATATTTCACGGCTCCCTGGCAGAAGCTCCATAGCCCTCTAGGGGGCCACACCTCCTAATTTGAGAAGCACTAATCTATGGCATCTAATGAATTCATTCATTTTATGTACTTGACTGACTTGATTAATCATTGTAATATCAGTTGAACTGCTTAAATACCAATATGCTGAACTGAGATGTAAATTGAATCTTGTCCCGAGTGATCATTCATTTATACATTTTTTTTTAGATGTGTTATTGTTCAGTGTAGGGTCTGAAACAATCTTAAAAATTTAGTATTTTGTAACAAAACAAATCAGGTTTTCTAGTTTTTGATTAGTTTCTATAATTACCAAACTTAGTCATGTAAAAACCATCACAGACCTCCACTTATCATTATGGAGTAAGAATTAATGATGGGAGATTGATCATTATGTTTCATAATATAAGATTTAATCGTGCTGTTTTATGTTTTACAGATTTTGCTCAAAAGACATTGTAAGTTTATTATTTATGTATGATTATTTTTTTATACGGAATTATCAACATTGTTAGATTGAAATAGTTGAACAGTAGATGAACTTGATTTACAAGTTGATGATTGTTAACAACACTGATGTGTCTTTGTGTATTTAATACTTAAATGGAAAAATATTATTTTCACAAAGCTTTCATGAAAATAAAAAAAAAACATTTTCTATTTTTTTTTATACACTCAATTATACCTTTGTTTGCAACACCTCATCCATTTTCCTATCTATTATTTAATAGTTTTATTATTATATTATAATAATCATATTGCTTAATCACAGTTTGTAATTAACTATGTGATGATTGTGCGACTTTGATGCGAGGTATGGACTACTACAGTGGCTCAAGAAAGATCCTTGTAGTGTTATTTGGTCAGTAAGGACTAAGTATTCTACGAAGCACAGCACACGTTCATGTACACACAAAAGAGCTAAAATAATTCTTTCTGAAACCTAATATAGTCCATGATGAAGTCATGAAAACTGACTTGGACTAGACATATCCATTTTGACCTATCTACACTCTGTCCGAAAATAGCCTACTATTTGGCGTCTGCATGTAGCCTACTTTGCTGTAAGGGCCTGAATCTTGGTATTTCACCAAAGCCCAAGAGAGATGACTTCTCAGTTTTGAGAAAAAATGTCTTAGGAATGTCGTAGGATGGGTGTCAGGTAATTTGACCACAAAAATGTCGTAGGATGGTGTCAGGTAATTTGACCACATCACAAATGAGACGGTTCTCAGGATACATTAGCAGTTTATTACTACCACAATACATGTGAGGCACTGGAAATGGTTGTCATGTGTGGAGTATGCCGCCTGGCAGCTGACCTAGAGCTGCCACATGGTGTCACCCACTAGGGATTTAAGGAATCGGACGCTCATCTTACACCACCCATTGGCGCAGTGATAAGGAGTTTTGCAGTCTTGGCTTGACTTGGGAGGATGTGAGTATTGGCCTGTAGACCAACTTTGGTGGAGATGTTTAGTGGTATTCCTGAGTTCTTGATGGAAAAGGGAGTGTGTAGTTTATGTCCACCAAACTCACTAGATATTCAATAGGCTAACAGGAAGGATGACTTGTAGCAAAGATTTATGTGAACTTTTAAGAGATGTTTTTGGTGAATATGTGTGGGACATTGTGGGAGGGATTATTTGGTCTGTCTGAAATGATAAAGTATGAGGGGTTTGATTAGCGTGATACACCAGGTCTGTAAATATGAAACCGGAATTTGCTAATAGATTGCTCTAGTTGTCAATGTAGTGACTGTCAAACAGCGTTATTGGCGCCTTTTTCTTGTGTTTAAATTTGTCGAAGACTTTTAACTCACAACAATACAAGTTTAATACAACTACATATGTTTTCATAGCGTTGAACATGTCTGTTGTTGTGCCTGAAAATTACGATTTGCGGACAGCATTGATTTTCGGTTACCATTTGAAGAAAACTGCTACAGAATCGCATCGAATGCTTGTCGAAGCTTACGGTGAGCTTGCTCTTGGTAAATTACAGTGCTTTGAGTGGTTTAAAAAATTCAAAAGTGGCGATTTTGGCGTGAAAAACGAAGAACGTGAAGACCATCTAGAAAGTTTGATGACGCTGAATTGCAAGCATTGTTGGATGAGGATGACGCTCAAACGCAACAACAACTCGCGGATCAATTAAATGTGACACGAGAAGCAGTCTCTATACGTTTGAAAGTCATGGGAAAGATCCAGAAGGTGAGAAAATGGGTTCCACATGAACTGAATGAAAGACAGCAGGAAAACCGAAAAACCACTTGCGAAATGCTGCTCGCCAGGTACAAAAGAAAATCATTTCTCCATCGAATTATGACTGGCGATGAAAAATGGATATATTTCGAGTATCCTAAGCGTAAAAGATCATGGGTAACTCCAAGCAAACCAGCGACATCGACTGCAAGGCCAAATCGCTATGGACGGAAGACAATGCTCTGTGTTTGGTGGGATCAGAAGGGTGTTATCTATTATGAGCTGCTAAAACCTTGCGAAACCGTTAATACTGAACGCTACTGACAACAAATGATGGATTTGAACCAAGCATTGCGTGGAAAATGACCAGAATATCAAAAGAGGCAACACAAAGTAATTTTGCTTCATGATAATGCACCATCGCTCACAGCAAAACCGGTCAAGGAAACGATTGAGGCGTTTAGTTGGCAAATACTTTCGCATGCGGCTTACTCACCAGACTTGGCTCCATCCAATTACTACTTATTTGCATCGATGGGACACGCACTTGCTGAGCAGCGATTCACTTCTTACGGAAGAAATGGATTGGTTTGCATCAAAAGAGCAAGAGATTTTTTGGCGTGGCACCCACAAATTGCCAGAGAGATGGGAAAAATGTGTAGCTAGCAATGGGCAATACTTTGAATAAAATATTTTTTACCATTTTCATACAATAAATGTGTATTTTCAATAAAAAAAATCAATTTCATATTTACAGACCTGATATACATGTAATTGAGTCTCACTGTTTATTTAATTGATGAGACTTTGCAACGGGATATTGTATAATCAGCAATCGGAAAAAAAACAACTTATTTTTCTTATTCCTCAGTATGATACAAGCAAAGGCCTAGTTTACTGAGGACACGACAAATGAAAGGCAACAGACCCAGATCCATATAATTTGTGTGTCCACTTTAAATTACCGGTTGTTTTTGCATAAATTATGTAGTTATAAAATTTATTATCATGTATAAATAAATATTGATTATTCAGAAGGGAAGGATATTTTTCTGGAACACCATTTGACTTTTTTCTATTCCACAAAATATTCGAAACGTTGAAAAATATATTGCTTAAACATATTAATTTTTGGTATACTTAACTTGAAAATACCTAAATGTGGACATGGTGCAGTTTATTATGGACAGGCAGTATTGTGATTACTAACAAATTCTAGACATTCAAACTCATTTTCAAGAGAGTATCAGCAGGAAGATTTCCATGAATCAGATAGCAAGACGAAGTGAAGAATGACTCGGTGTGTCTGAATGTTCCTGACTGGCACACCTATTTATAGGGTATACCATTATGACACCCTTTTTCACTGGGAGGATACACAGATATAGCTAAAAATTATTTTAAATTATTCAGTTTTTGGATTAACCGTGGTTCTCTGTAGTACAAATTTTTTAGTAATCCTGTAAAACATTTTTTTCTAAATTATTAATGAATGTCCACGTTTTGAAAATTAAAAAGCAAGGACCTAAACTGTAATAAAATCTATGGTTATAAAATTGGCGATTTTCCCCCGCATCTACATTGACACGAAAATCTATAGATCTGGGGCTTCCTAAGGTAATTGCCTCAGTATGATACTGGCGTTTAAAGGTTGTATCTGTCAAACTTGAAGAAGTCTTATTCGTGTACTGATCTTACGTTACAAAATTTATCTAGCATTTCAATTCTTAAAAAAGTTCAACTCAATAAAAACTTAATTTGAACTAATCATGTTTTTCAATTATCCAGGCTCAAGTGTCCCTGAATTATCACGGATAATCGGCGTTCTACTGTATTGAGCTTTTATTAGTGTTCAGTTTTTTTGTGCCTCAGAAGATTATATTCAGAAGTCTGCAGTCAACAAAATAAGGTACAATAGTTTTGATTTTCAAAAATAACCCAGCCCTGGAGTTAAACTGTAAGAAGAAAATTTTTGCTAGAAAAGGGTTAATTAGATTAACCATTTTAAAAAGTCGCTACTTGTATGTTAACCGAGGTCTTCAATTGGTAAATTAATAGAATGTAAAGAAAAGACAAATATAATTTCAATTTTTTTTTTATTTACAAACTAAATAATAGTGCACATCAATAATTATTACAAACTAAATATACAAAATATTATCGACATACAAATATTCTACAGAAACATCTGCTCCATTACTTTTCAGAGAAGGTAATTGCTGCACTTCATAATGGCACATAAGGTAAATAAATATCGGTTGAAAAGAATTGCATATCTGTCAAAAATATAAAAATAAAAATGGTTTTAAAGTCCTATTATTTACAACAAATTTTTGGAGCAGATATTAACTGCACGTCACTATTCAAACACACTGTTTTTATTTCAAAATCAAATAAGGTATAATCAAAGTTACAAAATCAGGTTTCTAATCCGTTTTTTTTTATTTCCATTGTGTGTGAAAGGGGAAAAATACACTATTATTATAAAGGCAGTTTGTTATTTTTTTTAGTGTAATAAAATTCACATTTGCAGATGTAACTTGATGTGTATATTAAAACACACTTATTTTTTATTTATTTTCTTCAGTCAAATATCCTCCCATTCAACAGATTTCACACACTGTCTCGCACACACTTAAATTAATCTTACACCTTCTCAATTTGGGGCACCATTTTTTTAAAATTTAAATTCACTTAATAATAATTCATGAGAAGTTTAATATCGATATGAGAAAATTTTCCGATCATAATATCATTTGCTAGATTGGAAGTATAACTTTAGTTTTTACATTTTACGTATAATAAATTAACCAAACGTGTATCAAAATTATAAATGCAAACATATAAAAAAATGCACTTCAGTATTTTTTTCAGTTTAAAATTTTTTTTTCTTTATGTATTATTTATTAAATGTAAGTATTAAATCATTTAAGCATATTTTTAGTTCACTTCAAACTTTTAATTTACATAAGATATTTACTATTTAATATAAAATCATTGATATTATATTTATTATTGACGAACATAGTTTTTCATCTCTTGTCTATATCTAATATTGTATGCTTGGCCTAAATGAATTAACTTTAGACAATTTTTTTTATATATTTAATTTTTGAAATATAAATTGAATACATCAGAAATTTATGATAAATATGATTTCAGGGAATAAATAGTTTTATTAAATTATGAAAGCTTCAAGTACTCGTACAATATTTATATATTGACAAATTTAGCATTTTTTTTTGTTGTAAATAGTTCACTGCTCGCCAGTTATAAAATTGTTATACAGCAGGTCTTTTCTGTTCTCAGACAATAAATGTAGCTATAGCTTAAAGCATGGTCATCTTGTAATACCGGTTGTATACTGCAGTACGCCGCAAACCCTCATTATCGGGGAACAGTGCACTTGACTTGGCTGATGATATAGTAACTAAATGAAATGTTTTATGAAATAAGTCATTCCAAATATGTATTCATTCAGACCAAGAACAACATACATGTATATAATTTTAAGAATGTGTTTTCTATGCAGTTTGCAGATAGATTAGAAAGAACCCATTAGCCTTTCTTCGTGCTTTACAATTTTATTATATCCCTCATTAGAAATGCACGAATATTCTTCCTGATGTATTCCTAATTTTTGATAAAAGACCATTCTTAAAATAAGTAGAATATAAGTATGGAGCAATAATCTTGCCGACATTACAACTGCTGCTCATTATATAATATTACGACTAGTTTTGTTTTCAGCAAATTACTTTTCTTTCTCAAATATGTACTTCTTTATGGAGATCGTGTTTATTTAGTGAAAAATGTTTTCAATCCTCGCTTTCATATTATGTAACATATCTGTCAATAAATTTATGAACAAATAATTTTAATTATATTAGGGTCTTCTTTCTTCTTAAATTGACCAATGGACGATTTTTATTTTTGTGATTTATCTTAAATGAAATTATTGTACTTGCAAATAAAGACACAATTTAAAAAAAAATTGAACATTTGGCCAGGATTGTGATAAATAATGACTATCGAGTCAATGATACTTAATAAATTTGAGAATAACGTGCTTACTACAATGGTTCTAAAAGCATTTTAACAGGGCTGAAGATACTGTTATCTCCGGCTACGCTCTTCAACGAATTCACACCACCAGTACGGATATGAAGAGAAAATTACCATACAAGAGAAAAATATGAGAATCGCATCTCACATTTTAGAGGACAACAATAAAATCAGAGATCAAAATTTTATTTTGTGTTAAAAATCTGCACATTAAAATGAAAATGCCCTATAATTTTGATCTCTGATTATCAATAAAACATTAGACAAACCTTTATTAATCGCAAGATAATTAATAACTTTTGAATGATAAATATTGTTTGTTGTTTATAAAATGCTTATCGGGGGACATAGTTTAATGTCTGCCAACTGGCATTTAAAACATGGCAGTGATGGAAAATTAACTTTACCATATATCAAAGTATCTAATTATTTGCAACAAATACAAATAGTTAATACTATTTTTTTTTCCTATTTAATGAGCATGTATTCTAATATCTTTTCTGAGTGAAGATTTTTCAAAGATTTAATAAAGAAAATCCACATAATTTAATGAAATTGGAAGAAAAGTGGATTATGCTTGTAACTTAACACAAGTAACTTTTTAACACAGTAAGCTTTCTCTTGAAACATGTGAAAAGTTAAATAACTCTTTAATTTGTCTATTGGTTAATTCCTTTTCTCATTTAAGGTAATCCGACCATGTTTAATTGGATATTTTGAAGCACAACCAAGGCCCGAATTCATAGTTCAGCCTAAATATTAATGCTAATTTCTAACCTTAAAATTTTATGATTTGTTTTCAGCAATTGAATTTATACACTCCAAACTCTAAAGTGATGTAACAGAACCAAACCATGTGACTTTCTTATTTATGGAAGCTACAACTTAAATTACTTATTTCTTCAGTAGAAATATAGTTAAGATTTAGTATTTAGTGTTATGAATTCCGGCCCAAGTATATTAGTTATAAAATCAACAGTTTTGGAAATGATTCTAAATAAAATTTCATTATACATAATTAACATCTAGAAATGCTTTTATTTGAAGCATTTTTCCAGTAAAAAATGTAGATTTGTTATTTTTTGTAAATGCAATTTATACAACAATGCAGTCCGATTTTCTTGAAAGACAGCTAAATTATTGGCAAATTGGATATATTCCTAATATAAATTTTTAGATGTATTTATTTGCAGGATATTTATTTTTAAATACTATTGTAAAATTTGAATGTGGGTAAAAACAATTGTGAAAGGATTAGTTCATAGTTATTTTGTACTTGATCTATTAAGTTGGAAGTAAAAATTGCAAAAGAATTGAGAACAAATTGAATTCCATTAAACAGGAAAACGGTATGATTTTACAAATATACTCGTATATATGTAAATATTTTGCATTGTCATATAATTGTTACCATTTGAACACCCACACATCATTGAGACCATTAATGAGAAATGTTTAAATGTTTTTTCCTCGATTTAGCACAAAATCACATTTTTTTATTATTGTCAACAGTATTCACAGCATCATTGTGATTATTTTGTGATGAACTGCGCGAGGTCTGGAACCTTAAACCCAGAGAAGACCCCGGGATTGCGACGGGCCTGCCGAGGAGGCGGCGGGATGAGGTCTTCTGTGAGGGAAGCCTGGGAGACCTGGGGACTGCTGCTGCTCAGGATGAGTCCTCCGCATTGCGCTGAACACACGTCATCGCGCAGAATGGATTCACGCGGCCATTCTCGTTGCAATTGGGCGCAGTCTGTTATCCTAAGTGATGCACATTGTGCCTGGAAATTTAAGATGAATATTTATTTATTTACTTAGTTTATTGAGATTTTGTTACAGAAGTACAATCTGGCAAGTTTATTGATTGAAAGAAAACTCTTCCAATCAACTACACAGTTAATATTGAGAAGTTAATAAATAAAATTATTTTTATTACATAGAATGTGTGGGGAAACACTATATGATAGAATAAGGAATGAGGATATTAGGAAAGAATGTGGAGTGAAAGAAAATGTAGTTATATAGGTGAAGACAGTTAGATAGTTCGGCTATGTAGAAAGAATGAATTATGAAAGTTTTACAAAGAAAATGTATTCAAGTAATACAAAGGTAGGATAAGTTTATGTAGACCTGGAAAAAAATACATGACCAAGTAAAACGAATAATTCAGAAAATGGAAAGTATCAAAGTCTGGAAAATAGGAGAGTATGCTAAACAAGGTATATAATTGTAGCAGAAGCTATGGATGCATGCTAGGATATAATAAAGTAGAGATCTGCTATCTCTGCCTACCCCAATAGGGACATGGTGTGATGTCTATGATTTGTTTGATTGTTGTATATTTTATAGATAGAATTGATTCATATTTTGAATAGTAATGAAACTTGCATATATATTATTTTATTTTTTTGTAAAATTTTACTGTCTTACTTTTGAGTTGGTTGGACCAGGTAAGTTCTTTAGGTCTTAACTTTGTTTATGGACCAAGGTTGAAAAATATCTTTAATTGTTATTAAAATTGAATGTAACTCAATATTTTTTGAATTAATGTTTTTAATATTCATAATAATCAAAGTATTGTACTTGACTGATAGTATCAGTTTCCACAGTAGAGAAACAAGATTATATTGAGCCAAGATAAAAGTATCATTTATGAAAATGAAGCTTATAATATAAAGCGCTATTGAAATATTCATAATAAAATATAATTCCTTTACCCCTTCGATGGTACAAATGCAAGATGTGCAAGGTGAGGGGAAAGCGGAGCTGCCCACAGGCACGGATCGCCCGGCAATCTGGCAGCCCTGGCCCGTGCTCTCTCTCCACGCTGATAGGTCGATCTGTGGCAGGGATTGGCACGGCACACGGGGGTTCCTGCAACATGAACATTACAATAGTAAATAGATAACTTGCTGTGATGTTTTATAATTATGTATCACCTCAACAATGCTTCGTTCATAAATTTATTTAAACATACACAAATACTATTTCCCTGTTGGGGTAGGCAGAGAAAACATAGTGATATATTTTCCTATCATGACGCATCTTTCACATTTTCATAAAGTTACCGGTTATTTTTCTAACTTTTTACATTTCATTCTTTAAAAATATCATTATCTTGATCCAACAATACTTTGGCCTTTTTTACATTTGCGCTGTGTTTTTTTGTTAGTTTTTTTTCATTCATTCATTCTATATGCCAGAACCAATTTCAGAGTGCTCTTCTACATCCTAATGCATACATCAGTCATAAATTCACATTCATCTTACTACTAAAATACTATTGTGGACTATCATCTTAGCAGATTTTGATACAAAGTCCCCTTTATGTGTTACTACATAAATTTGCATTAAATGAGCTCAATGATAAAAGTAGGATATCAATACTAAATAACATCAGTACTAGCAAAAAAGGCTTTTATGATTGGGCAGGTATCAAAGTTATTTCAACCTAATAATGACATGTATTGATTTAATGAGACGTAACTTTTTATTTCCTCATTAAAAATATATCAATAATTTTTTTATTTGAATTTATAGTTGCACTCGCACTTAGTAACTGACAAATTTGAAGAGTACTCTTGGAGTGACCTTTGTTTACGAAGTAATTTTTTTTAACGGTCATTCAAATTTTCTGTGATCTGATCAATATAATAAGCTATGATCAGGCATCGTTGTCAAATGTCACCATCACAGTTTTTTTCTAAGAAATTTAGGCTTAACTATTGGGAACATCTTTTAGGCATATTGAAATACTATATTCTAAGTGTGAGGAGGATTCTGAGGGTTTCATCTTATATCTTTAGATTACTGATGGGTGCGACATCTAATCCAACTATGTTGGAAAATATTACTATTTGAGGTACAGATATATTAATTTGTTTAGATTGGCAATAAGTAGAGCTAACTAATGTAGTGTGCTCTTTCTTTATTTTGCGGGCTGTCCCATTTAAATAGAGCCTTGGATATTGACACCTTCAACATTTCAGAAAATGTTTTAAAGAGAGCATATTGAGCTTTCTTAGTAACGGATGTTAGTTGTTTCGACAAAACAATTATTTCTTATTAAATTGTTTTATAATGTACATATTTCTTTTAAGCTTTGTATTTAATTAACCTGTATAAGTAAACTACGAGTATATCAAATAAATTTAAAAAAATAAAAATTCTTGCTAGCTTAATATTTTTTAAGTAATTAAGCTGTCTACAACCCATTCAACGCATTAATATCATAAGATTAATTGCTATAAATTTGTAGAATACTTATTTTGTAGCAACTTTTGTTGTATAATGGTACGATTTTATTTAAATTATGGACAAATAAATAAAATTTCTAAATAATTTATTTAATAATATTGTAAGAAAGTAAACTTAAAAGCTTCATGAAACTAAAAAGGACAACTTTTTACAATGAGACTGTAAAATATACTCACAAGAAGTTGCTTGGCAAGTCGAAGGCTGCTCTTTGAATGTCAGACTGGATATCGAAGTTCTCACAGAGGATCTTGGACAGAGTGGTCTTTCTCAACTCGGCCAGCTGAGGCTCAGTGAATCTCACCACTGGGTCTTCATTCTCGTACCTGCCAACATTAATAAACATCTGAAATATGTATTTGTGTGCGTGAAGTATTTGTATGATTGTACACATAAACTACTCTACTCCATCATCGTCGTTGAATCGTTGGCCTCCCTGAACTTCTTTTAGTAGCCCAAAGAGATGAAAGTCGTAGGGCGATAGATCAGGGCTATAGGAAGGGTGTTCTAGTCGTGTCCAACGCATTTCCTCCAATTGTTTGCATGCTACAGCTGCAGAATAGGGCAAAAAATGAGAAAATATCGATGTGCAAAATGCCACACCGGTCCCAAAATAGGATCACAAGCACCTTACCAGCTGACAGCCGAGTCTTGGCTTTCACAGGGGCTGCCTCATCCTTCTTTCTCCACTCCATGCTGGCTTGTTTTAACTCAGGCGTGTAGTGGTGTACCCAAGTTTCATCGCAGGTAACGATGCGACTCAAAAATGCATTCCCTTCTTGTGTAAACCGTGCCAAGAGCCGCTCATAGACGTGCAAACGTGCCAACTTTTGTTCTGCAGTCAAAAGACGTGGGATGACGTATCGAGCAGACACTTTATGGAATTCTAGGTCCTTTGTGATTATGGAATGATTGCTTCCATAACTTATTCCTATCTCAGAACGAATTTCGGAAACCGTCGGTCACCTTCCAGAAGATGAATAAATGGAGTTAATGTTCTGTTCGGTAATGCTAGCCATGGGTGACGATCATGGCTCTCGTTTTCGACTCCTTCACGGGCTTTCATGAACTCCTTTTGCCAGGCAAACAAACGGGGCTTTGACAGTGTTTGACCCCCAAACTGTGCGGTCAGTCTCCGCAGAATTTCGGCCGGTTTTACGTCCTCACGAGTGAGAAACTTGATAATTATGTATTGCGCAATCGACGGGTGCACCTCTTTCTCAGACATCGTGTGCCATACTAATGACGGAATCTGCCGAGGCCGGCCGACCGCTCTCCCCACTCCTGATATTCCCACCCAAGACTGCTCGAGGCTGCCGTGTGCCCCATTTAAAATTACGCGCTCTAAAACAAAAGTCTCGTTCATATTTGATCTACCCTCGTATTAAAAAAGGGCCAGAGTCAAATTATTTCCTGAGCCTATTTTAATTACCAGTCTGCTGCTGATTTCATACCACAAGTAGTAAAATATCAAGTTTAAAAAAAATATTAAAGATATCACAAAGACACAGAAAAAATATTATTGGTAGATTTAATGATTATGTAATATTGATACCTAAGCCATTGATTAAGTCAATTGATTACTCAAATCTCCATGTCTTTTTTATTGTAGTATCGCTATATTAGGAGTAAAATTCAAATTGCTACCTTTTATGTCCCTTGATTCTTGTCCCTTGACTGGTCCATTATATAAAGCTAGATCTTAAGGCAGGTAAAATTAAATGATACCACTTATGAACTATTAACTTGGCACAACTTGATAAAGGTAATCTTATGTACTCACCAGAACCTGTCACACTTTCTGAGCTGCCTGAATTGGATAGCAATGATGCAGGCAAAGGTAGGTCCCACAAGGCCTCCTTGAAGCGGTCTTTCGCTCATGCCACCGGGGAACAGATCGATGTCATCAACTGTGGCATAAATCCTCTTCAGCCTGAAACCAAGCAGTATTAAGTTTAGATAATTTATCACTGAGATTAACAACTCACGTTGATGCCAAAAGGGCTTTCTAAAAATCCAGTTAAAATTAAAATTGTGATAGAGGAAACAACTTTTTGAAGAAGTGATAGAATTCAGAGAACATACGATACAAACCAAAAAACTTGTTCAAAACAAATTGAATAAAACTCTCAGAACCACTGAATGTAAACTACATAAAGAGTGATAAACTCTCACTCGAGAAATATATGGGGCACTATATTGTATCATATTATATTACTCTTTCGTTGTATATAGTAAAACTTGGTAGGTTTATTGAAGTGTTGTGGAGTCACTTTAAGCTTATTCATTCGGTTGGTTTGTATACAAAATTGTTTCGTATACAAATCTGTTTAAATACAAAATTTTCAACAGAAGCTTAAAAACCCCAACTTAGAGGCTCAGAATTTTTTAAATCATTCTATGTTTTTGGGCAGTTTAGCTAACAGGCTGTTGATAAATTAAGATGACACTACAGCTCCTTTGATGACACTACAGACATTTGTAAGAGAATTAGTTCCAGAGACCATCTGCAGTAGCTGTTGTCCCTTATTATACATCACTATAAACCTTCTCAGTAGACAATTCATTAATTTTCTAACCTTGCGATAACTTCAGGTGGGATTTCTCTAGAGAGGTCTTCAAATGATGAGGCTCTCTTGAGGTTGCAGAGTGCTCTGTAGTTATTGTATGAGGGGATGCCGTGATCTCTGGCTCTCTGGATGTTGAGTGCGATAAGATCTATTCCTGAGAAGGGGATCCTTCTGTCTTCAAACAGGTGGTTAGTCACTTCTCCAGTGATGAACTGGTCCAGAGTTTCCATGGGAGTTGAAGCCAAGCCTCGCATCAGCTCTTCAGTCATTGATGGCTGGAATTTTCAATTTAATTATAATTTATTGTTTAGATTATATTACGAGAATTTTTGTTGAGGGTTTGGTGGGTCAATTTTTGTTGAGGGTTTGATAGGCAAACAGTTGGTTACTAAGCCAAAATGTTGATGTCAAATATTACTGAACTTTTTTAAAGGAATGGTTTGATGTTCAGCTTGTTTTTGTAGAATACCTGAAATTTTCTCGAGTTTCTTTTTTGAGAAATTTTCAAATCCCATTTGGGGGGAAGCTTATTGCCACTAAATAGTCATAATTATTGTAAAGTTGCATCAATATCCCCCATCATGCCATCTCCCTATTAGGCTAGGCAGAGAAAACATATTTCTACTTTTTATCCTATTATGGCAAATATTTTGTCTAGAACCAATATCTTATTTTTTTCACATTTCTAACTAATTTAGTGGTATCAACTATTCGTTTTCCATCCCAAACATTTTTTACCTTCTGTACTAAATTGATAAGTTTTCTTTGTGAATTATTTGTAGCGTCAACTTATGTGAACTTTCAATTTGAAGTATTGATGTTGGATATTTGTACCTGCAAGAACATATCGACTTTGAAGAATCCGTCCCGCAGCAGGATTGGCGGGTCGATGGGCTGATAGGAGGGAGATAGGCGAGGCAGGTGTGGGCGCAGCAAGGAGTGCCCGATCCTGAAGGCTGCAGCGGCAAACTCTGTTACGATGGCTGGGTTGCAGGTAGGTGAATACTCCTTGTAGTAACCTGAGACATAATGATAATTTTATTATATTTAAATACAGGAGATTCTTGAATTTTGATACAATATACGAGTATTATAACTCAAACTGTTACAAAACAAAACTAAACAACACAACTATTCCAGTGAAAATTTCAATTTCCATTATCATCAATTGGTTATCTTAACATATCATCAATTCCATTCCTTCCAATCTCTCTTCACCATGTCTTGAAATTATCAGCGAATCTTCATTACAGTGAATTGTTGCTCAACAATTGGTTTACAAGATTTATTGTACAT
The DNA here is from genome assembly GCA_949825065.1 of Odontocerum albicorne. NCBI lineage: Eukaryota > Metazoa > Arthropoda > Insecta > Trichoptera > Odontoceridae > Odontocerum > Odontocerum albicorne. The sequence goes on from OX463848.1 coordinate 12,688,538, forward strand.
TGGCTATTCCGCCCCAGCTGTAGCTACAGCATAATTAACCTTTCCCTTCCTGTGCTAAAAAAATCCGCCCGTTCCGGTGCTGTGTATTCAATACACATGTAAAAATGAGTGATTTAAAATCGGAAAAATAAGAATATTCATAGCCAATCGCTAATTGAATTTGAAGTCAAAAGTGATAATAATTGAAATTTTATTACTGAAAACATGAAAAAAACATCGGCCGTCGTTCACAAAACGGGCGTAGCGACCAAAGCTACTAACGGGACGGAAACACAAACACTGGTTATGTTATACCTCGAAGGAAGAAACGCAACTCCGAACTGAGATTCTATTTCTTGCGTTCCCATATACCAAAGTAGAGTGAGAGTGAGATGTGAATAGCGCCGCTTCCTCACCCATAGCGGTTTTTTAGAATGAATATACCTACGTCACACACTGGCACACGTTTGATTGTATTGGTGAATTTATTCCCGATTTTCACAAAATATCTCTGATGTGGCCGATAAGTGCTAATTATTATTAATATTATTTTTTTCATTCAATGCGTATTACGGAAGAATACCTAAAATCTGAACCCAGTATTTATTATATTTATAGAGATATTAAAGTTTTTAGAAGCAATGTGTACTAGTTACACATCACAGGGAAGGAAGGGTTAATAAGTGAATAATTTTTGAGTTTAAACATTTTCAAGCAGCCTCTTATTACCCTAAAAAAGTATGCCAGATTTCATATTCAGATATAATATATGGCTTCGTTGATAAATGGTAAACTTAAATTGTTAAAATGTACACAATTTCCTTTACTTGCAGATCGGATAATTATCTTGTTAGTCTAAAATAAATCCATTTGAGAGTGATTTGATTTAAACAAAAATGACTCTCACCAGTAGGCAGCAGTTTGAGTCCGTACAGGTTGACAGCGTTCCAGGAGAGCAGGCGTGGTAGGAACTCATTGTATGTGATGTGTTGCAGCTGAGCAATGTGGATACGACGCGCATGTGCAAACAGCCGTTCTCCATCCCAGTGCGGATTCACCCCCCGAAGCCCCTCCACTAGACGGTTGTGCTCTCGCATGAACATAGTGTGCAGGGCAGTTAGACCTGGCTGCTCGGAGGCACGACCATCACCTGGAAGTCATCATATTAATTGTTAAATTATTCAATAATAAGTCAGATTCAGAACTTAGCAGGCTGGTGACCATAGTCAATTCAATTATTGATTGCATTCTATTATTTTATTACACTTTGTGGGTTTATTTCAATGTGGCAATTTGTTCCAATCAACCAAAAAGATGTTCGAGAGGCTTTAAGTGAAAACCAGACAGGAATCTTGTTTTTTTTTTAAGTTTCAAGAAATGTGATTGATCAACTTATTGCTCTTGACTTCAAATAATTGATCAGCACAATTCACTTATAAATCTACATACAAGTTGGGAAAATGCTTGTCTTCTGTATCAGGTTTGATTACTGTTGGAACTCAATTTTTTTAAAATAGGATTCTGGTCTTATTTTCACTTGATGCTTCATTAATATTTTTATAGCTGGTTAGAAGAGATTGCCACATGGCAATAGGTTCGCCAGGTTGAACTATATACAACAAAAGTGTAATACAATACAATAATAGTACTATGACATTATTTCAAAATTTTAAAGTGGATTCATTAATAAATGGTATTGATATAATAACTTTTATTTGGTAAAAAACTTGATGAGAAATACATGAAGCCCGACAAACTTCAGTCATGAACTTGCACTGTTGTTAAGTATTACTGCATACAAGAATAGCTGTAAAGCAGCGCTACTTCTACTTTTACGTAGAATACTTGAGTAGTATGATACTTGAGACTGACAATTAGCTGTATGTAGCTGCACTTAAGCAATGCTTGACTTACCAGCAATGAAGCAGTATCCAGATGCAGTCTTGCACTCAGGATGGGAATCACTCCTAGGCAGCAGTTCTTTGCCTCGCACGGGGTGGATGGTTGAGTTGAGTCGACCCCCAAATCCTCTCAGTTGACGGCCCAGGCAGCTGTTCTCTCCGTACACCATGGATCCATCCAAATATGCTGTGTTCTGGTTGACTTGTTCTCTGGGACCTGGGAAATAAAATTTATTAAGTTTTTTGTGTTCTTCATTTTCTTGTAAAGAGTGGAGATATGGATATTGAGAGCCAGTGAAATTAAAAAAAAAATAGACATCTTTATACTGTAGAAATAAAAAATCCAGGATATTCCCTCATTTTCCTAAATTAAACGCAGCCTATGACTCTTAAGACACCCAAATTGTTGAATAGATTAGGTGAAGGATGCTAATGGCATTCCTATTGGTGTTGCTATCCATACCACAGAGTTTAGAAATTTACCAAGGATTATTTGGGATATTAGAATCTGCTAACTGCAGAGGGATATGGGTAACTATTGTCAGTCCTAAATAAGATTCTATTAACAGTCCTGTCTACTAGAAAATTGATGAAACAGGTTTTACGAGAGATGTCATACGGCTATACAGATGTCTGAGAAATAAACTATATTGTAGTACTCGTATTAGGTAGTGATGTCTGTGAAAGTGAAAAAGAAACAAAGAATTACTTACCCAGTTGCAGCTGTCCAGGCAAACTCCTCATGAAGGGGAAGCAGAGGCGCTCTCCGCTGGTCACATTTACTTCCGGATAGTAGTGGTCTCCTCGTGGCACAGGGAATGGATTGCACTCAGGGTGGACTGTGCGAGGGGAGTCACATGATCGGCAGTTTGGAATGGACTCGTGGAAACCTGTAATAAGTGACCATTCATATTTGAGAAAGGTTGAAACAAGATACAGATGTTTGGACATCCATGTAAAGGTGTTTTTTTTATTTTATGAGAATGAAAATGTTTATTATTTAATAACATAGATACAATTATATGAACATACATAAGAAAACCACATTGATTTTAATTTACAAAGTTTATAACTAATGTTTTCAGAATGCATTAGAACTATTAACAATGTGTTATTTTAATTATAATGCATTAGTACATTTGTTTGGTACCCCTTAACACTTCAAAACTGGCATTGCAGATGCATTGAAGAGCCTGGTTGAGACACAACATTATCTTTGGCTCCATTAATAGAACCTTTGGGCTTAAGAACCACTGAAGAAGGTACAGAACTTGCAGTTCATCATCACATGTGTTAGCAATACTACTGCACGTGAAGGTTCAACATCACTCACATACGTCTATCTCATGTGACTGCTGTTATGAGAATAATTCATTTATCAGACTTAGACTTGTTTATTTTTTCTAAGTTTTTGGTTTCCATCAGTAATCAAACCCAAAACCTCGGGTGGAAGTCTAGCATCTTACGAACTAGATAACAGAGGCTGAAGAGAATTGTATCCTGAGTAGATAAGAGAAATAAGAGAAAGTAAAGCATTTGTTCAGTGAAAAGTACTGTGGTTTTTTTTTTAGTAAACCTGTTAGAAAAGAATTCTGGTGTTATTCTGGGTTTCATTTTTATGAGTTTAGAGTAAATTTAAAAAATGCTCTTTCAGAATTTTTTCGATTCATTCTTAGTTCCAGAAGGCAACCAAAACCCATCTGAATTTTAGTATGCAGGATAGGTTTTGGTTGCCTTCTGGATTAATCTACACTTGACTCAATCAGCAATATCCTTCATTCATTGATGACCTCCGTGGTCTAGTTGGTAAGACACCTGTCTTCCTCCCTAAGGGTTGCCTATTCAATTTGTGTTGGAACCTAGATTAAAAACAAGGATTCTAGTCTGGTTTTCATTTAAGGCAGTTTTAACATATCTCTGGTTGGTAGGAAGAGATTGCCACATGGCAATAAGAAAGCGAAATATAACAATACAATATATTCCTTGTTTCTCAACAGCTCTATTCGTTCAGTTCTTAATGCTTCTTTAAGGTTAGTAATTTTTTATATATTTGTAGAGTGAAGTGGTTGGTTACCTTTATGGATAGGAGTCATGGTGAGATCGTGGTCCAAGATTTGCGCAAACTGCATTACCATGAGCGTGTAGCGATTGTGCAGATTCGAGATGTCGGGGTGGATCACTGTGGAGATGACACGAGGGGAAGGTAGCGGAGTACCTGTTACCGAGTTGATCCTTGGTCTTGATACACCTGTGTAAAGAAAATGATTAATATTTAGCTATTGATTAACAATTAACTATTGATCTATCATTTCTATAACTCCAAAGAATAAATACGACCAATGCCATAAGTATTCTTATACCCCATTCTATCGTGGTATACATCTATCTACCATACCCATACACCTTGTCATTCGTAATGTCTTACTTTTAAGACTTCTTTCTCCTTTCTGTTAGATTTTGATTTATTTGGCCGTCTTAAATTTTTCTAATAAGATTCCGGTGTTCTAACCTGGGAATCAGACTTTTTTAACATATTTTTGGTTGGTTAGAAGACATTGGTACATGGCTATAAACTCACCAGATTGTACTTTATACAATGAAAGTGTAGTACAACACGAGGATATTAATGCACTTTTCTTTTCTTTAGCTTTAAACTTTGTTTCAATCCGTAATTTTTCCTTATGTCCTCATTTCTCGCTCTCATCACACATTTTTTTCTCATAATTCTATTAATGCTTTAATTTCTATAGTATCTATCTTGCTTTTCTCACTTTTATGCTATGTTCAAACATTGCTTACATATCCTAAGATTGATTGGAACCAAGATGCCATTGTGAGGATCCAGCTTTGTTTTTATGGAAATTCTCCAGTTGGAAATTTTTTATCTTTCAAATGGTGCCATTAAATTTGTGTAGGGTAGTACATAATAACAAAAAGACAATTTAGAGAGCAACTCTCATATCAAACAAACTGTCACATCCCATGTAAGGAAAGTAAAATAGCAAATTCACAAGAACTCACCATCCTCATAGACAGGAGGCAGCAATCTTGCAAACGTGGTAAGACTCTTCCCGAGCAACGGGTTTCTCAGGTTGTTGCAGTGGCCGGTGAAAGTTCTGAAGGGGCTGCTGGTGTCGCATGGTGTCTCTATATCATCACAATGAGGCTCGATACGTGGCCCCGCCCCCAGGCCCTGTTGTTGCAGTAGCCCTGTCACATCTACACTCTGCAGAGCATCAGCAAAGTCTGTCGAGCCAGCAAAGCCCAACAGGTTGCTGTCGAAGATTTGACGCTTCTTTCTTCTTTGACTGGAATGTAATTCATTTTATAAGTACAATTTCAAAAAATTATCTAAGAATTTATAAAATACTTTTCCCAAACACCTGTTACCTCAAGAGTGTTCCAATATCTTGAAAACAAGTGGCCACAAATAAATAAAATTATTTTTAACAAATATATTCCAGGAAGGAACAAGCAAAAAATTCTCTAAAATACACGAAAATCAAGGAGTAAAACAAATAATATTGACATTTTCATTTGTACATAATTTGTTTCATTAGTACATTGTTTCTCACCCTTTTTAGCCTTGTGACTCCCCAAAAGATAAAAAAATAAAATGAAGACTTTGTGGCCTTTCTAAATAAACTTATACATTGTATAAAAATTACTTGGATCCAGGACTGTAATTTAAAAAAATAAATGTGATAATTTTTCTCAGAAAATGTGTTATTTTCGTACATATAAGTAAATTTTATTTTTGCAGTCCCCCTGATATTCAATTTATGAATAATAATGGATAATAACAATTATGGCCGGCCATAGATATCTTTTAGAATGGCAACGACTGCTGGAGGAGGCCGGGGCCCACAATGGGCTGTAGTGCCATTGATGATGATGATGATGATGATAGATATCTTTTCACCTTTTAAAAAAAATTATCCTGCTAGCTGAAGGAAAAGTTCAGTTCGGCTTTCGAAAGAAAATACCTAGAAACTTACCTAAATTGTTTCATAACAACTAGTTACTTTTTCTCCTTTGATTTAATTAAATATTTTTTGAAAAATTTGTTGTTGATTCAAACTACAATATGTATACCACATACGCTGATTAGTTGAGGGAAATGACTGTATAGCAATAAGCAATAAGCTTGTGAGATGTACGAGTACCATATATGAGAAAACAAAATAATAAATAATTATTGTTTAAATGAGAAAAAATATTTTAAGACAATTTTTATCACTATTGAGAATCTAAATCAAAAATTGTGACTGTAAATCAAGCATTATGCTTTGAAGGACATATTCCTGTAAAATTTCTGCACATGGTAGTCATGATCCTCAATAATGAGAAAAATATCCAAAATAAGAACAAGAAGTTACCCCATGATGCTGTTCACAATCTCATTGGTGGCGTACTCCAGGAAGAGGGAGGTGTTGGCCAGCAGTAGAGCATTCTTGTTGGCTTTGGAGAAGGACGCTGCTGTGCCCATTGGGGACTTGGGGTCTACTCCACCAGCTGTAAGGAAACAAATTAATTTTTATTTAGTTGTGATAAGAATTAGTGCTGTATATAACTGCTCAGTTAATATAATGTGCGCAGCATGCAACAATTTCGGTGTGGGTCATGTTCTTGAGATTTATTTCTTAGGTGTAAGCTTATTGAAGTTAAATACCTTGCATACAATAAACCAATAAATGCACAGGTAGGTCACATCTACAAATGGAGGAAAATACCCTGTTACATTTTACAGGAGCAATTTTTGCATAAAAATACAACATTTTATCAGTCTATTCTAGGATTTCACTGAATTATAATAAGAAAGATTAGTTACAAAATAAATTCAGGCATTCTCACATTGTTCCCAGAGCTCGTACTCGAGTCTCTTCCTCTCGAGCATGTCCTGCTTGGCTTTCTGGATGGCTGTCATGAGCAGTTCCCCAGAGAGCTCACCCATGTCCATGTGGTCTTGGTCCAGCCAGGCTGACAGCTCCAAGTGTTGGTGCTGACTGCAAGCCTGTGCGGCATTCCTGGAATTATTTTTGATAAAATGATTTAAAATATTGTGGTGACATCGGCTCACATATCGAGAAAAGCATTCAATTAAGAACATTGTTCAATGTGCACTTGCTTTTTGTAAAAATATGTCATCTTGTTCTTTCAGTATTTGCTGTCTCACTCCTGTTAGTTCAGATTAAAAATATAATTGTGACATTTTCCTTTTGTATCATTATAATATTATTAACTAACTATAAGAAGCTTATTCTGTCCTAAGAGTAACATTAAAATAGTGTAATTACTGCTCTTTACTCAGCTGTTTGAGTAGCATGCTACTTGAGATTGAAAAATATATGACTCATAAATAGGTGAATGGAAAAAATATTTTACTTAGTAATAAAAATGCTGAAAAATATTTCATTCTGTAATAATAACTGGGATTTTCAAATTATGAAAGATTTTTAACTGAATTTTTCATATTTGTTTGTGAGGTTAAAATGTACTATGTACCAAAAGATAACTACACGCAGCTAAAATTTTGCAGAAAAATGTTATATTTGAGAATTATTACTATATAGAACAGTGTTTTTAACTTTTTTGAGCTGTGACCCAGATTAGGATATTAGTTTGTGTTTCGCAACCAAAGTACAGATTTCTGCGAATTCTGAATACCAAAAAGCTTTTACTTTTGATATACAGTGGCTTGGAAGGTTATTAAAATTATGCTTGTACATTTATAATATATCATATGTTATTATATAGAAATATCGCTCTTGCTGAAAACTGCCAACTGAACGAATTTTGGGTGCGACTCTACTTTTCTTTTATTTGTTATTAATTACTTTTATTCATTTTGTCAAATGGTCTAAATTGTGTGAATATAGTTGAGTTACTCACAGATAAGGGTCCTCAATGACGAAAGCTCTGGGTTGTACCTCCTGCAGCTCAGAATTGGATGCACACAGCAGTCCAGCCAGTGAAACTTGTCTCACTGCTTGCAGCTGTTCAGGAGAGAGGGAAGATGGGGGAAGATCATTCTCATACCAGAACCTAAAAGTGCACAATTAAAAAATATGTAAGCAAGAAAGAATTAGCTATTAAAAAAAAGTCTAAGGAAGAAATGTTCACGGTGTTATAAAAATTATTTTAAGTATTTATAAAAAATGGTAAAAATATTGAAAAAAGATAGTGTAAGTGCAACCATATTGCATACGAGTATTAAAACACAAATAAATATCTTTACACTATGTGAAAAAGTTCGAGAGAAAAAATAATTGTTTCTATAGGGTCTTTCAAATTGAGCGGTTTTTTTAATTCTTGGATAAAACACAGATGGCGTCGCGAACTTGCCTGGGTCTTATAACATTTGAGAAGTGTAATGTATGGCATTTATAAAAATGGAGTCGTATACAACATAACAACGCGTTCAAATTGAGAATTATTGTATCTATTGTAATCTCCGGAAACGGTGATGTTAATTGGCCACCAAGATCATGTGATCTGACACCGTTGGACTATTTTCTCTGGGGTTACGTGAAAATCTAGGTCTATAAGAATGACCTCCAATCAATTCCTGAGCTGAAGGACGAAATTATTCGCGTTATTGGTGAGTTAGAACCGCAATTATGCCAAAATGTCATTGAAAATTTTGACAAAAGAGTGGACATCAGTGGAGCTGCAAGAGGTGGACATTTGGCGGATATTGTTTATTGTGTTTAAATAGCATACATTATACTTCAATAACCAATAAAAAGTTTTTGAAATCAAAGCAAATTGTGTGTTTTATTCAAGAATTAAAAAAAATTGAATTAAAAAAACCGCTCAATTTGAAAGACCCTATATTTTATTTGAATAACTAGTTGAGATTTTTAGTTCAACAATATAAAAAAATAATAGACATTCTGAAGAGTCAAAGTATTTGTAGTGCTAGATATATCAAAATTTATTCATGTTCCTCTAATAAGATTATTTGATTTTTATAGAGCTTCATCTAAAGTTTTTGCTTTTACGTATGTACTTGTTATTTTTAGAATGAAAATGTTGCATAGTATGGATGTGGAATTCATGGAATCTTTTAGTTCAGCTTTGCTATTTTAATTGAATTTAATAGATAAGTAAATCTCCCATTTCTATTTAATTTCCATGAACAATAAGAACAGTATTGGACTTTGTATGATCTTATTAAAAACTGAAAACAAACCTGTCGCTGTTCCTAAGCTTAATGAACTGTTGCTTTAATAAACAAGCTGTTGTTGGTCCTACCAAGGCTCCATCAACTGGCTGTTCCAGAGCAGATCCCGCCAGCAGATCAATGTCATCCACATTCCTGGAATACAAATAAATTCAATTAAACAAGAGTTTTATTCTGTATCTTACTTTTCTTTTTCACTTGAATATGCTTGAATCATTAACGATGAAAAACGTCATTCTTCTTTCATACTTTTGTTCCTACGTTCTGTAACCATGTCATAGCATAATTGGTAAACGATTCTATTTTATTGTGGCCTCCACTGAATGAATATAGGTAACACTGGTTTTTCACATGTTCTGGTCCTCTCTACAGGTTGTTTTGTCTCAAATTTTGTCTGTACAACACTAACATACATCTAATCCTTTTTAGTGAGTATCCAAGTCTTCTTGGCTAAGAGAAATCTGGAAGTTTCACCATTAGCCCAGAGATCAGGTGGCCATTTCTTACTGCCCCAATAGTTACCCTTTTTTTTTTTTTTTAATCTGGCGAGTTTATTGCCATCTGGCAATCTCTTCCAACAAGACCTTACCTTGGCCTTCTATTTGTCTTCGTGTTGATGTCTAACCATCTTCTAGACTTCAAATCTTGCCACCTTTTTTGGGGTCAAGACATAAAGGTACCGAAAGGAATTTCGGTTACATCTGCATACAACAGATGGTCAAGGCTTAGTATGCATAGTAGACGTAGGGACGCTTTATTGCTAAACATTTATTGGAATTCTTGAAGACCAAAGCTTACATAAAGTAGATAATTTTTTTGTATACAATGAATGTTTAAAAAAAACTCACATGTAGAGTTCCCTCAATAATTTTCTTCCATGGGTGTCTATGCCGACTTTATCCAGATCCTCAAATGTGATGTTAGAATTGTCTGGGAACGTTTGGCAGAGCCTGAGGAATGTCGTATAGGAAGGCAGGCCGTGGTCACGGGCTCGGTGGATCAGCAAGGCCGCTTGATCCCATTTGCCACTGGTGCTTTTGGGGAAGTGTAGGGAAGGAGAAAATGCAGGTGTTGTTAGCAGAGTGGGCATCGTCAGGGATTCACTGAGCTGTAAGAAAAAGTAATATTTTTAATCATTATTATTCTCTTAAATTTATCTTATTATACTTCCATTGTATGATATACTGTGCAACCTGGCGGGCTTATTGCCATATGGCAATATCTTCCAACCAACTAGAAAGATTTTAAAGAGGCCTTTAGTGAAAATCAGACTGGTATCTTTTTTTTAAATCAAGGGTTCCTATGGGAATCAAATCCCCAACCTCCGGGTTAGGAGACAAGAGTCTTACCAACTAGGCCACGTAGGCCGTCGAGAAGTATGGGGAATGATAAAAAATTCTTTTTCCATATCTCATAAAGGAGTAAATCTCCATATTCTGTTAACCCCCTTTGAAGTGTTGAACATTGCAAGTTGTCCTCAGTATTTGCATGAAAAACTAAATTTTCTTTCTGAATGTGAACTGTCCCTTCAATCTGGTAATGGTAGAATCCTTCATAGGAGTATATCAACGCATCACACATTCTACACATCAACTTTTTTGATTCATTTAGCTCATCTTTGGAACGATCATCATTATCAATATTCAAGAAAAACTAAAGAAGCATTATTTACCTCAAAATACTGAACATCCTTAGTTCTCATATATGTAATTCCCATCCTAATCCCTATTTTCCTTGATATTTATCTTTTATTTCAATATTTGTTAATCTATTCAAATAATATTTTTATTTTCTAAGTTCAAGTCATAGTAATGGATATACTCGTACATACAATAATTATGAAACAAAAGTTGGTTGATTGGGGGAAATTGTTTTAAAGCAATAAAGCCCGTCTCATGTATTTATTTGCATGAAAGTTTTGACAAAAGTAATCAATATTATTCCAAGTTATTTATTGAGAAAAACTAAGAACAAAAATAATAGTTTTGCTGGCAGGTTAGGCTTCTACCTATATAATCATTTTATAAATACATGAATCATAATTGTGATAGTTTCTATAAGATATATATTTTTAAAAATACAACCTACAGTACACAGATGTGATATATACTTAAAATATTACCATTTCAGGGTTGATCATGGATCCAAAAGCTTGCAAAGCAGTGAGAGCGGCTTCAGCATAGACTCCAGCCCTGTTAGCACTGGAGTAGCCCTGGAAGTGGCCGTGGGTCAAGGGGCGGAGCTCAGACTTGGACATTGTCACCTGAAATATGTACATTTCAATAAGTTTTTAATTTTTCTTTTACTGCATCATTGACATGCTGTAGACTCATTCTTGCAATATAAGCAAAAAAAGTATTTTCACTTTTGCTAGTAAATGTTGCAGGTTCAAAGTAAATAATACAACAATAGTTTTTTACAACAGTTTTATGTTGTAGTTCATTAATTATAAGAATGCAACAATTGGGTAGCTTCATATCTGGTTTGGCGAATATTTTAAATGTACATAGATGTTGTTTGATATATGGGAGGGAAACATGGATGTGGAAATTAATGAAAGGAACCAAATAAATGCTGCAGAAATGCATGCATTGAGAAGAATACGTGTGAGTGACAACGTAATACAGAATGAATTAAGGCTGATGATGTGTTAAGTAATATGAAGAAGAGCACGCTTAGATGGTTTGGACATGTGGAACGAATGAATTAATACTAACAAAACATATATATAGTGCAAATGTGAGTGGAATAAGTGTGAAAAGAAGACCAAGGAAAATATCGTTGGATCAAATAAGTGATATTCTCAAAAAAGAAAATATAGAAAGTCGGAGAAATCGTAGAAGTTGTATGGATGTGGAAAAAGCGAAGGATGTGTGTCGAGATAGGAAGGTCTGGCGCTCTGTCCTCTCTGCCTACCCCGACAGGGAGATGGCGTAATAGTATGTATGTAGATGTTGTTGAGTTCAGGAGGATCCTGATTCGACATTTCTTTCATCTTGGGTCTTCATTTGTAGACTGTTTATTTCATTTTCATTTTGTTATAAAAAAAATTATAATTGAATTAATTTTGTAATATATTTTAATTACCATGAAGAGTCCTTTCTGGGATTATTAGTTGAGGAACTACTTTCGTCGTTGCCGTTGCTGGGCCCAGTAGTCAAGGATCCCCTCGCCATTCCAACGTCAATTCAGTTGCAAATCGAAGATATGCCGAGTTTTTTTAATTGAGTGAATCGTTCGTTGCTCACCAGCAAACTCACCGATCACAGCGCTGTGCTGGATCCGATGGCACACCGAAGTGAGACGATTGGAGCGCACCGGATTGTTTTTTTTCTCTTTTTGAAAGAATAGATATGACCGAAGTCATTATCGAAGAAGTATCTTTATACCTCTGAATACTAGGCGGAAAAATATCTGTGCCATTCGAGAAGAGTAGCATACCGCGGGGTCCGAACCGACGACCTTCCGCACGAAAGTCTAGTGCGTTACTACGCGGCCATGCACTTCTTTAGTGTTCCACATTGTTACCGTAGTACAAGAGAAACCTACCTCTCCCAGAACGGTGGTGAGGAACTCCGTGTAGGTGAGGTGTTGCAGCATGGCGCTGATGGCGCGGCGCGACTCCAAGAAGAGGGTGCCGTCCTCCCAGTGCGGGTTGAGCTGTGACAGTCCCCTGGCCACCCGGTTGTGCTCCTGCAGCAACGTGCGGTACAGTGGGCCTAGCGCGTCCTGCTTGTCATTGCATCTGTTGAGCAAACACACATCAAATCAAAACATATCCATAACACTGGTTACCGCACTTAAAACTAGTCATGCTGATGATAGACCAAGAGATCTATCAATAAATAACTTAATTGTCCAGGTAAAGGAGTTTGCTACATGATTGTAGCAGAGGTGTGCCGAGGGAGCGGCCAGGAGCAGTTGTACCCGGGTGCAGAGCTAAAGGGAGCTGTAAAGTCAGATTTCAAAATTTGGCCACCCCCTGTTTTGATGTCAGACTTTTTTATCCAAAATTCCAAACAATGTCTGTTTTTGGTTTCGCTCGTATTTGGAACTTGGAAATGATATTAAAAACTACTTGAAATTTGAAACAAAGAAATTAGGTAATGATATTGTTTTTTTAGGATTACACAGCTTTCAAACGAAATAATTACTGCTTTTAGTATATTATATTTCGGAACTGAGCGCGTTCGTAGTTCATTTTGTTATACGTACAATATATAGTGTATGTACGAGTAACATACTCGTACATGAAAAAAATAATAAAAAAGGGAAACCTATTATTTCATAATTTACGACATATGATTAAAACATATTATATACTGAAATATGTCTACAGATTTTGTATTGGCAGATGAACTATCATCCTATTCTAGCACGACACTTAGTCTACATTATGTGTAAGGGGTGCAGATTTTGGGTCTTGTCCCCGCGCTTAGAAGACCCTCGCTCCGACACTGGGTAGTAGGGCTAAGTAGATGATACAAGTCACTAAAAGCAACTAATCACAACACTGCACCCAACCCAACGGACAAAGAAAAACAAGATAAGACTTTGATCAAAGTCATAAGTATCGTTAACACTAAGTGCAAAACGTGCTCGCACGATCTTAATGTATCCAATTTTATTACTTAAATGTTTTATAAAAATATAATTCTTTAAGTGTTGCTTTTATAATTATTGTGTATTAAAAAATTAGACGATCTCGGTGCATTTTTTTGTACCGCTAGTTAAATATCAAATGTGTGAAATAAATCAAATCTCGACCATTTATGATACGCGCTCGCTGAGATTTGATGTTAACTGGCTCATAATACGAACCTTGTGGGGATTTCTCGTAAAGTTAGTATGAGATAATGTTCATAAACTCGTGAATAAAACATAAATATTGGTAAATATAAAGCTATCTGATAATGAATAGCGATAATCTTATCAAATAATCTTAAATTGAAGTAACAAAAATTATGATATTTAGGTTAATAATTATATCATATAATGCTAATATATAGTGAAAATACTTATATTACTAAAATTGCTCACGCTGCATTTTAATTTTAATTGGAGCAATTGCGCATTGACATTCCTGCTAAATGCGAAACTTTGATTACATAACTTGCAATATTTTCCGGTGAAACATTATTCTATTATAATAATTCTTAACACTTTTTTTCCGATCGTACAGAAAAATAATTCTCAAAAACTATTTAGGGGTGGCGTACACAGTGTACAGTAGCGCTAAAAATAGGAAAAAATATAGAATATTGTTTTTTTTTCGCATGAATAACATTCAACCTTTAGGGGATGCAGCGCTTCCGCAACATTTATAGATGTCACGCAACTGGTGTACAATAAATACGGTTTAAAAGAGGACCAGAATCGTTTTAGAAAGAATTATCGCATCTTTAAAATATGGTATATAGAGTCGTTCGGTTTTTGTATAATTCATAATTTCATACTTATTTACTAGTGGCTAATTGAGTTTTGTACATTTAGCTAGTAATTTCATACTCATAAGCACTGTAATAGTCGATCTAATAAATTGAATAAATTTGGTTGTCAACAATGAAGATAATAATCAGTCAATTGAATCTCACACAGAACCTTTAAAATATGTAAATAGAATATAATCTGAAATAGAAAAAGCCGATTATGAAGAACACATTGATACAAATTCGATAGTCAATAGTATGAATGAAGCCTTCACGCACCTTGACATTTTTTTAATATCATGGAAGAATGTGATCTTAGTAAAGAGTGTATATCACAAGTGCGTAGGTCAATTCATAGATACGAGGTGTGCTATAGAACTATCTATGAAGAAGAGAAAAAGAAAGGTATTATTCAACTATCTCTTGATCAACGACTTATGCTAAAATATATATTATGCATTAAAATACGTCTACTATGGTGTTTACCATTTTTTTTGGATGAGTCTTACATTATTTTTTTCACATTTTGGGGGCAGTAATATGAAAAAAGTTTGAGGAACACTGCTCTATACAACCTCTTTCTATATTGCGTTTTGAGTACTAGTCACTCTACATATCTGTGAAACGTGCAAGTTTGGACGAAGAGTATCGCCCGCAGCCAGCATGACCATTGGGCCTAAGCACGACTGCAGCGGAGTAATGGTGATGACACAATGCAATGTATCTACCGCATTATGTGTGACGGGAGTGCAGCTGATTATTGCCGACATACGTTGCGCGGATAAAATATGCGGGAGTGACGGAGTGCCGTCGCGGGAGTGACGGAGCACGAGGAACGGAGGGCAAGGCGAGGTCTTCACGCGCGTCTGCTCAGCGTTTTGTTGCGGACAAAACGTTTGACACCAATGCTGATTGTGTGAGATACGGAGCAGGGAGGGAGTAACCGTGGATTTGTGCTGATCTCTTGCATAGGGGAATACGAGAGTAGCTGGAGGTGGATGTTAAATAAAAACACTTAATATTTGATCCAACAATGGAGTAGCCTCCACATCAGCTATGGAGCTAAGTCAACCGAGCCCGATCCTGTCAGTCTCGTTGTGCATACAATATGCATAAGTCTGGAGGAGGCACCTCTTTGCGAGTATAGATAAGTGCAGACAACCGAATATATAACACAGACTGTGCCCCATTTACTCTTTTTACTGGAGTATTTCTGAAGTACACCATTCGCTTGAGGAGTCTTTCTGTGTCACTTAAACCCTACCACTATACAAAAAAAAGATTAGGACTACAATATAATATATGTAAGTTTACTTAAGATACAGACAGATACGCTACAAAGCATCAACCTCCGATCTAGAATAGGACATTCGTAGCCACTCCAATAAAATTGACCTTTGGGAATGTACGAGTATATGGAGACACACACACTATAAACTACAGTTAAATCCGAATGTGTTACTATCTCATATCAGAAGATCTACAATTTTTTTGTAGTATGTTTTCCCATGTTAATTTTTTGCGTTTTTCATACCAAATATTATTTTCTGAACACATGCACTACCTTCCTATCCGTACAATAAACTTATATATGTATTTATTTTGAAATATTTAAAATTTGTCAATAAAAATGGGTTCGAAAACTAAGTCGGAGCGCTCTCACAAGTGATTGAGAATAGCAAGTTTATAAAATTAGGGGAATTCATTTTTGATAAGGTCCAGCCAGACGTGAATTGAGATATTTAATTTTGTGCTGAACTCCATAACAGCAATAGCATTTTGTGCTGAACTCTATAACAGCAATAGCATTTTGTGCTGAACTCCATAACAGCAATAGCATTTTGTGCTGAATTCCATAACAGCAATAACATTTTGTGCTGAACTCCATAACAGCAATAGCATTTTCATCAAAAAGTAAATGATCATAATTTGCCCTTTTGACGATATGTTCCGTATGGAAATTATATCAATTACACATGTTGTTTTATTTGCTAATTTACATGTTTTCATACTCGTAATTCTATATAAGTCGACGGTCGTGGTCTAACGGTTAGCCTTCATGCTAAACAAGCGGTTGCCCCAGGTTTGTTTCGTGGTGGATTCACTTGTTAACGACATAGGAGTTTCTCAACCTCCCTTATTTATTTTATAAGTTGAGCTAGTTAGGAAGCGCTCTTAAGGTGCTCCTAATGATCGGCAAACAGTTTTACCAAATAATCTAAAAAAGTGCTTTATATTAGCCATCTAGGCTCATTGCCTGTTCTGAGACAACTGACTTACACCCGCGAAATTCATACAATCTTACTACTCTGAGCTATAGTCCTTCCTGATACGCGACAAATTTCAGTAAAAAATATACATTGTAATAATTTCATTGAAACACCTAAAAGTTGGCAACATTTACATCAAACATTATCACCCTTTGGTTGTATATAATACAGCCCGGCAGGTTTATTGTCACGTGGCAATATCTTCCAACGAACTAGAAAGCTGAAATATAATTTGTAAATCGGTTACATCGATAATCGAACTTGGAACTCCCTAGCTCGAAAACATCCGTTTTACCAACTAAGATCATCGTTGCTCAATCCGTTTCTGACCAAATCTTTATTGTTGTTTCCACAATTCTAATAAAGGTCTTTGATCCATGCACTAAGATGACGCGCGAGACGTGACCCAGTGAGCACGGCTTCAGGCAACCTTGTGCGCCTTAACGTATCCAGTTATTATATTTCTCAAATGAATAATTATGGGGTTTTAGTATTGTTCCTTGTTTTCAATAATTTGATTTGTTTATTGAAGACAGGGTGTGGGCTGAAAAACATCTCATGCTCTCGTGGCTGGGCTCGCCCTCTATTGGTGAGGGTTTATCACCACTGGGGGATGTTATGAGATAAACCCAGACTTTTTGATAGGTTATCTCTCAAATGTATTTTATTTTCCATCAACTTGAAATATATACTAGGTTAGCCAAAAAGTTTTGAAAGCGGAAATGAAAATACATTTTTTTTGGGGGAAATCACTTTTATTGCTCAGTATAGTCTCCCATAAGATCAATGCACTTGGTCCAACGATCTTCCAACTTTGTTGTCCCATCACGGAAGTGACTTTCTGGAAGGCCTGCAAAATACTCCTCTACGACGGCTATAACCTCTTCGTTTGATGAAAAATGCTTCCCACGAAGGAATTTTTTGAGGTGTGAGAACAGCCAGAAGTCAGAGGGAGCTAAATCTGGCGAATAGGGTGGATGCTGCAACAATTCGTACCCCAATTCACTGATTTTCGCGATGGTTTTTTGAGCTGTGTGAGCAGGTGCATTGTCTTGATGAAAAATAATTTTTCTTCTTCTGCAAACCGGGTCTTTTTTCACAATTTTTTTCATCCAACTGGTCCAAAAGGTCACAATAATAATCAGAGTTGATTGTCTTACCAGTTTGGAGATAATCTATCAATAAAATTCCTTTTGCATCCCAAAAAACTGACGCTAACACCTTCTTGGCCGATTTCTGGACACGAACTCGCTTCGGAGCCAAAGTGCCCGGTTCACACCACTCCTTAGCCTCTTGTTTTGATTCAGGATCATGGTGGTAGACCCAAGTTTCATCCATAGTGATGAATCGATGCAGAAAACCCTTTTTATCCTTTCGAAGTTGCTCCAAATGTTGCTCAGAAAGTCGCATTCGAACGTGTTTTTGTTGCATTGTTAGCAAATGCGGCACCCATTGTGCACACAGTTTTTTGAAACCCAAAAATTCAGCCAAAATATGCCATGTTGTTCCATGTGAGATGCCTATGGTGTCAGCTATCACATCCACAGTCGATCGATGATCTTCCAAAACCATATCCTGTATTTTCGCTATGATTTCTGGCGTTGATGCACTTTTTGGACGTCCTGAGCGTGGATCGTCTTCAACGCTTGTACGGCCACGCTTAAACTCCAAAACCCATCGGTGAACGGTTGGAAATGAAGGAGAAGACTCCTTTAATACTTTCACCATCTTTGCATGGATCTCAGTAGCCGATAAACCTTTCAAAACAAATAATTTAATCACTGCACGATATTCGGATTTTTCCATTGTTAAAAAATACACTGACACGTCAACTTCAAATGTCTTGTAAACAAAGAATGAATTGACAGATCAAAATGAAATTTTGAGTACGTTCTTATGAAAGATGAAATATTAAAATGGCGTAGAAATTTTGGTTTTTCTACTGCTCCATAGATGTCGCTTTCAAAACTTTTTGACTAACCTATTATGTAATTTCAACGTATATGCACATACTGTGTGGCTATGAATGAACCTTTATTTATTTACAATATTATTTAATACGTTGCACAGTGATGAGCAAGGACCTGTAAAATCTGTTCTCAGTGTCATTAAGTTCCGCGCTTCAAATAGCTATTACGTCTTAAGAATTGCTGTAACAGTTTTACATTGAAAAGTAGCTGTAACGTTGTTACTTTAGCAACACAGTCTAAAGTAAGATTTTCCAAACTTTTTTGGGCCGTAGACCCCTTTACTAAAAACTTTTAAAACTGTCGACCCCCTAGTCATTTACTTTACTTACTCAAATTAATAAGTTTGTACAGTACTCTATATTAAATATTTCACTAGATATCAAACTTTTCATTTTAATCACTTGTAATTAAGGATTGAAAAATATAAAAGGTCTACGGATTATGGCATTATAGTGTGCAATAGTTAATATTGAAATCTGCACTGACGAAAATTAAAGCAAAAAATAGACTCTTTTAATGACACATTTAACCGTTTCGTTCAGAAGTTTGGTACGTAATGTGTTTTTATCAAAAAAGTGTTTTTTTTTTAATTATTTAACTTCTTAATTAGGTACCTATTGGAATCATATATATTTTGAAGGAACAAACAAGTAGCAGTAGTAAGGACTTTTTGCTGTTGTCGACCCCCAAATTTTTTTATTGAAACTATCGACCTCTAGAAAAATCAAATCGATCCCAGGGGTTCGATATCGACCACTTTCGGAACGCTTGGTCTAAAGTATTGTAACTACAATAAATTAATAAAACGATCGTAATATAAGAATATGAATTTCCATTAAATATGTAAGAATCCAAGTACCTGCTTGACGACTTCCCTATCCTACTTGGTAAAAGGCGTGTTTTCCAACCTAAGAGTTGCGGGCTCAATTCTCGTTGGTAATGTTGAACAATCCAAGCAGTATATTTGTGAAAAATTCAATTTTTTTTTCTGAGCAAAAACAGCCCTTATGATTTGATTTCTGTCATTATTTCTATTTTCCATGAGATTTTCACTTTTGTAATTTTTTTTTCAAATTTATTTTCATATACTCGTACTACGTTCAAGACACGGTCATGGATACGAATAATCATAAATATATATACACTATCATGCCGTTTACCTGTCGGAGTAGGAAGAGAGGACAGAGTGCCATAGTTTCCTAACTCGACACACATCCTTAGTTTCTTCCACATCCATACACCTTCTCATACAACTTCTATGATTTATCTGACTTTCGACGTTTCTTTCTTTTAGAATATCATTCACTTGATGCACCCATACTTTCCTTGGTCGTCCTCTCATACGCTTTCCACTCGTATTTGCACAATTAATCTGTTTTACTTTGCTATCAATAATAATTATGAAACAAAAGCTGGTTCATTAGAAGAAGTTGTTTTAAAGCAATGAATTCGCTAAATATATGTATGTATATTCGAGTATGCATGAAAGTGTTAAATAAATAAATTATTGGTTATAATTATTATTGCGTTATCTTCATGCTAGAATCCAAATTAATGAAAATCGGCCAATGACACGCGTTCTCCAAGGTATGATGTGAATTTAACTATGAAAACAAAGAAACTGGTTATGATTTATAGTAAATTGGAATCGCAGAAACAGTTGGCAAAATTAATGGTTGTGTAGGAAAAAATGTAAATGGGCGAAATGTTAGAAGTGCGTGTACGAATATGTACGAGGCGTATCCAGAAAGTAAGTGTACTGAGGCTCTCACGACCGGATGGATTTTATTTTCGACATGTTGGCTATACTTCCGTGTAGCCTGACCCTTCCCCTCCGCAACGAGACCGGTTCGAGGTCAGTACGTTGAGAAGTGTCGACGCGACAACACGTTTCGTGAAAAATGTAAATCCAATCTCCCGCCAAGTGCGAAATACGCGGCGTCATCCGTTATCTCGTTTGGAAGGGAAAACCTCCGGTTGAGGTTTATAATGAGGTGAAAACTGCATATGGTGATAAAGCTATGAATCGTACGAGTGTGTACAAGTGGTGTCGCGAGTTTAAAAACGGTCGTACGTCTGTGCATGATGATCAGAGGAGCGGAAGACCTTCAATTGTGACTGACGAAATTGTTTTGGGACTGTCAAGGCATAATTTTAATTGAATATATGCCTCAAGGGGAGACCATCAACTCTGCAAGATACTGTGAGACCCTAAAAAAATTGCGGAGGGCGATTCAGAACAAGAGGAGAGGCATGCTGACAAAGGGAGTCTGCATGCTGCACGACAATGCCAGACCACACACGAAGGAACTGCTCACCTCGTTTAAATGGGATGTCCTGAACCATCCCGCGCATTCCCCTGACCTAACACCTTCAGATTACTATCTCTTTACCTCCCTGAAGCTGCACATGGGTGGAAAAAGATTTTCAACCGACGAGGAGGTAAAGGAGGAGGTGGAGAAGTGGAGAAGTGGACGGAGGGGTTGGCGGGAAACTACTTCGAGGAAGGCATCAAAAGTTGATACCCCGCTTCACCACCTGCATTGAGAGGAATGGCGACTATGTCGAAAAATAGCTTACATATGTACTACGGTAACCACGTAATTTTTTTGTTTAAATAAAAAAAATTGTAACCTACAAAAATTCAGTACACTTACTTTCTGGACTTACCTAGTAGTATCAATTATTTCTACTCTAGTGCTGAACATGTGCCATTGTTTTTAACCTCTACAATGTCTGTTTCGGGCGTTCTGTTAACAATCTCTTCCAGTCATCAGACTACGTGCCTGTCATCAAAATATCGTGTAGACTCCGAGTAAGGATAACTAGATGCAAAGTGAATATGCAGAGATGGGGTTCTTTGAATGAAAGTGATATTGAATATGATTATAGGGTTACCACTGGGCTCACAACGCACACTTATTTGTCCGAACATCAGGACTCTCAGGGCATTACCAGATTTATCATAAGCGAACGATGGAGCGCTCTTTGTAGCCTTCTACTGGAAACACGTGGCATAATTATCAATTAATGGTCCGGACACGGAAAATAATGATCGTGCCTAAGATAATTTGTTTTGCTTGAATTTATAAAATATTTTGGTCTGTTTGATGATTTTATTTTATATTTTACGGCACCTCCTTCCCAAGTGGTTATCTTGAACTTCGAGTCAAGAGTACAAAAATGACTATTAGATCACCTGCAGCGATTATCTTTAAATTTGCTCATGGTACTTGTGATATTTTTTGCAGCAACTCAGCTGACTTATGAAGTAATGGACGAACAATCCTGTTCTTGTAAATGCTAACAAGAAATGACTGAAGGTACACATGATAGTAGCACGCTGGATAGTTGTTCCACACCATGTTGTAACAAAGGTCTCACGTAACCTTGGAAACTTGACTTCAACAGGCGGCTTGTCGCGTTATACTCGTAGCTATGTGTCACATTGTCCAAGTGAACGCAATATAACTTCAAGACCTTTGGGTATATTGTGCGAAGGGCTAACTATATTAGTTATTGACTTTATTTTGAAACTACTATACAAACTATATATGTAGTCTGTAACTATTTGTTTATTTATAATTTTCTGTTGCTATACTGATAAAATGTTAGTCTTCTTCTACAAACACGTTTCCGTTTCAATTCTCAACGGTGAATGAACAAAACTATCCCAGTCTATTTTTTTACATTCAAACTTGTCTTAACATTCTGGTTTGTTGTATTTTTATTTGAACATGATAATAATTCCAGTATGTTGTATTTTAAAATTTTTCGTTCTTTTAAGAGATTGAACATAAAGATGTATAAGAGTTCCGAAGTTTATGCATATGTCATATTTTTGGCATTTTGATATTTAAATATTGTAACTTTTCATTTTTACTTGACATAACAGTTACAGGGAGTTCATTTATTAATACATACAAAACAGATCATTTTAAACAGCACCAACGAATAAAATCCCAATTATCAGTTTTCATTTCATGCCCACTTCAGTCATGTTAACAGGTTAGTGGAAATACTATAATTATGTAGATGGATAGTAAAAAAGTACACATTCTTTCGTCAATTTAGCCACCATAATCCGAAACCCTTTGGCCACCATGACCAATCACCATCTTCCTAAGCTTTGAACCAAATATCCGTTAGCTATCGTATTTAACTATCGGCACATTTTTGCTACAAATAAAACTTTAGCGGAATGTCCTTGAAGGACGCGATGATGATTTTGATTGTTTGGTATTTAAATAAAATACGTCAATTAGCAATGCGGAAAGAGAGAGTGAATGAATCAATGAATAATAATTAATAATTAATGATGCTTTATTTATCGGTAAGTGGGTATTTATACATTTCAAAATAGGCGCGGGAGTGCGCCCGCAATATATTTTTATCTCGCTTCTGTGCGTGCAGAAATGGTCGATTGAAATATTGCAGACATCGCAAATAGTATTGTGGGTAGACAATTTGTTGGCGAAAACGGCGAGACAGCGTGATGCGTTCTCTTTCTACTGTGGAATGTATCGTAAATAGTATTTGTGGGTAAACAATTTCAATGCTTTGGTATGCGACCTTTGGACATATCCAAAGGTCGTTTCGTCGGTCGTTGACCGTGTGTGTTGACAATATTCAGCGACGATCGTGGTTCCTACAAAACTAATAAAAGAACAATTTATACAGCGCCGTTTAGAGAGCAGACTCTCCTCAAGGGCGCTATATCTCAGGATCCAAACTCACTATAATTAACAGATTGAAAATATTACATAATAAATATATATAAGTTGAGTGTAAGGATATGAAAGTAGTTGTTACGTAATATAATTATAATTTTTTTGTAATATATGCTTTTATTATTCCAAAACGTAACTAAACTAAACAAAACGGGTCCTCTGAGACAGCGACAAGGAACACACAAATCCTAAAAACAGGTAAAACTGATATTACATTATTTATATGTAACGTACATACTTTCTAACGTAAAGGAAAATTCATTTCGTTATAAGTAATCGAAGAGAAATTTCCGATGAATTCATTCTACAGGGTTTCCTTAATAGGCAGGCTGTCAATAATTTTTTTTAACA
Source organism: Odontocerum albicorne (assembly GCA_949825065.1). Taxonomy (NCBI): domain Eukaryota; kingdom Metazoa; phylum Arthropoda; class Insecta; order Trichoptera; family Odontoceridae; genus Odontocerum; species Odontocerum albicorne. Next base: position 12,712,354 of record OX463848.1, read on the forward strand.
AAAGCAATAAAATTAAGTGATATTAATGACTGCGGTTTGATGTAACGTTTAAATTCCCACACAATACACAATTGACGAATACAAAAAGTGTACGAAGAATCAATCGAGCATTAAGAGCCACCTGCTTTTAGTTGAGAAGAAAAAAACTTGTATGTAATTAATAGATTTACTCGCGACTAAAAAAACAGTATAAAAAACGCAGACGAAACATTCATTAGCGGATGAAAATTGGACACACGTGATCAGTCTACTCGTGTGATGAGCATCAATGTTGACAGGCAACGTGTGGTATTTCACACATTTTTTGCATTTGTATTTTGACACTCGGCAAGGTGTCTAAGTTGAAAAAGTAATAACTGACCATCGGTTTTAATTGGCGGCATTGATATATGCTTTAGATATTTTTCTATACTTGCTAAGGCAGACCGTCTGTTCGTCCAGAATCTTTCCTCATTGCTGGTATTCTTCTCTTGTATAGCGCCTCTCTCACAGTCAATTTTTCAGGTTTGTCATCCTTGATACAGTCTCTGGAGTAGCCCGATAGATTTTATTCAATCCTCTCGGGAATTAATACGAGTATATTAAACACTCAGATGATGTGACAGACAGTTTAAACCATTCAATATAAGCATAATGGGGAATCAATGAAACCCCACGTATTCAAGGCGTGTTCACTGCAACCATGGCCATACCTAAGATGAGTCAGCGTACACCATAATTATCGTGGCAGGTCAAATCCACAATATGGAGATTTCCGACCGAGGACCAATTCCACTCCTGTGCACATATTTCTTACAGCTAATCGTTGTCCCTCGATCCAGAAAGCTCGTAAGGATCAAATGCGAGTCGGCAAGATAGTTGTCATTTAGATACATTACGAAAGCTTCTGGTCGTAGATAAGGAAGCAGACAAGAAGAGGAAAATTGGAGGACGGTACGATGACTAATAACATCATTCAGGAGACCTTCCAGAAAATATATTTACTGATACAAACTTGGATATGCTATTGATGTTTTCCCTATCTGACACGTTTTTGATTTCGCAGAATTATCAACTGCTCCATATTTACTTATTCTGTACTTGCTCCGAGAGTTCATGTCTAAGGTACGATGGTATTGATTTATGTTTTTTATATTATTTTGTCCATACAATGAGTTATTATGGGTTTCACGTATGTTGCACATAATATATAGTGTTTGTTATCATAATTTTGTTTTAGAAAATATATATGAATGTCAAGGATATTTCTTGTAAGTTGAACTTTTTCCAGGACAACTGCGTGTTGTCTCTATCTTTGCATTTCCTTGATTGATTCCTTATTTTTGGTTATCCTTGGAAGTATACAAAGTTAATCACTAATTTCAAGTCAATACAGCCTTCGTGGCAAGACTATTTGGTAATGTCTTTTACCGGAGTTTCGGTTTCAAGAATAAAAAAGGGTACCAATCTCGTACTAGAGTTCATCTGGTAACATTACTCACACTGGCTCGAGACATGTGTGTGTTGTGGCTTGTCCACGTATGAAAGTATTTTCAACACCTATGATGGCGAACTGTGAGTTACGTCCTTACTTCAGTGGTTATCAACCCAAAGACAATTACTGGGGCCAAAGACAATGTTATCTCTCAGCCACTTTCTTCAACATGTCCGTGGTATCAATTCGAATATGTTGAGGGGCAGTCATCGTTGCCGAGCCTCGTAGTCGATAATCACCTTGTCATTCTAACGTCAATCTCTAGCTGCTCCTTCACGCTGATCATGTGATCTAATCTGATGTTGAGAGATACCGTATAAATGAATTAAATAAAATTTCGTAAAGTAAGAATTTGGTAACCATCAAAAGTAAATTCAACACTTTAAAGTTAATCATCATTTGCTGTCTTAATATTCTATGCCACACAACTAGGATGCTGGGCTAATAAGCCCAGATAACCTTGGAATATGCCGCGGAAGAGCCGTTTATGGCAGGAACTGCATGCACGCAAGAAGATACAATGGTGTGGCGGTCGAAGAACTCATCTTCCCTGGCTGATCATTACTGCGTTTCCTGCGGCACGCGGCTCTTTCAAGGCGAAACGCGATGCTTAACTCGACATTAGCGTGATCATTAACCAAGTGTGTAATTTTGTTTAATTGGTGTCTTTTCTTGGTTATTTGGATGCTTTTAGCTATGCCTAACTAATTCTAAGGCTTTATTAAGAGCTCGTTTGCTGCAGATTCCGTTACAAATTACTGTATCACAGGCCGACGAAGGGTGTCCAGTGTATCAAAAGTTTTATTGGCTAAAAACTTCGAATTTGTGTATTCTATTGTATTATATTTTTGTTGTATACAGTACAACCCGGCGGGCTAATTGCCATGTGGCAATATTTTCAAACCAACCAGATATAAGTTAAAGAGGCCTTAAATGAAAACCATACTTGAATTCTTTAAAAACAAATCTGGGTTCTAGTGGGAATCAAACCCTCAACCCTCGGGTGGGAGACAAGCGTCTTACCAACTAGGCCACAGAGGTACTCAAATCATGTATATACATACTCTATTGTTTTATTGTAATATAATGTTTAACAATAAATTACTTTGTAATTTTAACTTTAAAAATTAAATTCCAATAATAAGCATACAAGAAAGTAATTTATTGTTAAATATTCTAATATGGAATTCCACAAAGTTAAAACCTTTGATAGATTCGTTGTTTTAGTTCAGTCTCTACTGCAGTTCTTGTGAAACTTTCCTAATTTTTATTTTCGCATTTTCAAATTTTGATATTCCACTGTTAATTAATATTTCTACTGTATTACACTTCCGTTGTATACAATCCAGCCTGGCGAGCTTATTACCACGTGGCAATCTCTTTTAACCAACCAGAAAATAAGAAAAAGGTTAATGGAGTATTTTGGCTCTTTTAGCCTATTTAAATATGACAATCTGTAAACGAATGTTAATATTTTTAAGATTTCCCAGCCTTAATCTTTAAAACTATTTTTTCTTTGATGATATATACTTGAATGTAATATTTTATTTAAATTTGTATTATTGTAATTAAAACTTATATTTTAATTTAATTCATCAATGTACATAAGTAAAATGTCTTATTTTCATTATTCATATATTACAATATGTGAAAATAATAATAAGTCAATGTTTATTTATAAGTTTTGAAATATCCAATTTTTCTGTTATATTTATTTATGGCTGTATAATGTCGAAAAAAGTAGGTGAAAGATAAAAAACAATAAAAATTAAATTTCTCACGATTTTTTCCAAATTTTATTTGCGATGGTGACAAAATATATCTTTTGATATTCAGACCACTTTGCATATTTTTGATACGTTGCAATCCAGCCTGCAATGGTCGGATTGAAGTATAGGCGTCTCACTAACTCGCCATTAAGGTAGTTACAGTTTAATCTAACCCTGAGTCGTGGAATCATGTCAACGAGTGCCTTATTCGTCTAGAGCAGGGGTCTCCAAATATTTTAGCCTAAGGGCCACATCGACTCATCCACTAGTCCCAAGGGCCAAGACCTAGCTAGCTCATCATATCAACATACTGAAATTTTGAATTACGCGCAAATTTTCGTATTTTGACTAACCGGCGAGTAAGATATCTATGTTGCAGGGCGCGGGGGTGAATTCCGCTCCGTTCGCAATTTCGGTTGGTACTTACGGTTGGTGTAGCGATATTTTTAAAGAAAAATATTTAGTCATAATTGCTGGAATTCTATAAGAGTCTTCCACTCGTAGAGTTTGATCAGTTGCATACATTTGCTCGTGGCTTTTTTCCGCTTTCGGAACTACTTATCTGTGTGAAAAAAACATTCTCCAAAATGAAATATACAAAAATATTTACAGATCCAAATGAACTGATGAGCATTTGAAGTCGCTGCTGATAATTTCCACTAGTAAACTTGATCCACAACTGCAAACAATCGTCAGTGGAAAGTTACAGCTACATAAATCTCATTAATCAGAGTTATAATGTTTAATTTCATTGTGTGAATTACCTATGTACGTCCCTTATTGTAAGTTTTCAGGATAAATGTCATATCATTAATTACAGTTAAAATGTTCAATTTTATTGTGTATGTCAGTTATTGTGTTTCTCAATTGGTCGTTAAATAAAAACATCTGATTATTATTTTGTATGATTTACTCACATTGGAAATTTTACAATGTAATCAAAATAAATTATGACGGGCCGGATTGGTGGTGCTCGCGGGCCGTAGTTTGGAGACCCCTGGTCTAGAGAACTTTGGCCAAGATGTTTATTGGTAATACGAGTTCGTAGGATTTCTTGTTGATAAGTTGGGTTTATTGTTGATAAGCTGGATTCATTTTAATATGTTTGGGTTCTAAGTAAAATTTCACGAAACCATTAATAACTGTATCTATCCCGCTTCCAATCTCGGAATTTAACTGTTGTTATATTTTGAAAGCTTAACTTTGAATGGTTCGCTGCTACTCATTCTCAAACATCCTCTATGGAATACAGTCATGGACAATCAACCACGAAATATCACGTAGGATCAAAACTTTTGATATGTGGATCTACTAACTAGCATATCCTTGAGATTCTGGATAAATCGTGTTACAAATATGGAAATGTTTTCTCGTGTATATAATAACCAAGAACTGTTTAAAACTGTGAAGTTTCACTAGATGCAGTTTATCGGTCGCATAATGAGAGGCACAAGATACATTATAAAACAACAGATCATCCAGGAAAAGATAAATGACAAACGAGGCAGATGAAGATGCCGTATCTCATGGTTTAAGAACTTGCGTGAATTGTTTGGATGCCATTCTACTGAGTTGTTCCGGACTGAAATGAATAAAATAAAACCATGATAGTGGCCAACCTCCGACAGGAGAAGTCACCTCGAGAAGAGAAGTGTGAATCGATTTCACCAAATTTCAAATTAATTTAAGTAACATTAGATAAATCAAACATCATCTAATTGCCATTGTGAGGAAAGATCAAAATCGACGAGTATCATTTCCCGTACTTAACATTCTCTATAACACCTTACAAAAGACGTGCATATAATCGCGCCAGACGAATCCGGCAATCATTTCAAGGCAAGGAGTAATTGTATGGCATCATCGCGGCGCACACGGGTCGTACGCCTGATGAATGCTTCATTACTCCGAAAACACCTGTATGTCGGTGTTGTGGCTGTCTATCCTCAGATCGACGCCAAAGATGGTAATTTAACGCATTGGGAGGTGGCAATCTGATGCCTAGTTTGGCTGATAATTTGAACCAATGGAGCCGCTACGGCAGAGTTGCACCCAGGAGGACACAATATAGAAAACATCGAAATATATATTTGAGTTATTTTGTGAAAAGTACTTGCGTTGTGATAGCTAATACAGCACTGAATTGTTACATTATTTTGTTTGACGAATAAACTTAAACATCGATTAAACCTGTACGGACGCCAGTAGGGATTATGTTTTTACTTATAATAGAAAGAGTTAAAAAAATATTTCTCCGTTGTCCTACATGAGAGAGTATGGATATTATTCCTCGTTTTATCCAAATGTCTTCTTACTGGGGATGTTAAGTTATCAATTATAAGAGACTAGAAGATTTCTTCGATTGGGTGTCTACTTTTTGTTTGTTATAGGTGATCTAGTTAACCCATTCCTTCTGAACAGTCTTGGTATGTATGTTCCGAATAATTATCTGATACACGCACCTATAGACTGTTCTATCAACTTATAAGTCGAACCAACCTGTGTTTGAAAATGCCGGTAGGTAGAGCAATTACACTTTTTAAGTGTATCATATGTCCTTATAAAGACGTTTTTCATGTGTCGCTAAACTTCCACAAGAAAAACTCGTAATTTTAGTGTAATGCTTTTTTAAGTTATTTGTAACATTTTATATTTTGGTGCAATATTACTTATATGCATTTTTGCTATATTTATCAAATAAATCTTACATTTGTAATTGTTTTATTTGTTTATTTTATGAATTGGTAAAACTTATTATTTGCAAAAAAATAAAATAATATGTACGAGTATAAATGGATGTCAATAGGCGACTCTCGTGATAAAAGACCCTATTTAAAAAAAAAAATTACTTTCGTCTCTGTCTATGGTATATAATCTTTTGTCAGTATTACCACTACATTTTTTACACTATACTGTGACGCTACCAGAGGAGGAGCTCCCTCCAGGGACAGCTCTATCATTTAAATGTGACTAAATCATTTTTTTTACTAGTGTACGATCGTATTGCAAGGGAACTAATTCGTTCTTACAGAGAATGTGGGTGGAGGAGGGACAACTGCAAAGATACTCTTTTTTCATCAGTACAAGGTACCCCATATACTTGTATACTATCTCCGATATATCCTATCTGCCAATGTGAATATCCAAAAATAATCCTTTCGAGGAAAATATATGAAAAATTAGGAAATTTGCCACACAATTATAACGATATAAAATGTATAACTCTCATTGTTTCTGTTTTCAGAAAGCAAGAGCATACCATTATACTACAACCCTTTTGGGGAAGACATAACATATGCCCATGCCTTTCAATCGAATCAAACTTTCTATCAAATAACGTATCAATCAACAATTCCCGGGACTAACCTCTAATAACAAATCCATACCATGGTGCTTCTAATAACAAATTCATACCATTCTCAGTTAGTACCAACCTTTAGAAGTTACATGTCAAACTTTCATGACATTCCGACATTGTGTCATTGAATTACAGTGGTTTTAGTGGCACTATTTTTGCTATTTTGAAAACAATGGAAAAAACCGAATTTCATGTGTTGATAAAAAATTGCTTTTTAATGGTAAAAGATACCATTCAAACTCAGCGATGGCTTGAAAAGTGTTATCCGGGCTCTGCTCCGTCGAAAACAACCAATTGTCGGTGGTATGCTGATTTCAAACGCGGTCGTACAGCCACAAATGATGCTGAACGCTCTTGTCGTCCAAATGAAGCTGTTACACCAGAAAACATAAAAAAAACCCTCAAAATCGTGATGGAAAATCGCAAGGTAAAGTTGCGTGAGATAGCTGACATCCTGAAGATATAATTTGGTAGTGTGTATACTATTTTACATGAACATTTGGTCATGAAAAAGCTTTTTTCGAAATGAGTGCCGCGTTTGCTCACAATGGAACAGAAACAACAACGCATCGATGATTCAGAGCGCTGTTTGGCACTGTTTACGCGAAATAAACAGGAGTTTTTGCGTCGGTATGTGACAATGGATGAAACTTGGATCCACCACTATACTCCGGAATCAAATCGGTAGTCAGCTGAGTGGAGAGCAGCCGGTGAAAGTCGTCCGAAGCGACCAAAAACTCAACAGTCGGCCAGGAAGGTTATGGCCTCCGTATTTTGGGATGCGCATGGTATAATATTCATCGATCACCTTGAAGAGGGAAAAACCATCAATAGCAAATATTACATAGCGTTCTTGGAGTGTTTGAAGGCAGACATTGCAAAAAAACGGCCCCATATGAAGAAGAAAAAAGTTCTCTTTCATCAGGATAATGCACCGTGTCACAAGTCGATGGTAACGATGACCAAATTGCATGAGTTGAACTTCGAATTGCTTCCGCACCCCCCGTATTCTCCAGATTTGGTCCCCAGCGACTATTGGCTGTTCGCAGACCTCATAAAAATGCTCCAGGGAAAGAGATTTGGCTCCAATGAAGAAGTGATTGCCGAAACTAACGCCTATTTTGAAACCAAAGATAAATCGTTTTACACGACTGGCATAGAAAAGTTAGGAAAGCGTTGGAATGAATGTATCGCTCTTGAAGGAGACTATGTTGATGAATAAAGAAGAATTTTGGCAAAAAAATGTTGTTTTAGTAGTTAGTCCAGGGAATAATTGATCGATGTGTTATGTTCGTATTTTTCTTATAATCATCTTTTTTCACTCCGTTAAAAACTCTCCAACTATCGCTTTCCATTTTATCAACCTTCCTTTTTCTCCAATAATTTAAGGTATTTGTTTTGCAAATCACACTTTCTAAAAGTATGTTCTACTGGATGTTATTTTTGAAGTACGTGATATGAAGACAATATTGTCTTCTGTAACAGTAATCGAGCATTCGAGTTTAAAGCCACTGGAATAGGTCCGGAACTCGCGGTTCACCATTTCACGCGTTGGTAAAACTATCGCACGTGAAGAAACAACAACACTCGTATACGCTGACAAGTATTGTTACCTGACGAGTACTGTTACTTGACGAACACCACTTTTACATAAATATGATTTTCATTTACTAAGTTTAAAAACCGTTCATGTATACTGAAAATAATTATGAAACAAAAACGGTTTAAGAAACTGCTTTAAAATAATAAATCCTCACGATGTTTTTACGTGAAAGTGTCAAAATAAATATGAGTACGGTACTGCGTTATCACCTGTTATGTAATGTTGCATGGCATGGGGCACTGACTGATGAATTTGCACGACAGGGTAATTTGGTATGCAGAAGAAAAATGTCGGTAGAGCGGACACGTACGGGCCGGGCCTCCCTATCATTATAATGAATCTGCCAGCACTTGGGATGCACGTGACAGCAGTGCTTTATGTTTCCGAATAAAAGACAAAATTGAGAGACTCCCATAGACATTTAAAAAAGTATTGCGAGACTTTGAGAGACTCCCATAGACATTGAGAGACTCCCATAGACATTTAAAAAAGTATTCCCATAGACATTGCAAAAAGCTTCCGATGGTAGAGGTCTAATAGTTTAAATCTTTACTTTGCATTTTAGTCACTGTTCTATTGCTAGAGAGTGCTGGACATTTTTTCAACAAAATTTTTGGCTGTTCCGACATTTTATTTTTATTGATTTCTTTTGAGTACACGGTTAACTGTTAAATCTACATATTTAAATATAATATATTTATATAAAATATTTAACTGTTAAATCCACGAAAGAGATAAAAAACAATATATTTATGTTCGTTTAAATTTAAGCAAAAAAAAAAAACAACAAAACATGACTTATCTCTATCAATAATAATAGAACTAGAAAAAAGAAATTGGTTCCTTTAATAGTTGTTGAATGAAAATTCCAGAGTTTGTATGGAGTGTTATGTAAATGACAATTAACCATTTTTAACTAATTTTGTATTACACTTTCGTTGTATACTGTACAATCTGACGGACTTACTGCCATGTAGTCATCTCTCCCAACTAACCAGAAAGATGTTAAAGAGGTCTTAGGGGAAAATAGGACAACAATCCTTTTAAAAAACTAATTTCTAAATGGTTTGAGCTTACCTAGAAAAAGAAACTAAATTTAACATTTTTGTATCTCAAATATACTTGAATGTATAATATATTTACTTCACGGATGGAATACTGAACACATGTATGTTTAGAATTGGTTTTCAAATGGAAAACAATATGTACGCTTATTTGGTGTTAATTATGAAATGAACCTTGACTGGCATGGAAACTAGTTACTTTGAGCACTGTACTAAAATAGAGAATGGGGTCACGTTTGAACAAAATAAAAATAAGTATTCATTATTTGTATTTTACTTTGAATACCCTTTTCAATGTCGAAAATATGAAGTTAAAGAAGTGATTGACGTTTCTTAAAGATGACGTCCGTGGCCTGGTGGTAAGACGCTTGTCTGCTGATCCGGAGGTTGCGGGCTCGATCCCCGCTGGAACCCAGATTTAAAAAAATGGAATTCCAGCATGATATTCACTTAGGGTCCATTAAAACATCTTTATGGTTGGTTGAAAGAGATTGCCACATCGCAATAAGCTCGCCACGTTAAAAAAAATGATGCGACTTATGAAAAAATATTTTATGCTTCATCAAACATAACACATAACTAACAATTGAGAAATGAGCTTACAACTGACGGGTAAGTTAGGATTAAAAAGAGCAAGACGAAGTGGTTTGGACATATTGAACAGAGGGATGAAGATTGGATACACAAATTTACAATCCAAGCATGAGGGGAAATCGTGATAGAAGACGACCGAAAAAAAGTATGGTTGGATCAAGTGACTGAAATTTTAAAACAAGGAAATGGTTTGTATCTCAGGTCTTAGAGTAAAATCCCAATATTTTGTAAAGAGTAAGAGAAACAGAAGGACTTGTATGATAATAAAAGTAAAGAAGAGGAAGAAAGTATGTCATAACAGGAAAGTTTTCGCTATGTTCTCTCTGCCTATCCCAACAGAATATGGCGTATTGAAATATGGAAAAAAGCTGATGATTTTAAAATTGAATTTCAAGAAAAACTCTTCTCCCATATATTTTAAATTTCATCCTATATCTGATTTTTTTCCTTTTTTTCTTTTGAACATTTACGTATTATTGAAATAGGAAACAGAAAGTAAATATTGTAGTGTGCAAATAAGAACAGTAAGAAGGCCACTATTTAATCGCTAGTGACCACAGACAGCATGGGCAGTCATATAATAATAATGATGCTACAAAATATTCATAAAAACAAAAAAATATGAAAGTAATCACAAAGTAAATAAAAAAGGATCAATACTTGTGATATTATTTTATAGATTAAATGTTTTTCTTGGTTAGAACTTAAACCAAAAGACTTTAAAAAATTGCTGCGAAATTCCACATTGAATCTTAAAGAAAGTTTGGGAAGAAATCGACCGCCATCTACGAGTATTTGAGGTTTGATTATGTATTTATTTAGATTTTTGAAAATGTTTGTTTGCATTGTTTCGCACTTTTAATTGTATATTTATGTTTTGTATTAAATAATTTATTGTATGTTTTGTAACTCAGAGAGATTATCATCACAAATACTGCACATTATTTTTCTTTTGCAAAAATATATGTGATTATTGTTATTTAAAGTATAAAGAAAATGAAGTAATGTTCTGTTTCTGCTAAAATATGTGAGAAAACTCTTGCTAGTGTTGAGCTACATCTATCCTGGCGATCGGAAAGAAATATAAATTATAACACGTAACAAATTCATCACGAATATAAAACACTAAAAAATCATGTACTTACCGCCTGCAGGCGGGGATGTCCACCTTCCCTCCGTCGTAGAGGCGGATTGAGCGCATCTCTTTTTCCGTGGTGCCGTACAAATCGGAGCCGTCCAAGAATCCTGAAGCCATGTTCATCTGCTCACGTTGTTCTGTAAAATATACAATTTTTTTAATAGACTCCTAAACTAAGGGACTGACTAAGAGTTTCAGTATTACACTTTTATAAAAAAGAGATTCCCTTCGATTTCATAACATAGCGTCGTTTCGTGAGCTAAAATTTCCTGAAAGGCTCTTTATAAGTATATAATAGAAAGTTACTTTTAACAGAAAGAAAACCCTCCTGTACACAGGAAAGAAAATTTCCGTAAAAAAAGTTGTTAGGATAAAAAAGTCAGCGACATAACATGAATAAGAAGGTCAGCGACATAACAAACATTTGAGGGTTTAGAGAGTCAGCGACTTAACAAACATTTTAGGAATAAGGTCAGCGAAATAACATAAACAGTACAAGTAAATTTTTTTTTTCATTCAATAAGTTCTTTCATAGTGAAAAATATTGTTTCTCATGGAAGATAACTATAATTAATATTTCAAACATCATGTTTTCATTCCATTAATTTTCTTAATTTTTGGCTCCATAGTTTTACGAACAAAATCAATAATTTCCAGTAGTAATGTTATTCTATTTTAAACGATATAAAAAAATCTTCGAATGTAAAATGAAAATTGCTCCCCTTTTATAATCTTGTCTCGTAATTAAGTAAATAATATCTTGCATGATAGGTTAGTTGACTTGTTAAAAATTATTAACATTCTGGTATTAAACTTAAATTTTGGATATCATTTCAGTTGAAACAGTATAAATAAACTTTAATAAATTCATACACAATGTACTCGAGAGTGGTACGAGTAGCTCTCAAACGCGGCCCCACAAATCTGTTAAAAATAAATGTAACGCTCCCCAAAAAAACGTTTTTAACGACCAACAGTACTTTATTTTCCATTAATTATTACTCTTTACTTCCTTATAGAGTAAAAATTAAATGAAATATAACTCAAATTCAGCTACTACAGCTGTAGTTTCCGGCAGACAGTAAACAAATACTAAATAGTAATTGAATGTGTTTGAAAGAGAGAAATAATATATAATAATATTTTATTTACAATATATCGTTCAATGTTTTTCCCTGCATTTGTATCGTCTCCAGACACAAATGGTTCACGCGTAACATACAAACTACGACAATATGAATTTGGTATACCATAATATTTAAACAATTAGATAAATAATTTATAAATATTAGTAGATCCTATTTTTCAAATATTGAATATTATATTTCGCGACTCTGGCAGGAGCTCCACGGCGCACTAGTGAACCGAATCCCCTAGTTTGACAAGCACTGCTCTAGAGGCTATACTTTATTACACAGACAAGAAATATTATTATGAGTATTATAATTATTTAAAAAGGTTTTGTTTGTTTTTAAAATGTATAACGAGATACTAACCGAAATCACAAGTGTCGACAGCCATGCCCGGCAGAGACCTCATGTACTCGAAGCATTCCCCGTCATTGTAAGCTGCGTAACACTCGCCGTGGACGCTCCTCTCGAAGCTGCCATTGACGCAGCACTTCACCTGAGAACAGAAAACACTTAATTTAAGATAAGAAAACAATAAACCTGACGACTCTGTGACGCGAATGAGGATAGGGTTTGTAGCTTCTGGCATATCCGGAGGTTTTAATCTCGATTGCCGATAGTGACTAATCAAAGATCTCATTCCTTTAGTTTCCCATTACAGAACTTTAATAGAGCTTTTGGTTGATTTGAAAAAAATGCTAAAGTGTTAATAATCTTCATAAATTGTATCGCATACAGCGCATTGTTCGTTTGGTTCCCGTCAATATATCCAAATTAGTGTTTCGAACACATTGAAGAGCATGACCTGGAAACAATATTGTCTTCGCCCCTAGTAAGTGAGCCTTCAGATTTAGAATCTATGGAGTAGATTAACACGCGGTTCGTCATTGGACGTATTGGTAATACTACTGCTCAGTGTCGGTGAGTATTGTTACCAGACGAATACTTTTACCAGACTGGATTTTTTGGGCTCTATCGGGAATTGAACCCAAAACCCTCGGCTACGGAGGTCGTCAAGTAGTGTAAGTGCAATAAAATATAATAATCGAACCAAACAGATCCATTAAGTCAAAGTTTCTCCGAACGGCATTTTGGTGTTGCTGAACCTGTTCTGTGGACAATCCACTTGAGGAGTTCACAAGTCAAAATATAAAAAAAGCTCAAGGTTTTTAAATCGAAAACATTTTGAGAAGGCTTCAAGGCGCCTTTGGGGTGTTCCACAGTATCTAAACGGCGCTGAAAACTAAGTCATCAGCATCTTCATACGAGTATGTTATAACAAATTTCATTCCAAGGGCGCTGTAAGGTAGTTTTTAAATGTACCCTTGGTCCTTAATGTCTTAATAACGAAAACCTTTGTGGCTTAGTTGGTAAGACGACTGTATTTGAACTCGAGGGTTGCGAGTTCCGTTCCCGTTGAATCCCAGATTTTTTATATAAACTGTATTTGATTTCATTCTGGTTTTCACTTAAGGTCTTTTAAAAAATCTTTCTAATATGTGGGAAGATATTGCTATATATCAATAATCCCACCCGGTTGTACAGTATTCAATGGAAGTGCAGTAGTTTACTCGTAAATTTAAATCAAATATCATATGATTGCGAGTTTAACACCTACAAGAAGACGAACACAGTACCTCTGAATATAAGGAGAGTTTTTTCCTATAATTCTAGCCTCGAGACATCGAATAGAAAATAATGCTTTGTCAAACAGTTTTTCTTTTTTAATTACTAAAATTCTGTGTGAATGAATATCTTTTGTGAAGTTCCTGTTTGATAAAAACCCTTGTAGATAGAATGTAAGTCCTTTTGCAGGACGAAATACAGAAAACCGAAAGAAAGAAGTCACAGATTCTGATATAAGATTTTTGGACAGCTGATAAGATATATCATTTAAATAAATAGCAATAAAATATTAAATGATTCTCGTAACAAATTAAAATTAAAGGAAATAATCTGCAAAATACTCGTACATGAGAATTAAGTTGAACATTAATTATGTAAAAAAAATATTTGCACATAATTTTTTGATTTAGAAGAATAAATATGGATGGCATCCTGTTGAGTAAGTCATAAATATCCTTTTACACTCGAAAAATAGACGAAAAATGCCCGTACTATCCGAAGGGAATAGTTCAGTCCGAGTTTTGGAAGAAATTATAATAGAACTTACACAACATTTCGTTATAACTTCCACTCCAAGAATATCCACATGAAAAATACCTGAAAGTAAGAATCTAACATAGTCTGAGATACGCTGGTAATGAATGACAACCTGACAATGAAACCTGGGACAATGAATGCTAAGCATGCAGGCTACCCACTAAGGCATGGCGCTAACCGTCGACCTTCCACACAGAAGTCCAGCAGCCAAGCATCTTATTTAACCCGAGTCTTCACACGATACACATAAGAATAATTACACGCGTGAAAGACAAAGTTACGAGCAAGGTCCATTGCTAAATCGTAGCTTTTGCCAATTTGGTAACAGATGAATTGGGATATTTGGTGAAGTACTTGACCCAATTTTCCAGTAATGTGCATGAATAAGATTTTTTGGTTGATTTAAATAATGGCGTTCATTTAATTTATTATTTGTTAAATTTAATTAACTAGAACGTTAATTCAAATGCACAGTGAAAAAGGCTTTGAGTAAAATATAATTTAGCTTATGTATAAATTTATCTCCCAAGAATATATTACCGAAAGACTTTAAAAAAATATGTAGATAAAGATTCAAACATACATAGGGCATGTTGTTAGAAAAAAGTAATGAAAATTATGAGAAACTGGTGATCATGGCGACAGTTGAGGGAAAACGAGTTAGAGGTTCTTTCAACGTCGCATTCAATACGGCCCAGAACCGGGAAGAATAGAGCCAGATGGTACACTAAGTTCTAGATGGAGCGAACGACCAATATGTTTAGCATTAAGCACGCGATGCATAAAGTGTAGGAAATATAAAGCAACGTCAGTGTGAACTGAACTATTGCTACCGGAAATTCTTCATACACGTAATTTCATCGTAAGTTTTAAAATGGATTCACAAATCAAAAAGTTAGAAACGTTGAATAGTTTATCAATTTCTCTGTTGTTACGGAAGTTGAAGAAAATATTTATCTGTTACGTCTTGCAAAAAAGAAGCGCCAATCAGCCGCGGAGTGGTACTAACCGCAAATTATTGTGGTTGCAAATATGTTTTACTTATATAACTTCAAAATGCCTTATTAGCCTAAAAATACATTATAAATAAGTACACATTCAAAGTCAGCTGTTTGTGCGGGTAATTATATATCTACAAAAGTGTCTTTTCCTCGGGTTATTTCTAAAAATATGTACACATCGATAAACATGTACAGTAAAATACAATTTTTACCATTTGATTCAAAATTCCATATTAATTGTACCGCGATGACAGAAGGCATCATTTACCATGTCTATTGATGTCTTGTAGCGAAACTTGGACATTGAAAAATATTCATAAAAGCTGAATGCAGTAGAAACGTTTGTTTTGTTTAGAATATTGGATAGGTGATCGCTGTTTGTAAGGGACGGATGTTACAAGAAGAACTACGAAATAATCTTATGAAGAATGAGCTGCATACGACTAAAATAAACACAGATCCACAAATATTATATCGAGGAAAAATATATGGACAAATTATACCTGAG
Source organism: Odontocerum albicorne (assembly GCA_949825065.1). Taxonomy (NCBI): domain Eukaryota; kingdom Metazoa; phylum Arthropoda; class Insecta; order Trichoptera; family Odontoceridae; genus Odontocerum; species Odontocerum albicorne. Next base: position 12,728,156 of record OX463848.1, read on the forward strand.
GGAAATAAGAACATTAATGTAACATATGTGGATGAGGTCCAATACGTGTGCTTGGATAGATTTATCCTATATACCAGTAATATATATTGTGATGGGTTGTATCTAAAATATTAGCTGTATAAGGTCCAGCATTATCATACAGATTGTATGATAATGCTGGAAATCGGTATAAAAATTTGCCACTGAGTTACTCGTATATTCCCCTCTGAAAAACACTGGCGTTTTATTATTTAGTTTTCAGAGATGTTAAGACACTTTGGCCACACCTACAGTCGATACATTGTTTCAAAAATAAATATAATTTATTTTCTTCATTGTGAATCTTTCGCCCTACCAAAAAACTGGGTATAAGATTTGCTGTGGAAATATTATATGGTCGGTAGGGAAATATTGTCACTTGTCAGTAAACCTACCAAATTGTATAATATATTTCAAAAGAAAACCTAAGGGATTAAACGAACTCCAATGTGTTCCCTGATGTCGTGAAGCAATGGCATCAGTCTTCTCCAGATACCTGTTCAACACTAGTATTATTATTATTAATGCTGAGGTGGAGTTAATTATTCAGTAGGTGAATGTATGATTTTCGGTAGCTTATCATAAATTCTTATATCGCTACTAAACAACGCAAAAATAGCGTTATGCAAACTCAACCTAACAAAAGTCTGTGGCTGATTAAATCTGCCGATCGTCTTGGAAGTTTGATATCTTTGCCATCGAGCTTTTGCGTTTGATTTATGAAGACTGTTTGAATATTGAAGTGATAAATCAATATAGGCGTCTTGTATCCACAAGATAGCTAGCAAGTATATGATACTCGATTACGAGGAATATTCGGTCGTATCGTATTTACCACGTACGGCCAAAGTATCTTTTTGTGTATCCACATTTGAAATGCCTTCAATATATTCAATGGGGGTACCTTCAGGTTCCATGTTTCTACAAGTAAAATATAATTGAATAAATTGTAATTTATTTTTATCAAACACTGTTTATTCCACTTTTTGTAACGGTATAACCCTAACGGTTTCTAGGCTTTCACCTCATCTTCAGGGGAGCACAAACAAGTCTTGTTTGTGCTCCCCTGAAGATGAGGGGAAAGCCTTGAAACCGGTAGGGTTATACCGTTACAAAAAAGTGGAATAAACAGTGTTTGATAAAAATAAATTACAATGTCTTTAAACCTCCACAACGTTAATGCCTTAACTATAAACAACATAATTGAATAAATTCGTATTGCACTTGAACATTATCTGCTTTAATTTTGATTATTATTGTACAGGTATGGATGTATGAAAACATAATTTTATATTTTTTACCTTTATTAAAAAATGTGATGATAACTATGAAATCTTTTATAAAACCGACAAAGTGATTATAATTATTTATAATTGTATCCAAAACACTAATAACGACAAAAAGTTTGACCTTACATGCTGAGAGTGCGATGTACGCAAGATTGAATTCTTTTGAAGGTGATAAGCCAATAGAAAATAAATGAGTAAGGCTAAACGCACCAATTTGAGTTTAACACGCAAGGAAGACTGAGAAAAGTGTGATTGGATTATGTCAATACAAAAGTAAATATGTTTCTTTTTATCTAATAATTATGGGGACTTCCAAGTTCTAGATGGTAAAATGCTTAACTTCGGGTTCGATTTCAGACAGTACTAAAAAAAACACTATTGGCATGAGCTTGACATGTACGAGTGTTGCTGCCTCTTTATATGTGGTAGTATTGTCAACACGTGTTATGGTGATTTGCGAATTTCATGCCTATAAAATGCCCCCACGAACATATGTCTTTAGACCTCTGTACCAGCACTGTCCAAGCGCTCTCTAACTACAGCATCAATATGTATACATTGTTAATTTGAATATACATACGAGTATAATATGTTGAAACGTATCATACGAATAAAAAAATAGTAATAGAGGTGCATACCTTATCAAGTTGTGGGTTGCCGATCTTGACGAGGTCGTTGAGCAGCATCTGTCCCCAGGAGGCGAGCAGGCTGCTGACGTACATGTGCTGGCGGGGCGGTTCCGCGCTCTGCACTGCCCTGGTAACTGCGGCGCCCGCAGGTAACGCGTGGGCGCCAAGGGATACACGTGGCATCGAGATTCCTGGAGAGAACAAACAGTTATTATTAGTCAAGAGTTGCAAACTAAATAATTGCAGGCAATGGAATTTTATTCACTGCGAACATTTTCCATATAATTATCATTGAAACATCTTTGGAATTATACCACTTCTTCTTCCTAGTATCATGTCAGGTCCCCCAACGTTGACTATCACCTGAAAGTAAGCATCTTTGCCTTCGGCAGTCCGAATTGCTTCGGCAATCCAAAAGATTCCCAACGCTCCTTATACCAGTCCAATTATGTATATTGCGGAGCCAGGAGATTTCAGGAACACCTCTTCGAACCTCTATTTTGCCTTGGATGATCAGGTGCAGTAATTTGTACTTTTCTCCTCTAAGTACGTGACCCAAATAGGACACATTTCGGATTTTAATATTAGTCAGCAACTTTCTATCAACTTTGGCTCTTCGAAGAACCTTTGTGTTGCTGACCATATCCGTCCAGGGTATCCGTAGCATTCTCCGGTGTATCCACATTTCGAATGCTTCCAGTCGGTTCATACTACCAACTTTGAGGGTCCATGATTCCACTCCATAAAATAACACTGACCAAACTTAGCATTTGATTAACCGTTGTTAATTATACCACAAATCTCCTTATTCCATCGTTAGTATTTTGAACCATTAAGTAACGCCCTCCTTAAGTTTATCCATATTTTTAAAAACTATCCATCTTTTTCAAATGCAATTCGTTTCGTTAGATGTAAAAATAGTTGGTAGTATTTTATGGAACACTCTTTCAATGAACTATAAAGTTAATTTCTTTCAAACTGTCATAATACCTGTTGCAAAAATCTTGAAATATAAGATAATTAAATACATTATTTATAGTTAAGGCATTAACGTAAAGGTTTAAATACGTTGTTATTTGTTTTATCCAATACTGTTTATTCCACTTTATGTAACGGTGTAACCCTACCGGGTTCAAGGATTTCCCCTCATCATCAGGGGAGCACAGACAGGTCTTGTTTGTGCTCCCCTGATGATGAGGTGAAAACCTTGAAACCGGTAGGGTTATACCGTTACATAAAGTGGAATAAACAGTGTTTGATAAAACAGATAATTAAATGTTTTGAAAAAAATATTCTCTAAAAATAGTGGCACTGTCTACAAAATCGTCTTTCAGGAATGGAGGATACAGAGTAATGGAGATATATGAAACTCGGTCCGATATACGATGTATGTGTGTCAAGTGTTTTTTATTCTTAAATAAACAAAGATAATCTTAGGCCAACCTATTCAAACATATCTTGACGTATGGAGTTATTAACGTGTAGGTTAATAAAACAGTATTGTTTTTGTTTTGAAATTTGCATTTCCTCTAAGATTATAATAAACGATAATGCATAAGGCGTGGACTTCCTTATACATGCATGTCCATGTGTGTTAGCGGAAATATTTACACCTGTTTTAAAAATTCTTTGGTTTTGAATCATCATTTTGTGTTTTACTCACACCACTATCCATTTTGTGTTTTACCCACACCACTATCCATGACCTGTTAATAACATTATCTTAATTTCCACTCTCATTTGAAACTGTTGCTTGACGCTCGTTCTTTGTATTAGCCTATCCATAATGGTCGTGATGACAATATATCATCTGAATCAAATTACTCCCCCCAACCTAATCTTTTACCGTTTTGAAAGAAACATTTGCATGATCACGCTACATAACGAGTAAGTCGAGCCCCCCTGTTTTCTCCATGCACGCTGCGAGCTTTACATCTTTTTCAGTGCTTTTCAGTCTTTATAAAACTGTGCGTACATACGATTTGTAAATAAAGTACACCGCCTCGAATAACGGGTAGATACGTTCCAAGAAATTTGCTGTAAATCGAAATCGCGCAAATTGAGGCAAGACATTTATTTGTAATTTGAAGATACTTTCCATAGTATCCAAATGCATTCAAGTTGATATACTCGTATACCATAAATGTCGAATAACGGTTTAAAAAGACGTTAAACGAATTTACTAACTTGTTAAATTCAAAGAGAGGTAAAATAAAACATTTTTATTTAAAGATAAAAATATTATTTCTCAATACATTTAATGTGATAGTAAAATTAAGAGATAAAATGCAATAAGTATTTATTATGTTGCTAGTTTGTCAGTCCGCTGTCCTTAACTTCAGTAGCGATCACGTTGATTGAGGCTAGTGCACTGTCGTCTAGGTGTATAATTTTTTTGGATTAAATTCAAATAATTAGGAAAAATATTGTCCATTAAATTTTTTTCTTAACCGCGTTAAGGTGAAACCGCGTAAAAAGAAACTGGATTAATAGAGGTATATATGTAATTCCTACTGTAATAGTTTCAGCTTCAGGTAAACGCTCTTTTGTTTTAAATTTGTTTTGAAAAAGAGCATGTCAGACTGATAACAAGAGTATTTTTTCCTATTTTCTATCACCCTTTTCATTATTTTTTTTGGTTAATGCATTCTTAGTAAGCACATTTCGATCAAGTAAAGATAATCAAAATGCAGCTTTGATTCTTTGTTAAGCCAAAGAAAGTAAATAGGGGCTTTCTTCCTTTGTAAAATTAGAGAAACATGTAGTGATTTAAGCACATTTTCTTTTGTTATATTAAGAGTCCTTTTAATAAATTAACGCTTTGAAAACAGGTGTGGTAATATATTTCATAGAAATTTAACACCTTCTCTATTATGTCAAAAGAAAATAAGTTTTTATAGGCAATTGTGATAAAAAGTGGTAAACACCGGCATTGTGGTGTGATTTCACACTAAAACTTAACGACCACATTGTATGGCTTGCAGCAGCAGAGCTGGGCTTCTCATTACACCAGCATGTGACTCCACAAAATTAAAGAACTGTGATGCAATTATAGATGGATAGAGCCATTCTCACGAAACCGATACTTGCTTAATGTTTGACTAAGAATTATTCTTATAAAAATACATAAATAATAGCTCTTTAAGTGAAATTCAAGTATTCCATTTCAGGTGCTTCTATGAGCTTTATTTTGATGACTCCCAACTATTCTTCTAACATTTTGGAGGTTTTCCACAGGGCGGTATCCAGCAGGTTTACTTTGTACTGTTGAAATGTCACAGTAAAGTAAGCCATTTATTTCATTTGTTAATACCGTTTTCTTTATTGATTTCAACTTATTAACTAGCTTTAATTCTATATCCCGGAGTGAGACTTGACCTCAACAAAAATTCGTTTGCGTGTTACTTCTAATGATGTTTTAAAAATATATTATTTTCCCATTTGTAGTGTCAATTTTATACACCAGCATGGTGACTTTTTATGAACAGTAAGTTTTTAGAAAATCGGGACACTTATGCATTTTTTAAGATTCGTGCCTTTTTATCACCAGTTTTTATAATTTAAATAAAGAAAGGTCACGTGTTATATGTCTCTATTGTCGCATAATAACGTCTTAGCTCAATGAATACGAGTATTAATATTTCGGATTAACACTTGACCACAATTATACCACGACAAGTTAGTACCAATTTCATTTCGATCAACAAACAGCAAGTGACCTAACGATCTGACTTGACACGCGGTAGTAAAAAATATATATTGTATAATACAAGTCCTACTATCATAATTCTGTTGACATGCTACAGTCTACACAAATAAGAATTTCGTGTCCTTATTGGTATTACGCCTGTCTTCTAAACTGGTAGTGGAAGATTCGAATCCTGTTAGCACATAATAAAAAAAATAGTCTGGTTTTCACTTTTACAATCACATGCCTCTTTAACACCATTCTGGTTGATTAGAATACATCGCCACATGACAATAAACCTACTAGGTTATACTGTATACAATAAAAGTGTAATACAATAAAGTAAACCCAGTCAACTAGCAATAAGCTTACAGTCAACTAAACTATACTTTCAGTTCAACTGTGCTCAAAGGGAGTCCAGCTTTCGACAATGTAAATATCTGTGAAGTTCCCAGTTGAGAATTCAAACGCCGATATAATAAAATAATACTTTAAGGTTGTAAGAAGGTTAAGTAGTAATGTTAAATGAATTTGCATTGCAAATACGTTGTTAATTATGGACTAATTGTGTTCCAAGTAGAGATATTAAGGAAAATCAAAGAATTCACCGACTCACATCATTTGCTACAAACTGTTGTATTTTACTCACACTGTAGAGTCATGCTGCATTAAAAAAAATCTTGATTTATGTAAATTCATTTCTTTAGACCAGGAGTATGCAACTCTAAAATAATAAGTTTTTCTTTAAAAAAAAAAGAATATCGACAATTTTTTCTGAAAAAAATATGTACTAACATTTAGAATATGACAACTTGAACTATCGTATTTAAATATACAAACATATATACCGTCAAGCCGCTTCCCTGCTGGGGTAGATGGAGAAGACAGAGCGCCAGACTTTACTCATGTCACACATATTTCACCTATTTCACATTCATACACCTTCTTATGCAGCTCTTACTTTTTACTTTTCCTTCTTTAAAAATATCATTCACTTGATCCCACCATAAATTTTTCAATCCAACTCTACCACGCCTTCCACTCATACTCGTATTTGCACTGTATATTTTTTGATAGTCTTTCTTCATTCATTCGTTCGACGAAATTATTGTAGAAATTTATTGTGAACATAAGAAAATATTTGATTTATTTTCTATTTTAATAAAAAGTATAAGAATATCTGTCTTTTTAGCACTTTTGACAGTAATTTATTGTCACCGTGCATTGCTCATTTATGTTTTTGAGGTTAAAGTGTCCCTCGAAAGAGTAAGACTAAAGTGATATTCTATAGATCTGTGACGCGAAAGAGTAAGACTAAAGTGATCTTCTATAGATCTGTGACGCGAAAGAGTAAGACTAAAGTGATCTTCTATAGATCTGTGACGCGAAAGAGTAAGACTAAAGTGATCCACTATATATCTGTGACGCGAAATAGTAAGACTAAAGTGATCCACTATAGATCTGTGACGCGATAAATCCGTTTACCGACTCCTGCTTTAGACAATATGCAATACGGATCGGATAATGAGCGGGGAAAACAATGGTCGTTTGGGTTTGTGGGTAAAAAGATCAAACCGAGGAGTGTGTTGCAATATGCAATCTCATAGCAAACATTAAACCGTCAAGTGCAATACAATACAAGTGTTGTGTCTACATAAGGACAGTACATATTGTCTAGGTACTCGTATGTATATTAACACTGTGTTAGGTGTAATGCAGCCAAGTACGATGTTGTGGCAATCATCACGTCCATGGGTTTGTTAACCTAGTTAGGAGATGCATTCATGGTGAAGTTTTTGAGGCTTCCGTTGATTAAAAACGATAGCGCTTTCTCACCCAATCAAATGAGAACAGATTGTCAAACATATAGTAATTACACAATGAATATAAAGTGAAAAATACAAAAATCAGCCGCATAAAGAATTTAGGGAAAGTTAAATTAATAATGTATTTGGAAACTCGAGGCAAAATAGTAATAATACAAAATGTTTATAGTTGTATCTGAGTTATATAATCCAAATGGGTAGAGATAATTAAACTACGGAAATCAAACGTAGAATAAATCGTGCTTGGGTAGCATTTGGAAAACACAACCTCATATTTGGAAGCCCTGCCCCAAACTCCTTGAGGACTACAGTGTATAATTCAAGGCATTCGCTACATTAACTATAAATTGCACAAATATGCAAAAAAATAAATTCATGAATAAAGTATTAACTTTATCTATTAAGACAGAAAGAGAAACGAATGAATCCATAGCCAAACTGAAATGTAGAACGTAGTGGATTTAAAAAAAATTGAAGTAAAAATGGGCATATTGTTCGGACCATGCATGTGTTAGAATTGAGACCGGAAACATCCAAAAAGTCATCCACCAAGAAGATGGATTTTTTGAAGTTCGAATATAAAAGACTAACATCCCCAGAAGGAATGAAAAAAGTTGAGGCGTATGTACAGCAGTGAACTGATATAGAGTAAAAGTTGAGGCGTATGTACAGCAGTGAACTGATATAGAGTAAAAGTTGAGGCGTATGTACAGCAGTGAACTGATATAGAGTAAAAGTTGAGGCGTATGTACAGCAGTGAACTGATAACGAGTAAAATAATAATGATGGTGAAAGTTCATAAAGTAGTCACTAAGCGTCACTTTTACAAATTACGATAAAAAAGGTATGAAAGTGAAACCAACCGGAATTAAAAAAAATATTAAAAAGACATAGTTTTTCAATACAAATTTTATAAGTACTTAGGAAGTCGTTTTTTGTAATTAAATAAATTTCGTGTTTTCGTTGATTGTATTGATTTTTTTCAGTATCGTTTTATAAATTGGTGATTTCATGCCAAGTATTTGTTCTAAATTGTGTTGATATTGCGTCGTTTATCTTTTTAAATAAATAAAGCATGTCTCTAAAAGTGGCACACTGTGTCCTAAGAGAAGCTATAAAGTATAGCTGTTATTACTTTTTACTTTGTCGCTTAAGTAGTAAATTCCAATTTAGTTTAAAAAGCAGTTTTTACTGTGCTACATTTTCAAATTAGATTTGACAACACTGGTTATACGAGTAGAAGGCAAAATTTTGCAAACATATTAAATATAATACTGTAATGACAGTAAATTTTCTAATCAGCCGAATCTAGTACCTGTCAGCTGTTTTTTTTGTGCAGAATCGGGACAAGGTGTTTGGCGCCTGGGGCACCCATTCGAAAACGCCCTCACAATAAGGAGAAAATGTTTATCTAAACAATATGGGGAACAGATAAAATTGCTGTAATATTTTCTTTATATTTTCAAGTGGCCGAATTTTTTGCTTTCTAAAGCAAATCATTCCTACCTTGTCTTAAAACAAAGTGAAACTTGGGTATTTACGACTATTTTACCCCAAATACAAAGCGAAGATGAAAATTAAATTGTTAAATATTAATAACTTAATTTTTTTGTGTTTTTAGGTCGGCTAAATCATTATTAACTTTATCGAAATTGATTTTGTTCGAAATCAATTGATTAATATAGTGAATATCTATGACTGAAAAGAATGTTTGTCTAAGACTAGATCTCAAATAACGTTTGGTTGTTTTTAATTTACTAAAACTTGTTTGACATGATGGTGGTCATGGGTATATGTTAAATAAAAATTAACGAAATGCAATATTGATATTGGACTGATTTTAGAGCATTTCAGACATTATGTTTTGAGGCCAGTGCCCCGATTGAAAAACTCTTGTCTCGGCTCTGATTTTGTGAAGCCCGAAGGTGGATATATTAAATTAGTTTTGTGCTGTCAAAGGTTTATAAAAGCTCTTGCGACAATCACTTCTCGGCAATGGACATATGTAAAGTGTATAGACACATAATATAATATATTATGTGTCTCGAGTTATACTATGGTAATAAATTGTTTTTGGCACGGAACAACTTTTAGAGCAGTCAAATGCCTTAGAAAGTTGAAATAGTTTTCGAGTTTATGGTAAAACTGCTGTTAAACAGTAGTTTCCAATCAGTGGAATCATACGAAACATCAACATAATAAATAAAAAGTTACTCATTTGATGCTGTGTCAACAAAATTAATAGTAACAAATTTTTTTACTATCCATAATGGAAAGACGAACTGTCGATTACAAGTATTGTACATAATGCAAAAAACCCTCCATTTTGTAGATATAGAGAATCACTTCACTAGACAAGGCCTGCGACGAAGTGGTTTCATTCCTTTATCACAAACTCAATATATTTGTCCTAAATACTTAAACACTCTGCTGAAGCCGCCCTTCCTTTTTTTTCTGCTTTAACTTTCCCCCCTACATTCACATATTTATATATGTACACTTAAATCGCAATCAATTGACACAATTTCAACCACATCATTATCTCATAATATTTTTAGCAGTCTATTTGCTAAAGTACTTGCTAATTTACTAAAATATGCATTTAAACATGCAAAATTAAATATGCATCATATGTAAACTAAGTATTAAGTATCATTTGTTGCATTTTTAATAGGTATGCTTGGTAATTACGCCTTAAGAGTTAGAAGAGATCTACGCACATGTTTGTACATATACAAATCACTATCAGGAAAAACAGCAAATCCTTTGTTTATTTACAAACTTTTGTTTAATACAACAGAAAATAAGTTACGCCTTCCTGAATTGAGATTGTTTTTCGTGCGGTATTCATTGTCCGAGTTATTAAGAGTATCACCCCTCGCATACGGAATGACTTTGTTGAGTGAATTTTCAATATAGAATTTTCAATATATCTTCCATATCTCGGAGGATAAATTGAAGATTGAGCTTTTTAATAAAAATTATAGATATTGAGCCACTGTTCGAGTAATCATATTTAACATTTTTATGTCTTTAAAATAGATTTTTTGTATTGTGCATTTTATTTTATGTAATTGGGTTGAATGTGTATCAAATATAAAATGAACAAAATTTGATCTTGAAAAGCGAAATCGAAGAATGCTAAGAAATTAGAAGGATATAATAGAAGATTCTTTCTTGGACGAGAATAAGGGGGAAGACGAGATGTTGTTCCTATAGCACAAAATACTGCCCACGAAATAGGAAGATTTCTAGGGCCATACATTGAGAAGTGGTGCTTTAAAAAGAGCCGTGATAAGTCTGGAGTATAACATGTGATTACGGACATGTAGTTCATTTCAACTTCTCAAAACCAGGTCATAAAGTGTTGCAGTGCCGATATAATTAACGTGTGAAAACCTAATTTTATATCGTGAGAACTATAAAACCTTACACACGGACTAGGGGCATGTTATTTGATTAATCCAATGAAAAATAATTACCATAATTATCGTCCTTAACAAATTATTTGAATAACAATATAAAGTAAAAAATATTACATACGCGTTTTTAAATATCAATACCTAATAAATTCAGATGATATGGATTCTGAATCTTAGATTTATTTATTCAAATATTAACATAATTCTACTCTACATAAGAGGTGTATAACAGCCGTGTTATGAAATTTATTGTCTGTTCTGTGACAGTTGACTTACACCCGCGAAATTTACATGTAAACAATGCAAGAAGTCTGAGCTGCAACCACTAGTGAGATTTGATAACGCTTAGCAAAAAAAATGATGCTGGGCTTATTCACATGTTTATACGATTGGGATATCCCACGTGATTGTCAAAGTGATCGAGTATGATTGTCAAACATTTTATGGATGGATGATGCCTGTTCATGAATTTGTTTATAGTTGACAATCTGTTGCACTTCAGCAAGTACATAGCCTTGATATATCAAACGATAAAGTTCCAAGGACAAGGAGAACGAAATTCCAAGATGATTTTTAGGTTTAATCTGCAGCAGCCTTTCGGTAGGCAAAGTTTTATAGAGCGCCATTTTTGTTGCTTAGTAGCGCTTCAAGAATTTAAATATAGTTTTATAGCATGAATATATCAGAATTTACATGAAGAAATTATTATAGCTATAAAAACATATAATCAGATGTAAAACGGTCTAAGAGTAAAACCAGTCTGAAGTCAATCCACATGGAATTAAATCTTGGGCACCCGCTTGCTTAACGTGAATGTTAATAGTTAGATCACGATCGCCAACATTTACATTAATTATGTAATGTTTATTAACATTAAACCCAATTTGTCGAAATGTTATAAAAATATTTGCGCCGTTGTTAAACAAATATAAAATTAACTAACTAAAAAAATACGACCAGATCGTTAGCACTGTCAATGGCAAGAACCTTCGAATATCACGAAGACATCAAGATAATTTAGACTTCGTAATGAGGTAGGATCAAAACGACTACCAAAGGAGACGAAGGAGATATTAGTTCTGGCGAGGGATAGAAGTCATTGGAAGCAATTGACCATATCACTGGGGACTCGATCCAAATAACAAGGGGAAAGAAAAATAACAGACAAAGTAGAAATGAGGTATTCAATACATTGAAATTGTTAAAATGTGTATTCTTTTCAATCTTAAGACGTAAGATTGAAAAAAACGAATAAGTTTTTGAAATGTGGATTTACAAATATATCGTCAAGATTCCCTGGACAACTTTGAAGTGTAGGAGTAAAATGTGGACGTGGAAAAATACTGATAGGAACCGAATCAATGCTGTATAAATGCGTACATTGAGAAGAATACATACGGTGGCAATTGAAGGAATACATAGCGTGTACACGTATAGCCGAATACGAAATGAAATGATCATGGATAAATAGGAACTTCAAGCTGATGTGTTGAGTAAGATGAAGAAAAGCATGCTGACATGGTTTGGGCATATGGAACGAATGAATGAAAAAAGACTAACACAACAAATATATAGTGTAAATGTGGATTGGAAGGCATGGTAGAGGAAGCCCATGGAAAATATGATTGGATCAAGTGAATTTTATTTTGAAAGATGGAAACGTTGAAAGTCAGAGAAAGCGTAGAATTTGTATGAGAAAGTGTATTGGTGTAGAGGGGACTAAGGATGTGTATCGAGATAGGAAAGTCTGGAGCTCTGTTTTCTCTGCCTATTCCGACAGGGAAACGGTATGACGGTATGTATTCCCCTGTATAAGTTGGATAGATCGTGTTACAAATGTGGAAGTGCATACGCATATACTCGTATATTCGTTGCTACATCTTAACTATCGTTTATGGAATGGAGGCGTGGAAAATCAACCAGAAAACATCAATCAGGATCAAGGCTTTTGAGATGTATAATACATCTACAGGCGAATCTGCAAGATTCTTTGGACAGATCGTGTTACAAATGTTTGCAGAATCTTAGCCATATAATGAGAATCACAATATATATTATTACACAACTGATCATTCAGGGGGAAATTAACAAACGAGGAAGAGAAAACCACCGCATTTCTTGGTTTAAGAATTTACGGGAGTGGTTTGGATGTACGAGTAGTTCTACTGAATTGTTACGGCATGCAGTGAATAAGGTGGCCAACCTATAAGAGACCTCAAGAAGAAGAAAACATTATTTTATTTTATTATTATAAATTATATAGGCTGTATTGTATTACACTTTTATTTTATACAGTTAAACCTGGAAGGTTTAATGCCGTGTAGCAAACTTTAACAACCAACTACAAATCGTTGAAGATACTTTGAGTGACAACCTAACTGGACTCCTTTTTTTAATCGGGTGCAAATGGAAATCAACCCTCTCAACTCCCCCAGCTGGAAGACTAGCGTCTTACCAACTAGGTCATGGAGGTCTTCTAAAATAATAATTGTGTTTAAATGTCATTTTATTTAGATATTTAAATTCGCAAGAAATATATATATGCTGGTTTTAAATAAACCGTTTGAGGTCATGCGTCGATTTCACCAAAACTACATGTATTATAATATCATTTATCAATATCAAATCGATTTCACTGTCTCGGCCGTTCTCAATGACCAATATAGTCAATAGTTGTTTTTGATGATAAAATGGTTAAGTGTCAGATGATGGCGTCATCCCGTGGTAAAACAGCTTCCTCGGGCATATTTAAACATCATAATTTATGTTCCAAGATATTAAATGGTTACAGGTATTTTTTATAATTATTGTAGAAAAACTTTGACACGAAATACTTTGGAAGGATGACCCCATGTAGACTAGTTGCTAAAATGCCTGTCCCACTCGGTATTTATGGGGTTCGAATCTTGTTGGTACGCAATATTTTTAAATGGTTTTCAGTCTTGTTTTAACTTAAGGCCTACTTAATTTTTTTCTGGTTTGCAGGAAGATATTGCCGCATGGCAATGAGCCTACCAGGCTGTACTGTATACAATGAAGGTATAATATTGTATAATATTATAAAATATATTAATGATGAAAATATTGAAAAAGCCGAATGTGTTACTATCATACATCGGAAGATCTACAAAGGTTTCGTTGTAGTTGATGATCCCCTGATAAGTTTTTTTATGATTTTCTTACCAAATATGTTTTTCTTAACATACATACGCAGATGCGAGGAAGTGTATAATCGAATGCCCGCAACCACCACCCTCCTATACTTACACGCAACTTAGATATATTTGTTTTGTAATATTTTTGGTCTATCAATAATAGTGGGTTCGAATCCCCGGTTACAGCGCCCTTGAGAAGAATCTGCTCTCTGAACGGTGCTATACAAATTGTCCTTTTATTATTATGTTTGAATGTAAGTCCTAGGAAATGGATGTTTTGAAGAAGTTGGGCTGATAAAATGTTAAGGGTCATGTCTTTTTCATTATTTAAGATCTTTATCGATTAAGAACTCATATAAAATTGTAATCTTTTGATGGGTGATTATATTGATAAATATATGTAAACCTTAAGGCTAATTCGTTACATATGTATTTCAATATTTTGGTTGGGTCAATCATCAATAAAGATATTCGTTTATTTAAAATAATTTAACAACCTTCGTGGCTTAGTTAGAAAAACGCTTGTCTTCAAATGCGGGGAAGTACCCGATCTAATGACCACAGCCACCACCTTCTTATCATTACATTCAACTTATATATATTTATCTTGTAGTGGTTTTAGTCTGTCAATAATAGTGGATTCGAGTCCCAAATTAGACAGCCTTTAAAAAGAGTTTGCTCTCTAAACGGCGTTACATAATTATCTATTTATTATTGTTATTATTATTAGCTGTGTGATATGGCATGTGGATATGGAGAAGACGAATCATGGTACAAAGCTCTAAAAAATATGGAGCTCTCTCCTCACTGCCTACCTTGACAGAGAAGTATCGTGATGGTATGTATGCATTGAATAGCGTGATGGAATATTTCTTTGATTGCTAAACCTTGACAGATCAGATCAATCATAACATTTCTTTGTTTTCACCAACATAATGTTTTTGTTCTCTGAATACCATTAATCAATTTGTGAAGTGTTAATGATAGACGTATGGAAGATTTTCAGTACAACCACTACACTTCAGTCCGTGTAGGAGTATATAGTAAAAATATTACGAGTAATACGTGAAACTTCGAAAATATCTGAATTTCCAAAGTTTTAGTTCTGCCAAGCGGTGAGGACAAATTAGTACATTATTGATGTCAATCAAAAATACTTTACGACGTGAATGGTTTAATTTTTTGTTTGAAAGAATATTACGAATACATATTGTATGCTATTATCAGGGTTGGTCTTATTTAATTTGTAAAAGTATTCAGAATTCCTGTCTTAAATATTATCATATATTACGTAAATTATCTTAGAAGAGTACTCTAAGATGGTTTGGACATACCATATATAACAAATTAATAAATAAAGTCTAACAAAATAAATGTGTATTAAAGATGTGAAAAGCGTGTTGGATAAAATAACAAAAGTAGATAAAATAACGCGTGAAAAAAGTAACAAAAATAACAAGAAAAGCGTGGTTGGACGAAGAGAATAGTATTTTGAAAAAAAAAAAGAAACGTAAAAAGGCAAAGAAATCGTAGGAGTTATATAAGAAGGTATATTCATGTGGACGAGGAGAAGGATGGGTGTCGAGATAGGAAAGTCTAGCCTCTCTGCCTATTCCGACAGAAAAATGGCGTGATGATACGTATGTATGTACTACGGTTTAAGTATATTAAAAAAAATATTTATTAAAAAATGTATTTAACCATAAAATGTAACATGTAATAAAATTTTACAGTTCTTCTTCTTTAAACTGGCTTTGACGACAAGAAGTATTCAGTAAGTATAAATAATATCACCATTATACCATATAGGCATTTATACTTTTTAATAAATATATTGTATGTTAAACCTTAACATTAAATAAACAAATATTCTAGGAAAACCACAATTATTTCTATAAATATGGTAATTTATTGTAAAAGATACGAAATCAAAATATATGGCTATTAATTTAAAACAAAACATATGTGTAGTGTCTCTTTTCATCGCCAGGGAGGCGCTGCTGAGCTATTTCATAGAAGAGTGAATAAGTTTCATATATTATTAATCTATTCTATTTTTGGCAGAAGCCCCTTAGATGGTGAAGAATAATAACATCACGCATTTAAGATATGCTGCCCTGAGGCATGAAACTAATTTCTCTTTAATTATGATTAAAAAGCAATTTTCCTCCTCTACAAGATATGTGAAAGGAGTCCCCTCTAAGACATTCTGTTGTGCAATCACACGAAAGAAATCGACCCTTTGTGTTTTTGAACTGTGACATTATCAAATGAATGTTCATCGATTAAGAAACATTTCATTATTAGGTGCAATTTTTTTTTTCAACGATGGCCTTATGTTATACAAAAGCGCGTAACCAGTGTTATATAATAGAAAAAAATACTAGTACAAGAATAACTCAACACAATAACAAAGCAAACCCATACAATTTAATCAATTCACCCCGGCAAGAACAACTTCACTTTACTCTTGTAAGAAGTCAAATGAAAGTCAATAAAATGTCCATATTGTCTGTCTAATCGATGCTGTCTTGCTTCTACAAATAATAAGTTGCAACCACTCCGCTGTAATCAGGAAATAGAATTAGATGATTGTTGTTAATAGAAGAAATTACCATAGAAATGATTCGGTTACGTAAAAAGAATGAATGATGAAAAATTTACAAAAATAATCTATATAAGTAGTATAGAAGGCACGAGAACTCATCAATAAATCTATATGGATATTGTATAGATCAGGGGTAACCAATATTTTAAGACTGACTGCCAAAACCGGTATTGGGTAAAGGTTCACGGGCCACGCGTGTTTTTTTTTTCAATTAATAGGTTAAACAAAAAAATAATTCCTGAAAACGAGGGAACGTGCTCTAATTTGTCCTGATTTATATAACGCTATTTTGTATTTTTTTTCGTGACCTATCACTATCACCCTAAGAGCACTGTAAGTAATATTTTCTGTAAGTAATGATTTATATAACGCTATTTTGTATTTTTTCCCGTGAACTATCACTATCACCCTAAGAGCACTGTAAGTAATATTTCGTGACCTATCACTATCCCTAAGAGCATTGTAAGTAATATTTTGTGACCTATCACTATCACCTTAAAAGCACTGTAAGTAATATTTCGTGACCTATCACTATCACCCTAAGAGCACTGTTAGTAATAATTTATATAACGCTATTTTGTATTTTTTTTTCGTGGCCTATCACTATCACCCTAAGAGAACTGTAAGTAATATTTTAGGTATACTCAATTTTACGGGCCCGAAATCACAATGGGAAAAAATGTTACACCACCGGGAAACAACCACGGGACTCTTGGTTACTGACTCGCCAAACGATTTAACCACTGAATCATGAAGGTCGGCAAATTATTACATGCATTTTTTTATTGAATATAAATACAATTTACTTTATAGGAGTATTATATTACATAGATATAGCTATAAGTATTACACTTAAAAAAATATATACCTATACTGTATTTTCTTTTTAATTTCTATCTATGTACTCGTATAATGTTGAATTACCTTAGGTCACATTTAAATAAGAGTTTTATATTTTGATTGAAATCTTCATCTTTGGGCTAGAAATCTAATGTGTCATTTTAATTAAATAACTAGGTTTTATTACTATTTCCTTCATGATTTATGAAAAAAAATAGGTTGCGGGCTGCATAAAACGCCCTGGCGGACCGCGGGATGGCCATGCATAGTGTATAGCATTTCAAACTCCCCTGTACTCGTACAAATAAACTTGAAGCAATGTTTTTTCCACTAAATATTATCGCGAATGTGCTGATTAGTTTATTCTATTTTTATGAAGTTTTTGTTTGTATGATGTATAGTATTTAAGTGCTAATTAATCTGTATCATGTTTACTATTTGCGTCTCACGATCGTTCATCTAAAATACAATAAATAAAATCTAAAACATTGCATTAACCCACATGGAAAATATTATTTCCGAAGTGATTTCATTTAAAACAAAATATGTGTGGTATTAATAATTATAGAGAAGAAATTATTTTATTTGAACCCAAATTAATAATAGTATTTGTTTCGAGCGTCGCACAAAATTCATTTGTAACACGCAAACAGGAAAACCTATTTATCATACCTTATCTGCATTGTTAAACTCAGACTCTACATTGTATCGATGAGAACATAATTATCCGAAGATAGAAATTTATGTCTCACACCCCGCCTCCCGGGAATAAATCACGCCCATGGCTACAAAAACTAAAGCTGAAGCCATTTCAAGATGTTATTCATTGCCATCAGGGTCAATGCTAAAGGTTGAGGAGAAAAAGATCAAAACAACACTTTTAAGCTGATGTGTATTACTTATTTTTTCTTCTTTAAATTGGATTCAAAGTAAAATGCATCCAGGTTCAAGAGGACTATATTAAAAAATAAAAATATTTTAGTGTTTTTTTTTGAGGTTGCGATTTTTTTAGTCCAACCGTCATAGTTTAAATAGACTATAAATATGTATATAATACTATGAAAATAGTATTTTTATTGTTACTTTTCTGAAACTTTTTAAAATCATTCTTTCATCTGCTATATATTAAGTATTCAGGGGTCCAGGGTTTGATTTTCGATAGGTCTCGGATTGAATATAATTTCAGTTTTTTTTAATATAAATTTACTGTCGTTCAAATGTGAGTGGAAAGCATGTGAAAAGAAGACCAAGGAGAAAATGGTTGGATTAAGTAAATTATATTTTGAAAGAACAAAGTAGAAGTTTTATGTGTGTGGAGAAGGCTAAGGATGTAAGTCGAGATAGGAAAGTCTTTGTTCTCTCTGCCTACTCCGACAACGAAATGGCGTGATGTTTCGTATGTATGTACGAGTATGTATTGTCGTTCTGTCACTTAATAGCTTCCAAAACTTCTTGGAGTAACATGTCTAAAGAATTAGAGGTATATAAGTCAATGATTTTTCCAACCCGTCAATTGATTTTTTTCTGATGATTACGTAAACGATCACCATGGCCTAGTTGGTAAGACGCATGTCTTCTAACTAACCAATTTCGATAACCATTTGTACTCGGATATTAAAATAAAGGGTTCTAGTCTTATTTTAACTTAAGTCTTTTTTAAACACCTTTCTGGTTGATTGAAATAGATTACCTATCACATGGCTATACAACCACTAAGTTATACCGTATACAACGAAAGTGTAATATAATACAATTCAAGAACATTTGGTAAAGCTGTGAGAGATGTATTGATGTTAAGTGTTCTAACGATTCAACGAGTGTTCGGTGAATGCCTCCTCACCAAATCTATTCAATCCATTATGTGCAGAGGAGGAAATATAAGTAAAGTGTGCCAAGTGTCAAGCCGGCTGTGCTGCCCGGGAGGGCATTGTTTACCAATCTGCAGAAACAGACACTTCTTCCATCCACTCAACCTCTGGCTGTATCTGGGACAACTGTTCGGAGCTCCAATTAACTGGTGCCTTCTAGGTGACTCTTGTAGTCTCGTTGCCTCGTAGTAACTCATTATATCGCAATTTGTTGTCTTGTGCGATACATTTTGTTTGTGTTGCAATTGCTTTATACTGTTACTGCAATAGAACTAGGTAAATGCTAATAATATGTTGACTCGGATACTTCAATGGTAAATGTTCTTGCTTTTGCATCCTGGTGTTCTGGATGTGATCCCTGAACTGTTGTTTTTTCAAAAATTTCTCATTTGAATATATGGTTGAGCTACCAGTTGTCCCCTATCTGATTTTTTTACTGCCAGTAACTGATCTTTTGAATAAAATTAAGCATGATACTAAGCACCGATGAACGGATTGGATTGGGATATAACTGGTATCTGTCAGGAAATATCTGTCATGTATCGTTTGCGGACGGGCCACTGCACGGTGACTTGTTACCTTTACAGAATGGGTATTGTAGATAATCCCGGCTGCGAGTATGGTTTGGATGATGAAACTATAGACCACGTATTTTTCGGTTGTCCTCTGCAAGACAGCTTTGATTTACTAAAAGCCATATCTTTACCGCGTTCAATGAATGTTACGTTTCTTTTCTTAGGGGAACTTTACCATTTATATCTATAGATCGATTGTTAAATTTTTGAAGCTAAATCAATTGAAATTTTGAATTATCTAGAATTAAATTTTTTTTAAATTGATTTTATTATATTTATTTATATAATTGAATAATGACTTTAATTTGGTGGCACAAATCATCCTAATTTGGTGGCACAAATCATCCTAATTTGGTGGCACAAATCATCCTAGTTTGGGTGTTCTTATCTATTTAAAAAAAATGGTTGTGCTAGAATACTTAGGGGTTGATTAGCATACACGTAAATTCGAAAAGCGTGTTTGAAGGAAATATGGTATATTTTAAAATTATATTGGAATAAATCGCATTTGTATGATAATACTCGTACAACATTTTTCAGTTTTTTTTGGATAGTTTACAAAAGTGCTTTTGATCTATTGCACTTCACTTTTGCTTTATAAAGTACAACTTGGCGGGTTTATTGCAATGTGGCAATCTTTTTCAACTTGTTAACGAAGCCTTACGTGAAAATTAGTCTGACATTCTTTTTTAAAAAAAATCTGGGTTTCAATAGGAATTGAATCCGCAACCGTCTTATCAGCTAGGCCACGGTCATCATGGTTGATCTCGAATAGATAGTGGGTATTTTATGAGCTCACTGGATTAAACGAAAAAAAAAAATTATACTTTATTAACAATAATTCCATATTCTGCATTGAATTTATTTTATTGAATTCAGTTAAGTCGAATTCGAAAATTACGAGACGAGAAATACTTAATAAAACGAGTTCTCTGATTAAGTTAGGTAATTAAATGAAAAGAATGAACATAAAGCTTATTCAATTATTGAATAAATTCGATGATCTCAATCGTATAGAATAAATGGACATTCAAATGTGTTGTCATAATGACCAATGGCCTTAGTCGAGGATTAATGGAGATTTTAATGTATAATTTTTATTTCATTTCTCTCCCTTGATCTATGAACCACAAATTTTCCATCTCCACAGCACCAGCAACTGCAAAAGCTCTGTCATATTTGGATTGATTAGGAGCAATCAATTTATTTGATGAATACTAAATCAATCTCAAAGTTCTATTCGAAGATATTTGAAGATTTATTACAAGAAAATTTCTCATGGCAATACGCTATAATATATAAAATAAACGTGTTCAACAATATTTTGATACAATTTTTACTTTTACATGTAATTTAAAAATAATATTTTTAATAAATAGTGTAAGTTACCTTTAAAAGGTGCCCTAAACAAATGGTAACCGGATTAACTTGACCAGACTTTTATAGTTTTACTTTTATCCTTATTCTGCCAAGTCAAAGTTTCACGTCCATAATTCAAGATGGGCACCAACACACTAGTAAGTATTGTCAGTTTTGCTACTATTGATATCGCGCGGTTATATTACATTTAGTGTTCCGTTTATCTTGTTCCCTTTTTTGCTACCCTTCTATCAATATCCCTTTCAACTCTTCCATCACACGTAAACACACTGTCAGATAACATATTAATTTATTCAACAAAGGGTTGGTAAAGAACAGCAAAATTTAATGAAATGCTCTACAGATAACAGACTTTCCTCATCAAGTTCTCACATTGAAATGATAATTAAAATTATCTGTAATAGTGATCTTGTTAACAGGCTAAGAAACAAATATCCAATTACAATTAATTAGATAAAAATAAAATCTCCCAACACTTTTAGGTGTAATTAATTGCTGTTCTCAGTGAGTAAATCAATTGGTTGCATCAATTTGTGACGACCTGGCCTGACCCGCATTGTTGGTATTTGACTCGTGAGTGTTGTGGGCTTAAACTAATTTCACAACCTTCCGATTACTACAAGGATCGTGGAAACTGATATCTCGTTACTCTGTTTACTGTAATCAATTTTGAAATCGATGTTTATTATTAATTCATTCGTATGGTTTCTCTCAACATATTAGAATTGACGATGCGGACATGTTAAAGAGCGTGGCCGGTAAACAATATTGTTTTCTGCCCCAGTAATCGAGTCTGTGGGCTAAGAACTACTGGAGTGCATGGCAGGGCGGTAACGCGCTGAACTTCCATACGGAAGGTCGCACGGAAGTCTGGGGGATCCGGTTTGAACCCCGCACTGTGCTAGTCCCCTCAAATGATACAGCTATTATTTTCACCTAGTATTCGGGGGTTTAAGAATACTTTTGACTTCGGTTATATCGATTCTTTCAAAAAAGGAGAAAAATAAACATGCCGGTGTGTTTCGATCATCTCACTTTGGTGTGCCATCACACCCAATACAGCGGTGGGGCTGGTGAGTTAACTAGTGTGCAACGGCTCATTCACTTAAAATAAATTCCACAGCACAGCTTCACTTTCCAATTGAATTGACGTT
Source organism: Odontocerum albicorne (assembly GCA_949825065.1). Lineage (NCBI taxonomy): Eukaryota > Metazoa > Arthropoda > Insecta > Trichoptera > Odontoceridae > Odontocerum > Odontocerum albicorne. The sequence continues at coordinate 12,750,608 of OX463848.1, forward strand.
GGGATGGCAAGGGGATCCTCGACATCGAGGCCCAGCAACGATGACGACGATTGGAGTAGATAAGTAATTCACAGTTCGCCACCGCATGTATTTAAAGTGCTACCGTACGTGAAATATCCACAACACTCGCTTACGTCTAGCATGTGCGAGTAGTATTCCAAGACAAACTGTTTAACCAGACTGGTATCCTTTCATATTATTTTCTTTTTGGGAATTAAACCTGAACTCCCCGATAGAAGACCGACGTTTTACCATCAAATAAATTTTGGTCATCGTGGTTAATTATGATCATCATCACGCTATGTCACCATTAGAGTAGGCAGAGAGAATAGCTCTCAACTTCATACTTTCCTTCCATACATATTTAGTATCTGCTACGGCCATCGTCATGCATTCTCTCCTATCATAAAGGCTTTTCACTCTTATTTCTTTCAGAATTTGATTAATTTGTTCGTATCATGTTATTGTTGGACTTCCAAAACTGTTATTATTTTTACTACTTGAATAGATTTACATAATTATATTAGCCTGTTTTTATTGTACAAACACTAAATAAATGATACAACAGCTACGTTATTTTTAATGATGTAGTAAAATTTACAGTAATTAACAGCGTGTTAGTGTTTACCTTGACGTAAATATAACATTAATGTGTGTAATAAAAAAGAAATGTGATGCGTCAATGTATGAAACAAGTTAACATTAAGATGTTTTAATTATATTCAAGTCCCTTAATATAATGTCTTCATTGTACCTTTAGAATCTGTGACTGAGAGATGTCCCTACGGGGAATAGAACTTTGTGGTCGATATTATCTTCATCAAATAGATTGATTACTCCGAATCGATTCAGTAGGGTGAGGTATTAATTATCACAGGGTTTCCTTAGTCTTGTGAAGTGGAATGGTCTGCTTCTAAGTATAAGAAATATGGGTGGAGTGTGCAACTTTAGGAATTGCTTGAAGACAACCCTTTTTTGGAGTCTTATAAAATATATGAACTAAAACTACACACATATATTGAACTACTTGTAAAGCCGAATTTGTCACATATCGGGTAATCCATACAGGTTTCTTTGTAGTTTATCTTCCTTTGGTTTCCTTTTCTGCGGTTTTCTTACCAAATATGTAACTGTTATGAGATCCTTGTTTGCGTTATCCTATATGTTCAAATAATATGCCAATATGGTAGACAATTGACTAGATTTTTTGATTTTTTAGTTCCTCACCATACGCCCAAATTAACATTAGAAAATCGAGATGCGGAAGGGAAGGGAAATTGAAGAAAAAAATACAATTACTACATTTGATTTAACCAATTGATTAACTCTCATAAAAACAATTTTCAAATGACTTGTTCATAAAAACTGAAAAATATACGAATAATAATTCTTGTCGAAAAAAATCTATTGTTGGTCAACAAACTACAATTAAACTGTGTGACCAATTGAACAAAATGGTTTTGACCATAAATATAAAGAAAATATATTCAATTTGCTGTCACGTATTTTGCAAGCGAATTCGTATCCAAGGTTTTGGCAAATTTGCTAATTGGGTACAACGATGTGCTGCTGCAATCCAGACTGCTATTGTTTCACAGTGGATCTGCATGCAGAGTTTTTGCAACACTAATTATGTTGCATACTCAACACTCGTTTGGGCAAAACATTCAAATTTATCGGTGGCTATTAATTATTGAAAATTTCCCAGTAGAAAAGATAGCCTTGGATAAGAGTTGTTAGTTAATTACGTGGAAATTTTATTCTCCTTTATAAAGAGAATCGATCACTTTACTTTTAAAAGGTGCACTAATTTAATGCTCAATTTTGATTTTAATTTGTTCAACAGTAAAATTATGTTATAAAGATATGAGATTGCTAATGAACGACGGTTACAGTGTGAATTAAAAATTTTGAAATTTAAATTTACATTACCAGTAATAAAATTCTACAATCTCTTTAACTTAGTTGGAAAGACGTTGGTCTACTATTATTTAGTTTTGGGTTCAATTCCCGATGACTCCCCAAAATGCAAATAAACAAAGATTACCAGTATGGTTAAAGAGCTGTATTGTATTATTTTTTCGTTGTATAAAGTACAACCTGGCGGCCTCATTGAAATATCTTCCAACCAAACAGAAATATATTAAACATGACTTAAGGAAAATCCAGACCATAATCCTTTTTTTTAAATTCTTGTTCCAACTGGAATCGAATCCGCAACTTCCGGGCTAGAAGTCAGGTATCTTACCAACAAGGTCACATAGTTCGTTTGGTAACAATATGTGTACGCGCTAGATGTGCGTGAGTCTTGATGCCCGTCAATGTGTGGCAGTATTTCTAATATGTGCGATGTCTAATTGTGAGTTACTTGCCTTCTTCAGTGGTAAACCTGAAAGTTTGATTACTTGAGCTGAAGAATATTGTCTTTCAGTCAAGTTATTAAATACAGATATATGTGTATTGAGGGATACTATACGAATGATCAAATATTGCGAATTGAAACCTTGGTCATATTGGATAGTTGTTGATGTGAAAGTGCGTGGTTCTGATTTTTATTTAAGCGGATGTATTATATTAATATGAGATTCATAAATAAGGCAAACTGGTGAAACCAGATGTTTTGTCTCTCTACCTACTCATTTTATTGAGAAACGGTGTGATGATTAGAGTGGAAACTAATTGTTCGTAAAATCTACCTGCCGGAGGATATACACGTACATTAGCCTAGTTATACTGATGAGTTTTTTTCTGAAATAAATGAAAAATCAATTTGAATAAGTAAAACGAAACTAAATGGCTCTAAGTGATTCATATTGTTATACTATAATTAAATAATTTTTCAAATGTGTACTCGTAAGATCGTGGACGTTTATTTCTGGAGGCGCTACTTAAGGCAAGATATCGCTTTTAGTGGAAAGAAGTTGTATTATACACGACCCTCAGTGCATGAATGACCAATAAGTCATCGAATTTATTACAATAAGCGAAAATGACAAATTAGTGGTGGGGTGTCAACAAGAAGTTAAAGGTCTTCCTTGACGCTACTTTTTTCAAGTATAAAAAAATCTCATTTGATACATATTATTAAGTCACAAAATTGTCGAAAAGTCTTTTGTAGTCCTCACGGTGCAAATGTGTCAAAAATACAACTTGGTGATATTTAAAGATCAAAATGTCACTTAGCGGTCATCAATGCACTAAAGTGTCGAATGAGCCACTTTGTGGTTGATAAAGTACAAACGTATCTAAACCTCATTTAAGTTACAAAAGAGTCATAAATGTCTTTTTGTAGTCTTCCAAGATGTCAAAAATATAATATGGTGATATTTTAGGAACAAAAGTGTCAAAAATATTAATTAACGGATTTCAACGCACTTAAGCTTCGAATGAGCCACTTTGTACAAACGTATCAAAACCTCATTTAGGTCTTTAAGTCACCAAAGAGTCGTAAATGTCTTTTGTAGTCTTCAAGGTCCTGAGGTGTCATAAATGTGAAAGATGATCTTTTAGGAAGAAAACTGCAACTTAACGGGATTTAATATACAAATTTTTGCGTTTAATTATACTTTGGGGTTATCAAAGTACATAAGTATCAAAAACCTTATTTGGGTCTTTAATTCACAAAAGTATCGAAAATGTCTTTTTGTAGTCTTCAAGATCCAACAGTATCAAAAATGCAATTTGGTGCTTTTTACTTAACGGTCTTCAATGTAAAAAAGTGTTTAATAAGCCACTTTGTGATTTTAAAAAGTCGCCATCTTCTGATAAATGATGTAACTTAACTCTCGTTATTTGTCATTGGAAGATTCAATTTAACCTACGTTGTTATTAGTTATAAGATTTAATTTTGGGTTTGGATTTCACTATCTTTCAAGTGTTGTTTCAAGTCCTAAATCAAACTAAGTTTCAAGTCCTAAAAAAAAAAACATGTCCTGAAGAAGTTATAATATGATATTCTTTATGATCGAGTATGATTTTCCGCAATCCTGTGGATGGAAGGCGCATGTGCATTATTGGTTTCTTGTGTGTAAACTGTTGCATTTCGGTAAGCACACAGTCTTCACTGATCAAACCCAAAGTTTCAATGGCAAGATGATTAAAGTTCTAAGACGATCGCCAGTTTTTAATTTGCTGCAACATTTAATTAGACAGAGTTTTATATAGCGTTATTTTTGTGCATTTAATATCGCTCTAAGATTTTATGATATATAATTCAGATGTAAAATGGTTAAAGAGTATAACGAGTACTCAAAGGAATCCCCCAGGGATTGAACTTGGGACCCCGCTTGTTAAGCGTGAATGCTAATCGATAATGACGATTATGTTACACATAGATAACTTAACCCTCGTTATTTGTCATAAGATATATACATTTTGTATTATACGGCTTTTGCAAATAATTTATTCAAGAGATCGTTGGCTCTCATGATTCAGTGATACAAAGAAAAGTGATGACGCCCCGATGATATCAGCCAGTAATCTCGTTATGACTCTGCCCATATCTGTATGATCAGCACAATTGGTTTTCTCGCTGTGCATGACAATTACCCAGATATGAAATTAGAATATACTTCACTTAGTGTTATGGCCACAATATTATTTTCTAGTGGTTATAAATATTCAATTGATTTAGTTCATTATTACCTATACTTAGTAGAAATCAAAGAGAAAAGATAATAATTTGTAAAAAAAATATACAGTATAATAAGGACGATCTTCATGGCCTAGTTAGTAAGCCGCCTGACTTCTACCAAGGGTTTTCGGGTTCAATTTCCGATGGTACCTAAAAAGGGTCTAAGTCTGGCAAAAGAGATCGTCGGGAACAATATTCGTACGCACCGAGTATGTGTGCGAGCATTGTTTCTCTACGTGCGGTAGTGTTACCAACACGTGCAATACCGAATCATCAGTTCTGTGCCTACTCCCTTTCTAAACCCAAATGCTCGATAACTAGGGCCAAATATAATATTGTCTCCCGGCTATGCTCTTCAATATGTCTAAACCACAAATTCGGATATATTAAGGAGTTCTATTCGAAGTAAAAAAAGAGTATAATAAGAATTGATAAAAAAGTTTAAAAATCAGGGATGCAAAATATTTTATTTTAATATTGGTACATGTAATCATTTAGCGAATACACAATTAGGGAACATTTCGATGGTGTGTGATAATACTCAAAGAAATTCCTCATAGAACCAGTTGAGGATTTTTTTGTGACTTAGTTTTACGTAAATCTAGAAATAGTTTCAAAAAGCTCAATTCATGATCTACACAATCTATTGTGATCTGATGAGGAGAAACAGGATAAACAAGCAATTAACAAACCAGCATTTTGAATTTCAGTTACTTATCTTTACATCGATTGCCTTTGTGGTCTAGTTGGATAGATTACCGATGGTACCAAAAAATATGTATAAAAGGGTCCCAGTCCGGTTTAAAAGTTCGTCTGATAACAGCATTTGTAAGTGCTATGTTAGATATACGTGTGCGAGTGTTGTGTTGCTTGTTCACGTGCGGTAGTACTTCAAACACGTACGATGGGCGTACTGGTGAGTCGCATGTATATTCTAGTGGTTCTAAACACGAAGGCTCGATTATTGGAGACAAAGACGATATTGTCTCTCGACTACGTTCTTTAACTTGTCGTTATCGCAAATTCAAGTACGAGTATTTTGAAATATACCATACGAATGGAAATAATATACATAACATATAAGCTGAATCTAATCTAATGGATGTAATGTATGGCCATTTAAAAAAAATAAAATATTTTACATTTGATACAGGTTTGTCCCAATCACATAAAATAAAATGCACATTACAAGAAAACAAAGTCTAAACGTAATATCAGGAACAATTATACTCATGCTTCCCTGTGAAGTGGCTCAGTTAATCCAACAAAGATTTCAAATGAGCCCGATCCACCAAATCGAATATATTGAAAGGTACCATACTAATACGTATACAAGTCCTTGTCGGGGTAGGTAAAGAGGACAGAGTGCCAGACTTTCCAATCTCGACATACATCCTTCGCTTCTTCTACGTCTATATACCTTATCATAAAACTTTTAAAATTTTTCTTTTACGTTTTAATTTTTACGTTTCCTTCTTTTAAAATAGCATTCACTTGATCCATCCATGCTCTCCTTGGTATCCTACCCCACCTTCCACTCACATTTGCGCCATCCTAAAAAAATATCTTTCTGTACTTTCACACACACATGTAGTTTTTAATTCATAAGTTTTATTAATTGTAGTTGTAATTTTTTTTCATTCACATGTTTACGGCTTGATTCTCAATGGAAACCAAATTGCTACTTTTCCAGTCTGATTTTCTATATCCCGACCTTTAATTACGTGTATTGTTTGAAAAAGTATTGCAAAAATAGCAAAAAGCTAACAGACTTTTAATATTTACAATGAAAGTTTAATAAACGGCGTATTAACAATATACTTATAAATTAAGATAGAAGGTCAATTTTACACTTCGACTCATTTCAATTACTTGTAAATGCCATGAGATTGAACGGGCAAGTTTAAATTTATGTTTGACTTATGCAATTTCTTAAAAAAAAATAAACAAAATAAATTTTTTATTAGGTGGTCATAAATTACTTTAACGTAAAAGCATTTTATTGCAATTGGCTAATTGATTTGTAACATTGTTGAAAATATTCATTAATCATTGTAGTTTTGTATTTGCAAAATCGTAAGGTATTTTCGATTTCATGCATCATTTATTTAATGAAGAATGCGATATGTTTTTATGATAAATTGAAAAACTAAGGCAATTCACATTTCGTAGTTCTCACTTCCTCATTGATATTTAATAATGTCGTCTTGCAATGTACTAACTGTATTATCTCAGTGTAAGCGACTATACGAGCAAGCAAATTAAGTTTTTCTTTTAATTTAAATAAGCTTTATAAAAAAGGTATCCTGTATATGGTATATAGGGATCCCCGATAAGAGCGCCGGATTTTAATTTTGCACAATTTTTTATAAAGTTAGCAGCTCTAATAATTTCATGTGTGCCATTTGTCAATCTCGCGATTAGTAAATATGGAACGTTACACGAAAGAACAACTCGTTATTATTGTTAAAACTCATTATAAAAATGAAGAAAGTTTTGCTGAAACAGTTCGTAAACTTCGTGGAATTTTCGGTCGAAATAATGGTCGAAATGAGCTATCAATTCGAAGATTAATTAAAATTTGAAGAAACTGGTTTGATTCTGGACAATAAGTTACCCATACGTTCCCGTAGCGGGCGTTCACTCGAAAACATAGCCGCAGTGAGAGAAAGCGTTACTGAAATCCCAGGGACATCAATTCGTCACCGTTCACAATAATTAGACGTTTTATGAAGCACCTTATAGCGAATTTTCGCAAAAGATCTGAATCTACATGTTAACAAGATCCAACTGATCCAAGAACTCAAACCAGACAGCAAAAAACTAAATCCGGCGCTCTTATTGGGACACTATACATATCGTGCTGTGCTGATCTGAAAAAAAATTGGTAATTTTGATCTAGTCCCGTTACCCTTGGTCTATGCTTTCTACGCATGCCTTTCTCTTTGTTAATGAATATCAAATTACTGACTTTCATACGTTGAATTACCATAATGTTATTTAAGATGAAGTTTAGTTGGTAAGACGTTGCTATTCTATCTGGGGTTTCTGGCTTCAAATCCCGATGGTACCCAAGGAAAATATTAAAAAGGGTATAGATTTTGTTAAATAGAACATCTGATTACAATTCTCGTATGAGCTAGACATGTGCGAGTGTTGTTACCTATCCACGTATTTTCAACTATGAATTATTTGTTACTACATCATTCCAGATATGTTGACGGGTACCATAACGTATCAATAAATTCATTTGAATTGTCCTTGTCCAGTTGCTGGGACTATGGCGTGGAATAGTCTTTATCAAAGTGTTAGAGATATGGATGGCGTGTGCAGCTTTAGGAAGTACTTGAATATAACTCTTTTTGAGAGGTCTTATTAAAATTTATGATAATAAATGAACATTACACATAATTACACCTAAATCCGAATTTGTTACTATCGCATATTTGAAGATCTACAAAGGTTTCTTTGTAGTTCCGTTTTTCCTTAGTAATTTTTCGGCGGTTTGGTTTACCAAATTAGTTTTATAAACATATGCAGATGTAGGGAATTACATACTCTAACGATTTCATCCACCATCTTCCTATCCGTACACTCAACTTACATTTTTAATTATTTTGTAATATTTTCGTATAACTGTCAATAATAGTGGGCTCGAATCTCTAGTTGGAGCACTCTTGAAGAGTCTGCTCTACATAATGTGCTATATATGTTCTCAATTTATTATAATTACTATTATAAACTAGTTTGTGATTTGAACGAATATATGATCATAACTTAAATGAAGAATAGTTTCGTGTGTAAAGCTGACGTCCAAACTAAACGACGATAAGACATTTGAGTGAAACAAAATCTTAGATTGCAATGTCAATTCCAATGACCGCCTGTATTAACGCTGCTAAAATATATTGGTTGATGCTATCTGGAGTGCGGAGGAGGATGTTGTGTGGACCTGGCTGAAAGTTCAAGGTTAAGCACACGACTTCCACCAAATTCTCGATAATTACCGTATTCATCAATTACACACTACTCATTAATCTAGTGCATTGAATTAATAAAGACACAGTACTTGGATATGTATAATTAGAGCCACGATGTATTTTAAAAAACAATCAGACGTTTCCTTTGTCCCTGGAAATTAATCAGAAAAAATATTGATTATATTCAAAAGGTTCGAACTACTGACCTTTTGCAGAAAAGTTCAGAGTGTGAACCACACAATCTACATCTGGGTTTTATCCATTCGAACCGAACACAAATAAAATAACTAGAAAAAATTAAAATTCATAGATTTAGTTGCTCTTGATGAGAATATTAACATATAAAATTTATTGATTAACCTGCGTTGTCTAATTGGTAAGACGCTTGTTTTAAAATCGGGGGTTTTGTTTTAGTTCTTCATTTACGCTCCATTTGGCGCGACTGTGGAACGAACTTTAGAGGTGTATCATTCTTAATAACTATCAAGAAAGAATTGGAGAAACATTACATTACTCAAAATATCCTCCTTATTTCATTTTCCTATGTTTCCATGTTTTATTCTCGAATGAATTCCTTTCCTCTATGCATACCATTATTGTTAAGAACATTTATTTTGCCAAATCTGCCATATATTAAAAAAAACTTTATATTATATAAATATGAGATAAAAGGCTGGAAAAAATGCTGTATAGCAATAAATTCGTTGAATGCACCATGGGCAATCATGCTCACAAAATATTAAAAAACAAAAAAGAGGCTAAAACAATCCATCATCAATTTACCTTTCTAAAAAATGCTCTTTTTTGGCAACTTATTTTATTTCCATATATTAATGCACTGTTTTATGTAAATAACGCTAATTTATTCACCCAAAAATAATATCTGTCAGTTATCTTACAAATAAATTTTGTACGATTCAAAATTGTAAATAAATCCTAGAATAAAAGGATGCTCACAATAAAACAATATTTGGTAATAAACGAAAAGGAAATGTTTCTAGTTCGCCTCGAATTCCTTGAGACCGTTCATCATTTAACCAGTATCATAAAGATGTGGAGGTATAGTTATGGGGGTTTGGGTAACGGCTACCGTTACATACATATATCTGGTGATCAATCGTATGGTGGCTGTTGAGTTTGTTTGTGAATTAAAACTTATTTTAACACTAATATTTATTAATGACTCCAGGGGAAACCAAATGATGAAATTTTACGTAAAAGATAAATTATTGTAAGAAGGGCTTTTAACGGTCTCTGTGACTTATGTGTAGTTGGTAAGACGCGCCTGTCTTTCAATTTATTTAAAAGTGTTCCAGTTTGGTTCTCACTCACGGCGTCTTCAAGGCATTTTTGATTGGTTGGATGAGATGGGTAATACAATACTTTTAAAAATTTTCATTTGATTTCAAAGCATGGGAACTTTTAATGCAAATTAAAATCTTTGAAGCAGGGTAAACCAAGTATCCGTACATATCATCGCGTCATGCCCTTTGCGTGGTAGCCGGATAGAACAAATCTAAGTACATATTATTGCGTCATGTCCTTTGCGTGGTAGCTGGATAGAACAAATTTCAGTACATATCATTGCGTCATGTCCTTTGCGTGGTAGCAGGATAGAACAAATCTCAGTATATATCATCGCGTCATGTCCTTTGCGTGGTAGCTGGATAGAACAAATCTCAGTACATATCATCGCGTCATGTCCTTTGCGTGGTAGCTGGATAGAACAAATCTCAGTACATATCATCGCGTCATGTCCTTTGCGTGGTAGCTGGATAGAACAAATCTCAGTACATATCATCGCGTCATGTCCTTTGCGTGGTAGCTGGATAGAACAAATCTCAGTACATATCATCGCGTCATGTCCTTTGCGGGGTAGCTGGATAGAACAAATCTCAGTACATATCATCGCGTCATGTCCTTTGCGTGGTAGCTGGATAGAACAAATTTCAGTACATATCATTGCGTCATGTCCTTTGCGTGGTAGCAGGATAGAACAAATCTCAGTACATATCATCGCGTCATGTCCTTTGCGTGGTAGCTGGATAGAACAAATCTCAGTACATATCATCGCGTCATGTCCTTTGCGTGGTAGCTGGATAGAACAAATCTCAGTACATATCATCGCGTCATGTCCTTTGCGTGGTAGCTGGATAGAACAAATCTCAGTACATATCATCGCGTCATGTCCTTTGCGGGATAGCTGGATAGAACAAATCTCAGTACATATCATCGCGTCATGCCCTTTGCGTGGTAGCTGGATAGAACAAATCTCAGTACATATCATCGCGTCATGTCCTTTGCGTGGTAGCTGGATAGAACAAATCTCAGTACATATCATCGCGTCATGTCCTTTGCGTGGTAGCTGGATAGAACAAATTTCAGTACATATCATCGCGTCATGTCCTTTGCGTGGTAGCTGGATAGAACAAATCTCAGTACATATCATCGCGTCATGTCCTTTGCGTGGTAGCTGGATAGAACAAATCTCAGTACATATCATCGCGTCATGTCCTTTGCGTGGTAGCTGGATAGAACAAATCTCAGTACATATCATCGCGTAATGTCCTTTGTGTGGTAGCTGGATAGAACAAATCTCAGTACATATCATCGCGTCATGTCCTTTGCGTGGTAGCTGGATAGAACAAATCTCAGTACATATCATCGCGTCATGTCCTTTGCGTGGTAGCTGGATAAAACAAATCTCAGTACATATCATCGCGTCATGTTCTTTGCGTGGTAGCTGGATAGAATAAATCTCAGTACATATCATCGCGTCATGTCCTTTGCGGGGTAGCTGGATAGAACAAATCTCAGTACATATCATCGCGTCGTGTCCTTTGCGTGGTAGCTGGATAGAACAAATCTCAGTACATATCATCGCGTCATGTCCTTTGCGTGGTAGCTGGATAGAACAAATCTCGATAATTTTCTATTCAAACACACAACTTTTGTTTCCATCACATTCATATGTTTCATCTAGCACAATTTACAACAATATTATTTATGATGTAGGCAATTCTCAAGCACAATAATTCGCAAGAATAAAAAAACCATTTTATTATATTTAATTAGACAAAAATGATATATTTATGTTTCGTTCAAGACCCCTGAATAATATCAACGGATATTTTGTGCCCTTGATATTCCATAGCATTTTAAGTGCTACTTTGCAAAATTTAAATACGTGAAAAACTTTTACAGCTAACATTAAAATTATGACCGATGTGATTTGCGAAATGAAACGATTGCCTCTCTGATTTTATTGAGCAAAGCGAGTATCCTGTTTCAAGTTAAGAATCAAATTCGTAAATAATCTTTATATTTTTATCAAATATGTCGCAATAATAAATACAAAATTGTAAAATGCGATTCAAAAATTCAAAAATTCTCAGACAAAACTACAAATTTTATAAAATATTTTCGTTTTTGAACCAATGTATTCATAAATGTAAGCAGCGTGGCGGATATATTATTACACTACACATTACAACCTGACGGGCCTGTTGTCATATGCCAATCTTTTCCAATGAACCTGAAAAGTGTTACATAAACTTGAAGTGAAAACTAGGCTGGAACCGTTTTTAAAACTCAAGGTACAAACGAGAATCGAATCCGCAACCCCTGGGCTGCAAGACAAGCTTCTTATCAACTATGTCACGGAGGTTGTCATATTGCAAAAATAATCTTGAACATAATTTACCTGTTTTAAGATATTTGAAGAGGATATATATTTCAATTGGACGTTTGGTCTAATTGGGAATTGAACATAAAAATATATCGTTTTTTATTAAGAGTTGGATTTATCATGAGCGGTTGGAGCTCGGAATTGGTATTCATAGTATATGTTTATTGCATAAATTTATGCATGCATTCCGTGGGCACATGTCAGCTGTTTCAGAACAGGCACTGAGCGTAGTGAGACGGCTGTTACACACCATTGTCTTAAGTAAAAGTATGTGAACATTTCTATTAAACAAAAAAAAACACTTCTTTGATGGCTTTAAAATGTTTCACGTGCGGTTATTTTTATTATTTTTATTATTTTATTATTTATTATTACACATGACAAGAAATATACGCAATTTGAGGAAAAACAACAGGTAATTTGATTTGGACATACTACGAGTATTTTAATGTATCTGGGTTTGTTGCCTTTCATTTGTCGTATCCCCAGTAAACTAGGCTTTTGCCTGTATCTCACTGAGGATATTTAGCATGAAAAAATAAATCGATACTTCTTTCCGATTTTTGATTACACAAAAACAAAACCTCGTTGCAAGCTCTCATCAACCTGACAAACAGTGACACTCAACTACAACTGGAAACATCTTGCGAAATTCAACTAAGTTTATAAAATTAAGGTATGCTTTTGAATATCTATTTGAATCATATAAACAAAAAAAATGTGGGTTTGCATATACAGTCCTTGTGTCTTTTCTATATGAGTCTAGTTGAACTTCTTTTCTTGACTTATTACGAAGTTTAATTAGTACCAAAATATATTCCCAAGTATCAGATATACTCGTAGCATTATTAGTGGTAACGAACTAGTGAATAGCGAACATTTCAATAGTTTGACAAATTGGTTTGAATTTTCTTTGATTATGAAATCAACGATTTTTAAGAACCGCGCCGTTTTTTAACCCAGTATTATATATTCCCTAAGTGCGTACTATCAGAATGTTTCTAACCAATTATTATATATTCCCTAGGTGCGTACTATCAGAATGCTTTTAACCAATTATTATATATTCCCTAAGTGCGTACTATCAAAATGTTTTTAACCAATTATTATATATTCCCTATGTGCGTACTATCAGAATGTTTTTTTTTAATCGTTGCATTTCAGTAAACACACAGCCTTAACAGATTAAACAGAGTATCAAGGATCTTGTCAATTATCAAGATTATTTTTTTTAAATAATATATATGACCGAAGTAATGGGAGTAACGAAGTAAATCCTTATACCACTCAATACTAAGTGAAAAAAATGTCTGTGTTATTTGAAGGATGTAGCATAGCACGAGGATCATACCGGTGACCTTCCACACAGAAATCCTGCGTGTTGCTGTACATTTATACAGCTCTACTAGCCTTTCGTCGGGCAGATTATGTAAGCGCTTTGTTTTGTTACTACATAGCATTCATATAAAAATCAGCTATGCAAAAAACAGAAAAACAAAAATTTCAGACGATAATAAAAACCTGATAGTAAAATTAGATCGTAAGCTCCTCGATTCAAGAATGCTTACAATTTTAACTCAAAAGTCGTCCGCAAAAATAGAGAAAATATGAACTGTACTCACCATCAGCATAGTTAGGCTTGGCAAACCTCAGGAAGACGTCGCCCCGATTGGCCCAGGAGCGGTGACGCACGTTGTTGCACTCGCCCGTAGGGCTGCGGTACTTGCTGGGTGGGCAGGGCGGTCCCTCGCCCTGACACGGTGGCGGGGTTGCAGTTCTGGAATAGCCATAATCAATCCATTAGCACATAATATGTCTGTGTTGTAGTTGTTATACTCTATTCAAAACCCTTTCCTTTATACAAAGATATAACGGTTTCCTTCCTCCAGTCAGAGGGAGTGTACCCAGATTTTCAACATTTATTCAAAAACAACAACAACCTATTGAACTATGGAAAGAAGAATTTAGGGGTTTTCTTGAGGAACCGGAAAGCTAATAAATGAATCGTGAACCATGGTTAATAATAAAAATAAAATAAATATAGGTTTATTGTTAGCAATCTATCAATTTTATGTATATTTATCATGGAAAAGAAAATACATTTAAGAGAGAAGCTACCAAAAGGTCTAGGCTCATCTCTTAATATTCCCCAGTCAAGATACACTCCATGAACAGAGGGGGAGTGTTTTTTAGCCCACACTATTAACATGTAAATTAAAAATAAAAATAAAAATAAAAATGGGAAGATAATACGATAATCGGTTCACCGAAAAAAATTGCACGTAAATATATATCTCGCAATAACACATATATGCTAAGGTAAAGGAATACAACCCGCAATCACACACATATGCTAAGATAAAGGGATATATCTCGCAATCACACACATATCCTACGGTAAAGGGATATATCCCGCAATCAAACACATAGTCTAAGGTAAAGGGATGTATCCCGCAATCACACACATATGCTAAGGTAAAGGGATATATCCTGCAATTACACACATATGCTAAGGCAAAGGAATACATCTCGTAATCACATACATGTGCGAAGGCAAAGGAATACACCCTGCAAGCACACCCATATGCTAAGGCAAAGGAATATATCCCGCAATCTCATACATGTGCGAAGGCAAAGGAATACACCCTGCAAGCACACACATATGCTAAGGCAAAGGAATACATCCCGCAATCACATACATGTGCGAAGGTAAAAAAATACACCCTGCAATCACACACATATGCTAAGGCAACGGAATATATCCCACAATCACATACATAAGCTAAGGCAAAGGTTGGCATACTCGTATATGGGAGATGTAGTAGAACAACTTCAAAATTATAAGACATATCAAGTCATAAGACAAAGGAGTTAATTGAGTGGATTCCCAGATCTGGACATAGACTAAAGACTTGCTGGTCAGATAATATCAATTGAATATGGGCACCTCAATAGCAATTATTGGCGTGGGGTATGAATAGAAAAACAGAAGCATATGTCCAACATTGGAATGACGAAGGCTGATGGTGAAAATGGGGTTCAATTATTATAAAAATGATGAAATATCTAAATATTTGAATCGCTTTAATATATTGGACGTTCATTTATATAATAAAATATATTGAATGAAAAAAGTATGTACTTCGAAAATTAGATACTATTTTTTTATTTAATGATAGACTTAGAGCTTCTTTATTGATTGAATTGGATATTATTCAACCTGTCAGCTCTACATATGGATCGCTGAATGAAAAGGTCGGCAGGTTTTCATTTCTGGTTTCATTGATATTTGAATATTGCTTCTTTTCAATTTATAAGATGTGTGAAGCTCACATCAGCAAGAAGTATTGTGTGTGGTGTAAAACATCAATTCAAGTATTTTTTTAAATATCTAATAAATTTTGGTTTTATGATTTTAAAAATAATATATTCAATACAGATTTTATTAGTGTACGAGTAATACAACTTCACTATATAGAGCATTACATGGTGGATTATTGCCATGTGGCAATCTCTTCTAATCAACTAGAAAGGTGTTCCACAAACCTGAAGTGAAAACCAAACTTTTTAAATAATGTGGTTACCAGCGAAGACATTCGTGACCTAGTTGGTAAAAGTGCTGTCTTTTAGCCTGGATGTTGGGGTTTGGATTACCGTTGTAATTTTTTTTAATATTTCAATCTGATTTTCACTTAAGGTCACATGAACATTTTTCTAGTTGGTTGGAAGAGATTGTCACATGGATATAAGGCCATCAGATTGTATTGTACATATAAACAATAAAAGTGTAATCAACTAAATCACGAAGGTTGTTCAATCTGAATATTTTATGAAAGTCATTGTTTGAAATACTTTTCACGGATTTAAGTAATTAATCTTTTAGGGTTTGTGGTATTTCGGATACATTTTGAAAGAAAATTATCCATTAAATCCAGCATATCAGATATCAGCCTTGGACTATGTATAGCTTAACACAGTCAATATTGGAATCTAATGAATAAATTATTACTGTAAATTGAATTTCTAATAATTTTTTTTAAAACTAACCTCAGCTTGACCTTATAAACGAAATCTGAACCCGACTTGCGTGTTCTTATTAATAATTTTTTCTCAAGTATTATTATTCATGCCATCTATTGGAATAATTTTTACTTTTATTTAATTGTACTTCCTGGCAGCTTCCCTAATACTACACCAAGTGAAAAAAAGGCACTGGTATGAAACATTATGTGGCCTCCGGATGTTATTGTAGTTGACAGCTCCCACGGAAGTAACCGAACATCTTTAAATTAATAAGGCCTCAACCTCATATATCATGGCTCATGTTATGGGCCAGTTTAATTAAGGACAAGAATCTCATTAAGAACGTACCATAACTGGTAGTGATTTGATCTTTGTCAGACATCAGAGCTTAACTCCTAATATACCGGTACGAAAAATCATCAAAGTGAAAATAAGGACTCCTAATTTTTTATAGTTGACTTAATATTATGGTATATTAAGTCAACTATAAAAAATTAGGAGTCCTTATTTTCACTTTGATGATTTTTCGTATCGGTGTGTTAGGAGTTAAGCTCTGATGTCTGACAAAGATCAAATCACTACCAGTTATGGTACGTTCTTAATGAGATTCTTGTCCTTACTTAAACTGGCCCATAACATGAGCCATGATATATGAGATTGAGGCTTTATTAATTTAAAGGCCTGGGGAACGTAGTCCGGGACAAAAGAGCATACAACCTGAGGACGAGGAGAGCTGATCCCAACAGTCTTCGCAGACAATGAGTTGGGATGGAGCCAGGGAGAAGACTTAATATTATGGTAGGTGTTGTGAGAACGGGTTCAACAATGTATTAACCGACCGGAGTATTTCATGAGAGGTTCAACTGGCTGCTCATAATGGAATCTTAGTCCGAACATTGGGATATAGAAGCGAAACTTGCACATGGAAACGACAGTGATAAATGTAAAATAAATGCAGTAGAAATAAGAACGTTGCGTAGAATGCGTGGAAAACAATGTATAAATAGTATGGTATAAGAAATTAGAACATTACAAAAATATGTAGATCGAAATAAGATACAGTGCTAAGATGAAGAAAGGAACACATAAAAAGAACGAATGATGAAATATTTATAACAATAATCTCTATACATAGTATAGGAGGTAGGAGAAGTTTGGAAAGACTTAGAAAAATGTACTAGTAAAACGATCAAATGAGAGTATAATAGGCAAGTATGCATGGCTAGGTGTATAGATGTGGCAAAAGCGAAATATGTGTGCCAGGATAGAATCAAGTGGAGATCTTTTATATCTGCCTATTGCAATGGAACATGGCGTGATATTGATGACCGCAAAAATATAAATCATTTAGAGAGGTTCTTACTCAGCAGCGGCTAACAATGAACTACTCGTATAATGATATACACGTATGACGTATCCCTGGTGTGGGCGACAAAGTAAGTCCCTAGGCAAAGTGGTCGTCTTTATTTTTTTCCCACCAGCACGGTGGCGACACACCTGAGTGTAAACAGAATAGTAGCGATGAAGTCAAAACGGAAGAAACACGCTGGAGTTCAAACAGCCCAGCAAGTTGTCAGTACATTCGCAGAAAATTTCGAATGTAGCAAAACTATCCTTTGATGCCACTAAATCAGAGTAGCCAATCGGTCCGAAGATATACAAGGGACAATATTGAAGTTTGTCACTAAAGCCACCATGCCCAGATTGAGTAGTTCAAAAGCTCGGATTGGGGAAGTAAGGTGCACCCTAATGCAAAGAAAATAATAATATTGTCTTGACACGGGGGACGATGATGACCTTCGTTGTTGCCAAGTTGACAATTGATAATTAATTCACCCGGTTATCTTACACTAGGTTATGATGCACACATATCATTACACTGTGTCCCCTTGCGGGGTAGGCAGAGAGAAAAGAGCATCAAACTTTTCTATAAAAAATGCAGCTTTAGCCTCCTCCAAATTCATACATCTCGTCTTGTACAATAATCTATTATTGATACTTCTCACTTTACCTTCTTTCAAAATCTGGTTAACTTGATCCTGCCACGTTTTCCTCCGTCTGCCTCTTCCATGCACACCTTGCCATTCTGATTTGTATACTTGTTTAGTCATTCTTTCATAATTCATGCTATTTAATGTCCAAACCATTTTAAGCTTTATTCGTCTTACTTTAAACATCCATTTTATCCACGCATTCATTTCTGTCTTCACAAATTTTACTTAGTGTAAGCATCTCCACGACATCAATCTTACTTTTAACCTTCTTCTACCAAGTTCAAGTGAATAATGATCAATATAGTGTAAATGGATATATTGTATAATTAAACAAGCGTAGTGTTAAATACACCAGGCTTTAATTTATAGCTACTGTTTATGCAAACAACATGTGTTTATATAAACAACCAAGTTCAAGTGAATAATGATCAATATAGTGTACATGGATTTATTGTACATTTAAACAAGCGTAGTGCTAAATACACCAGGCTTTAATTTATAGCTACTGTTTATGCAATCAACCAAGTTCAAGTGAACAATGATCAATATAGTGTAAATGAATATATTGTATAATTAAACAAGCGTAGTGCTAAATACACCAGGCTTTAATTTATAGCTACTGTTTATGCAATCAACCAAGTTCAAGTGAACAATGATCAATATAGTGTAAATGAATATATTGTACAATTAAACAAGCGTAGTGCTAAATACACCAGGCTTTAATTTATAGCTACTGTTTATGCAATCAACCAAGTTCAAGTGAACAATGATCAATATATTGTAAATGAATATATTGTATAATTAAACAAGCGTAGTGCTCAATACACCAGGCTTTAATTTATAGCTACTGTTTATGCAAACAACATGTGTGTATGTAAACAACCAAGTTCAAGTGAATAATTATCAATATAGTGTAAATTGATATATTGTATAATTAAACAAGCGTAGTGTACTAAATGCCATACACCAGACATTAATTTACAGCTACTGTTTATGCAAATAACATGTGCAATTAACATCACTACTGCGTCTGCCCCTTTAACCTTTTCCATTTATGTTTTTTTTTACATATGAATGAGCTGTCATAGAAATATGCGTTGCTAAAATAATCTCACATGAAAAAATATAAACATATAATTTAGTTGGCACGATGAGATTTACTACGAGTACATTTCATCTTATAATTTTTTATTTATGTGATTCCTTGGTATCTTCATTGTCTCGTTCTATTTATACAAAACAAACCATATACACATATATACTTATAATAATTTAGTCGGTGCAATTAGATTTACTATAATATTTCATCATGTAATGTTTTGTTTACATGTTTCCTTGAAACCATCATATTCTCGTTCTATTTATACAAAACAAACCATATATACATATTACAATTTAGTCGGCGCGATTAGATAAACTTAAATTTTTCATTCTTAAATGTTTAATTTTTGTTTCCATGGTACCTTCTTGATCTCATTCTACTCGTATTTATACAAAGCGAACCATATTTACTTATTAAAATTTAGTCGGCGCGATTAGATTTACTATAAATGTTCATACTGTAAAGTTTTATTTATACCTACATGTATAATATGTTTCCACGGTGCCTTCTTGATCTCATTCTATTTATACAAAACACGCCACATTTACTTATAATAAATTAGTCGGCATAATTATATTTTTTTAATATATTTTTTTATCTTGTAATGTTTTATTTATATGTTTCCTGGTACCTTCTTGGTCTCGTTCTATTTATACAAATCAAACCATATTGACTTATTTAATTTAGTCGGTGCAATCAGATTTACTATGATTTTTCATCCTGTTATGTTTTATTTACTATGATTTTTCATCCTGTTATGTTTTATTTAAAGGTTTCATTTTTCATCCTGTTATGTTTTATTTAAATGTTTCCTTGATATCTTTTTGTTCTCGAACTATTTATACAATATTTATATAAAATAAATCTTATTTATGGTACTTATTTTACGGGATTATTGATAACAATCTAATTAGTTGACGGTAGTGGTCTTATAAGAATAACCATTCGCACTTAGCATGCGGGTGACACAGGTTCGATTCCTGGTAGGTTCCCTTCCTGGTGAACTGGTTTTAATGTAAGACCGCTTTACAAATGAATTTATGTTTTAATGAAGCTTATCATAAATTCTTATACCACTATTTAAGCAACCCAAAAGGCAGTTGCAGATTAAATCTGTTAATCGTCTTAAAATTTGATCCTTTTGTCATCGGAATTTTGGATTTGATGCGTACTTCCTGAAGTACAACAGTTTGAACACAATAAACTTAAAACGCACAAACGTCTTCCATTCATAGAATGTCTGACAATCAAACTGCATCACGAGGGATAGCCTTATAATTTAAAAAAAGTTTAAATAAATCAATTTTAATAATATTGTGCTGGGATGACATTACTAAAATGCTTAGTATTTTCCCCCCTCAAAAATTATGGAAAATATAATCATATTTTTGCCAGTTATACATTCGCAGTCAAGTTGATAACACGGGCTCGATTCCGATTTATTTTAAATGTTAAAAAAATCAATCCAGATTTAAAAAAATATTTCAGTCTGTTTTCCCCATATATTCTGTGGAGAATCTTGATCTCAAAGATATCGTGTCTCGCTTTGTACATGCCTCCTCCATTTAATTATGCGTTTCCTATTGTAGGGTTTTATATTTAAAAAAAATCTAGTTAGTGAACTTAAGAAATGAATACATTGGTTAAATATTGATTGTTTCCGAATCTTAATCCACCTCAGGTCAGATTTAAATATTCAACCATTAAACCTGGCCAAATATTACGAACGTGATTGTTACGACCTGCATTCTGCAGCAAGTCACCCAGTCAGCTGATTCTGTGACAGTGGTCGGTAATCTTTTACAAATGGTATAAAAAATAATATTACTATTTAAACGAGAGATTATAGACACACTGATAAAGTAAACATTAATCTGCAAGTAGATAAATTATATTTTACGTCCAAAATTACATAAGAAATATTACCAAAATAAATTCAGTAAAAAAGTTAGAAGACAGAAAATATTTTTTATCCGATTTTGTGTAGAAAAAAAGTTAAAATCAGACCGAATAAAAGAGTAATTATGTATAAAGTGCACAATATAAAAGGGGTACTGCTGTTTAGTTTGTCTTACTCCAAAATCGCTCTAAGAAATTATGTTGGGCTTTTTTAACCAAGTACAAGAAAAAAATTGATTGAGGTCTGTAACTAACCAAGCCGGGATGCAAGGAGTATATTAATTACAAATCAAGTTAATAACAACCAAAGTTTACCCGTCTTTAGATCAGTGACGATAACTAATACGAAAAACATTTATTTAATACTTTTAATAATCGTTCCAGCACATGAACCGTTTGTTTCCAATCTCTATTTTCCAGTCACCGCATTTATTCTTGTTAGCCTTATTTACTTGTCCAGTTTTACCTTTCCTTTGATTATTATAATATTGTGTGTTTTTATTAGCTAAATTGGTCGCGCTAGCTGAGCCTCTCTCCAGGTGAGCGGTTTGTCTATCTCATTGTCTCGAGTTCTGTAGATGGACCTTTTTGGCTGAACGATCACCGAGTTAGACGGAGCGCACGCCCGGTGCACAATCGGAAGTGAATGACCTATTGAAAGTGGAAGTGGATGTATTAAAGTGCTTGTCCATGGGAAATATACTGTCAAAGTCAGTGGCGATCTAAGTGAGTTCTTGGCCATTTTTTTCGTACAAACAAGAGCATTGAGCTTTGAAAACTCAATTATAACGTATCTTAATTTAAAAATTGAAAAGGGTTAATGTGTTTCTAGACCTTATACAACAACGTAGACTTGTATAGCTATTGGTGTGGAATGATAATCTGAAAGTAAGTTAATAACTAGAATGCCAATAATGAATAATAAGTTTACCATTCACCAGACTATTGACAATGGTGATTTTGTCTATACTTTTTGGACAGATATTTAGAATATTCTGATACAATTTTAAGGTAGGATAATTGAATGGTTGAAGTAAAATAGGCACTAAGTACAAAAAAAAACAAAAAAAAAACTAAGTATGCAGTTTCATTATATATGGAACGAAACTGCATATTTAGATTTTTTTTGGTACTTAGTGCCTATTTTACTTCAACCATTCAATTAATTCAATGGGGCTAGTTTAGAAAAATACTGTGGCCACTTTTAAAAACCGAGTCTTTCGTTAACAGCCGAAATAAAAAATCAGAGAACGTAAGAATCATGTCCGCGGGATACTAAAAATATTTGTTAATTAAAAAATAAATAGGCCCTTTAATTTTTTATACATATAAACATCCCCAAACTGAAAATTGTATTGAATGAAAAATATTATACCCAATATTTTTCTATTCTTGAACTTGACCTTTGTATTTTGTTTCATGTCTTTAGTATTTCTTTTCCTGGATTTATACTATGCGTATACATAGTATGTTTTTATTTTATTTTTTATTTTGTATCCACTTTGCACAGATTTCTCCTGTTACACAAAGATGGTTTGCTTCTAGCGTTAGCTTATTCGTTAGGAATAATATCAGCCAGGATTCTTCTCATACTGCTAGGCGGTACCGAGAATATATCAACGGTGTCATTCAATTGGTTCAATATCTCTATACCACGTGTGACTGAGTGTTTAGCCATGATAATCGTCCTGTTAGTTGGTATGTAGAACAGAGGGCGATGTTGCTGAGTTCAACAATATTTGTAAGTAAAACTTTACTGTACCTGCTAAATGAATACAGAGATGAACATACTCTTAAAGTTTAGCTGTTTGTTATGGCATATTGTGTGACACATTGATATTTTTTCCGATTACCAAATTATCAAAACAGTAGTTCCTTGATTTTTTTAAATTTGCTTTATTCGTCCAGTCGATAAACGTTTCTCTTCATCCACTCTTTATATATGAGGATAGTAATCCTGAAAGAATAACTTTTTTCTTCAGCCAAAGTTGTTCCACCAACAAACAGCGCTCTTGAATAATCTTGCAAGCGTCTAGGACTCAATGGCAGAATCCTTTTATGTAACCATTCCACCTGGTAGGCGCTCATATCCAAGTTGACCAAACTTCGATAGAAAAAGGAATAAATCCAATTTGGACATAGTGGCTAACGCCAGCTCTGGTTTATTGATATACAAACATATCATACTCGGAGCTGCAAATTCGAAGGTCGGATTATTCATCATAACATGGAGCTTTTTTTATTGCGGAAGTGGTCCGCAAATAGTACTGCGATGTTTTTGTTTCTCTCAACCAGGAAAGATCCCATAAAGCATGTTCCATCACATGATGATATTGGTATTTGAATGATATTCTCACATAGGCTTGAGGTTAGTCATATTAATTATCATGATATCGCCAAATAGAGGCATAACGCCGTGTGGTTTGACCGTGGCGGAGTAAAACACTTTCATCTCTGCGGGGTACAGTGGATCGATTTAATTATCAAGAATTACGTGTATATCACATAAAGGTCAATCAACAACATTACTCAGTCTACTGGAGGTTGATCAAATAAAGAGTCGGAATCTTATCGAAAAATAAACGGTTATTAGAGATTTTTTATTACGTGATATCGAAAAGAAAAGCTGCCTTAATATTGAAATATTATTGAACTAAAATTAAAGTTATCGTATTTTGAAAATAAACTAACAATGTAGTAGTAGAGTTGCTGCTAAAAAATATTGTTTGCTGTTAATTCGAAGACCTGGACACTGAGGATAAATAAGGTGGGTAGATTCAAGATTTAATGTTTGAGACGCATGCTAAGAATACTAATTTATCATCCAACGACTTGGGATTCAAGATGGTCTACGATTTATGTGAGACGAGTATTCCAATTATTTAGCCATATAATTCGCACAGAAAAGAAGAATTTGGAAATACTTTGGCAAGAGGATATGGCCAAAGTGGTAGAGATACATCACCAACCTAACGGATCGACCAAGTCAGGAACGCAAGAGTCCTGTGTGACGATAGCACTCCGAGAAGCTAAAAGTAGGAAAAGGTGGAGAATTGGGTTAATGGACCGGAGAGATCAAGACCTTCAGTCATGAAGAAACGACAAATAATATAGCTTTAAGTGTTTTTCTTTAAAAACTTTTACGTAATTGATTTGAAAAAGAGGCGTGATTCAAATGTTAATGTAGTTTAGCTAAAGAAACATCGGAGCATTACCAGTTTTATTATAATAAGCAATCAATTCGCTTAAAAGCTGATTTTTTTTTATTAATATTGTGAAAAAAATGAAGTAGTCTAATGAAATTATTTATGATTGTATACAATTCAAAACTCAATGAAGGACAACTGTTATCAAATAATTAAAAGAAAAAAATAATCAATTTTAATAATGAGTAAAAGTTGTTAGCTCTGTCTTTATTTATTCAGCTAATAGGTATGGATATCTAATCGGGTTTTTTTGCAGGATTGAATACATTTCTGACAACGGAACTTGAATAATGGGGATTTAAAAGAACTGTTAAAATAATTGAATACCTTTATAAGAATGTTTTGTTCTATTTTGATTCTCATTAAATTAATGCAAAATTTTCATAAAAATAAGACATAGAAAATTAGATAGTTCATATTAAGTTTTATTCATATGCCTTTTGTGAACTCAAATTGATAGACAAAGGACTTAGTAATTGACTCATTAAAGCGCTAACCAGTGAACTAACTGCTACCATTAAAATAATCATGTGATTAAATTTTCATGAAAGAAAAATTCAATGACAAAAATTTTTAACATCCCTTTTTATAAAGGTTTCGATTTATCAGATATTTTTTGTATTATGCGTTTAAATTACTTTGATATTCCACTTATTAATAGATTAAAAAAATATATATTTTGAGCTTAAATATACAATAATATGAAATAGAAATATTGTTTCAGCATAACGTGGGGTGAGATAATACATTGTTGTACCGCCTATAAAAAAGTGTAAGTGGATATTTTTTAGAAACCTAGTAACTATAATAACAATTTGAGAAACCAAAGTCAACAAAACCAGAACATATAGCCTTTTTTTATTAGAGATAAGGTCAAAAACTCTCACATCCGATAAACCTACAACATACGAGTAGATGACATAGTCAGATGCAGTAGGAAGAGAAGGTGGTATATGTGTGACCACTTGGATAGGAATTCCATACATAGCGGCACAAAAGATTCCCGCAGGGAATTGAATCCAGGATGGCCGCCTAAAAAGTGAAGGGACAATTGGTGTTCTACCTCCCAGGAATGATTTACGTAACATGACGCATGTTTCCCAGCCCGGAGGTTACGGGTTCAAATTCCGCTGGAATCCAGATTTTGTTAAAAAGGATTCCAGTTTGCTTTTTACTTAAGGCCTCTTTAACAGCTTTTTAGTTGGTTGGAAGAGAATGCCACATGGCAATAAGTCCGCCAGGTTGTATTTTATACAACGAAAGTGTAACACAGTACAATACAAGATCCAAATCAAGAAGAAGTGTCCAAAATGGTTACGAATTCGACCTTTTGAAGGTAAATAATTGTAGAGTCGAATACGGGTGAGATACGAGTATGTCAGGATATACGAATTACATCAGATGAATGCTCAAGTTTTTCTACAACGAAATTACCATTAGAGATAAGGTTTACTGAATAACAAATATCAGTTGAATAAGGTCTTTGTACTGTGTCGGAGTATTGTACACACGAGACATCATAAGCCAAACCTCGTAGTACAATACTCCGAAAGACCTTATTTGACTGATACGAAGAACCACGAAAGCCTCAAAACATATCTAATAAGTAGTTTTTTTTAAATTGAACGGCAACATATTTTAATTTATCGACAGGGACCATCGGGGATTGAACCTGAAACCCCGGGTTTGACGAAAGATCAACGTCTTACTAACTAGACCAAGGAGGTCGTTGGTAATGGTAGTGATAGTGGTATGATCCTTACCTCTCTCTGCCGTACTTGACGGCGGGTGTCCTGTTAGCGGCGCGTCGCTCTGCAAGGAGGGCTGCACCAACCTGCCGACGCAGCTCTAGGGGCGCGGCCGCCGCGGCGTATTCGTTTAGCGCGAACCCGTGAGGCCGTAATGAGGACTGGCACAAGGAGGGTGTTAAGCAGAATAGCACTGCTAGGAAGTGGACTAGCTGGTATCTGTAACAAAATATGAAGAAAAGGTTAGTTCCCTGTAAGGCATTTTATTTTTATGGAAAAGTTAACATGTATATTTCTTAAATAAACAATGGTCAGTAGTTTCACTAGACTCAATACCTTTTTTATAACAAAATACACCATTTGATATAACAAAATACACCATTTTTTATAACAAAATTCACCAGTGGAAAAAATACACCATTTGATCGCCTCATCTGAGATCCCTAAAAGTGTTTCAGCTGAGGTAGAAGTCCAGAACTCAACGCATCTCTTACATGGTCACCAACGAGCAATATCATGAAAATTCAGGAATAGTTTCATGAAGAGAGTGCAAGAACTGACGATTCCTCTAGATAAAGCAAATTTTCTGAAATGAAAAGAAAAAATACCTGACGGCTGGATGAGGCTCTCAGAAAAGACAGCACCGGGAGACCAACTGCCTTGACCTATTTTGAAATCACTGAATATACAAGATGCAAGGTGAACATGCAAAGATAATATTCTTCGTAAATAGCACTGAATATGGTTGTAGGGATATACATGACTCACAACACATGCTAGTTTGTCCGACATCGGATCTACATGCTCTGAAAATAATAAATAACAGCTGATTTACATTCGCAATATTTATAATAAAAATATCGCATATAATACAGGCATATTTCGCTAATATGGCAGGTCATGTTCTAGAGCAGTGCTCTCCAAATTGGGGGCCGCAGGATTTCTCGTGGGGGTCGCGAAAATATTCAGTACAAAGTACAAATATTCATGTGAGTATTAAATTGTTTCATGTGAGTATAGTTTTTATTTAAAAAAAAAGTTTTTAAGCAAGTTCCTATAATTTTGTGTTGAATATAAATATGTGTATTTTAATTGTAATAATTATTGCCGAATAAATCTTCAACTATAAAAAAAATGTTTTTTTTGGGGGGGGGGGATTAATTACTTCAGATTTAGGGTGCCGTAACATGAAAGTAATTGGGAAGCACTGTTCTAGAGAACTGCTGTAAAGTTAATATCGCCACAAAGCGAAACAGTTAGGACATATAAAAACTTGGAAACATATTTTATCTTTAATGCATTAAGTGTGTAATACCATAAGGTCTAAAAAACTGATGCAACAGTAAAAATGATATGTATACATTACATTTTATTTGCTATCGTTACAATATATTTGCTATCCTTACAATATATTTGCTATCCTCACAATATATTTTCATCATTTGCTTATGTTACACTTTCTCAAAATAAGATAACAAAGAAGTTTGTTTTCTTGACCGACACATCTTTTCTCTAAGAGTTTATCTGTAGCATGCTATGCTATTAATTATTATTTTGTCCCCCGTAGAACTTTTTTGGTAAATGTATGTAAATGTTGTGTGTAAAAAAATTGAAAGCGAGATACGACAATGATGCTGAACAACTGTGTCGTGTTGAAGTGCATGCCAGCTGACTTCAATGAAGTTAATACTGCGTCGTAAGAGAATGCAAGCGTCGAACGATCACGACGCTCAGAATTGAATACACGACGAACCATATTCTACCTGTTTTGAAATATTTGGGGAAATTTAAGAAGTCCTAGTACCGAGAAATATTTAATAAAATTATTTTTGGGAAAAGTTCAACTACAAAAAAATATTTTTTTATATTACATATAGGAGTTCATCTTCAATATATCAAGTTCCGATAGGTTGGATATATTACGGGTAAACGCATCTACGTCGTCTTAAAACTTAGTGAAATATAGCAGCCTTTATCCACTTTCCGGGGTTTCAGGCAAATATTAAATGGTTTTTAACATACAAATATTCTATGCTAGAAACATAATGTCTCTTCTATGGATCAAATAAAAAAATACGCATCTTGCAAATAGAAGTATAAAAAAATGTTGGCATTTCATTTAATTAAATTTAGGCAAGACGCTTGACTTCCATCTGGGGTTTCGGGCTCGATTCCTGATGTTACCAAAAAAGAGTCTAGTAAAAGAGTTCATCTTGTAACAATACTCATATGCTACGTATACACGTGAGTATTGTCTCCTAGTATGCAGTCGAGTTTTCAACACGTGCAATGACAAATCGCGAGTTCTGTGCCTACTTCAATGTTTCTAAGTCCTAAGATTCGATTACTGAGGCCATCCAATGTCCAGATTAGGAAAATAGATATATTGAAGGGTATGAAAATAGGGTATGAGAGTTAGATATGAGAATACAACAGGAGAAAATTACTAATGGAACAGAGTTTCCTTTTACTGTTTCTTTACATACGTGGATAATACTATAATATAATAATCATCTTCTTCATAATGTTGGAAAAAATAACGCAGGGGCTGGTTTTCCAATGCTTTTCGCACTGCAGTAGACGAAATAGGAATTGTATACATGTTGTATATATTGTGAATCCTGCTGCCAACAGAGTATTTTGGTGTGTATTAGGTCCTTACATATGAAATTGGCGTTTTGTTTGGGAGGAACATAAAGTTGATTTTTTTTAATATAATATATTTATTTAATCAAAGTATGTACCATTGCTATCTATGCACTTTTGCCATCTCATAGGTAGTTCATCGATCCCTTTACTAAAAAAAACCATTCGGACGGGAATCAATAAAATCTTTGAAGTCGGTTTGGACTGCCCCATCGGAGTTGAATTTTTTCCCTTGCAAGAAGTTATCCAAATTTCGAAAAAAATAGTAATCTGTTGGGGCAAGGTCCGGAGAGTACGGTGGATGT
This sequence comes from Odontocerum albicorne, assembly GCA_949825065.1. Classification (NCBI taxonomy): domain Eukaryota; kingdom Metazoa; phylum Arthropoda; class Insecta; order Trichoptera; family Odontoceridae; genus Odontocerum; species Odontocerum albicorne. The sequence continues at coordinate 12,779,832 of OX463848.1, forward strand.
CTTAGACATTCCAATTGAAGCTCTTCTAATTTGGTAGCCGTCTGTTGTGCAGTGTGTGGTCTAGCGTTATCATGAAGCAGCAGTGGCCTAGAGCGATTAACCAGCCTCGGTTGTTTAGCAGCTAGCTTTTCCATCATGGTTTGCAGTTGCTGACAATAGACATCTGCCGTAATCGTCTGGCCAGATTTAAGAAAGCTGTAGTGAACGACACCAGCACTAGTCCACCAAACGCTCACAAGTAACTTTTTTGGAGTCAATTTTCGCTTGGGGCATGGTTTGGCTGGTTCGGCAGGGTTCAGCCATTGCGATGAGCGCTTCCGATTATCATACAGGATCCACTTTTCATCACAGGTAATGATTCGATTCAAAATCCCTTCATTATTGTGCCGGTTGAGTAATGCAACGCAGCAGTCAACGCGCGTTTGTTGATTTGCTTCACTCAATTCGTGAGGTACCCACCTTTCAAGCTTTTTCACCTTCCCAATTTGCTTCAAGTGGATTAAAACAGTTTTATCACTAACACCGCAGCCTGCAGCTAACTCGGACGTGGTTTGCGATGGATCCGCTTCCACAATAGCCTTCAATTCTTCATTATCAACTTTGGTCTCCGGCCGTCCACGGGGCTTTTTCTGCAGGTCGAAATTTCCAGAACGAAAACGTTGGAACCAAAAACGCACTGTGTTTTCTTTTGCGGCACCGTTGCCATACACATCATTAATCCTTCGAGCCGTTTCTGCAGCACTGGTGCCACGGTGGAACTCGTACTCGTAAATAACGCGATATTTCAAGTTTTCCATTTTGTAAACTGAGTGACGCAAAGAAAAAAACAATTGAGGAAAAAACAAATGAATTATAATTTTCAAAACACAAATACTTGAGTAAATAGCTGTATAAATTTTAATTTGGAATTCCTAACCAAAGAGAAGATATTTGAGATCAAAGTTGCCAGTACGACAAAACGCCAATTTCATATGTAAGGACCTAATATTACTAAGTACTAGGCAAAGAAGATAGAGAAAATACAGAAGCAGAAGTGACAGAGCAGTTACTGTGCCCCTCCACAAACCTTAACCTGCGGGTCCACGCAGTTTCCAGGCGTAGTCTTACTTGTACAATATTTAATATAATTATTTATTTATTTAATTAAAGACACAACAATGTCTTTAACTACAAATGAACATGTGACAGGTTATACAAGTACTTAAAATTATTGACAAATACTACAAATCTTTATCTTAAACTAACATGAAGATACAAAAAGCAGTACATAGTAATAGTAAATTACAGTCATTCTTTTAAAATTATTTAATAATTATATGTATATTTAAGTTCAATATATGTTATGTATGTATACCACAAAATATTACCAAACTTCACCAAGCAGACTTACGTAATTGTCGAAGACTTATTTTATAGAGGTAAAGAACTCAGATTTGTTTTTTGTGGAATAACGCATACATATAACAAATATTGGATTTTTTGAGAATTTTGTGGGAATTTTATGGATAGATATTGAGATATAGAAAACATATGACCTCATTATTATCATCATTGCATTCAAAATTGTACTAATAGCATAAAACAAATTATTTACAAACCCACTTGTTATTTATTCATAGTACAATAATTAAAAATAAAAAAAAAACAATCTCGTATATAGTAAGGATGACTACACTACACACGCTTGTATTAAGTACGTCTGGCAATACGTAGTAGAATTATAGCACTGAATTCAGAAAGTGTAAAACACTCATTAGCAGCTTGTTTTCAATGAACTTGATTTTAGCAAGTGTTTTTTTTTTGCAAGCCTGCCTTTGCAGTGAGCGCATAATTGCACACCTGAGTCCAAGGAGGGGCTGTACAATCTGGTTCAATGTAACTGCAATGCCAAGACCGTGGACTGACCGAGGAAACAAGTATTTACTATTTTTAATTCTCCTTTTTTTCTGCATCTAAAGTATTTCTCCTTGAAAGCATCGCCTAGAGTTCATGCTGTGAGACCTTCACCTCATGCCGGCCTTCCTGCTTGTTTGTTTTAAGGTTTATTATGGAAACACATACATATGTAACATACTATCACGCCGCTCTCTTGTCTAGGTAAGCATAGTGGACAGAGCGTCAGAATTTCATATCGACCCACACATCTTTCGTTTCATCTACTTCCATAAACTTTCTCATACAACTACAATTTCTCTAACTTTTTACAATTCTATCTTTCAAAATTTACTTGGTTTAAACGTACTTTTTTTAGTCTTTCGTTTTCCACTAACATTTGCACTCAATATTTGTTTTGTTACGTTTTCATTCATTCGTTCTACATGCACAAACCATTTCAGAGTCTTTTCTGCATTTTCAATCAATCAATCATTGGCACTACAGCTCATTGTGGGCCCCGGCCTCCTCTAGCAGTCGTCGCCATTCCCTCCTATCCTGGGATGCATTCCTCCAGCCCCTGGTGCCAATCACGCTTGTATCACTCTGCATCTCATACATCCACCTGAGCTTTGGTCTACCCACGCTACGTCTTCCTTGGGGCTTGGAAAAGAGTACCTTGTTAGGCATTCTCTCTTCTCCCATTCTTGCTACATGCCCCGCCCAACGTAGCCTCCCAATTTTGATGTATTTTATAATGTTGGGCTCTTTGTTTACGCTGTATAACTCCTCATTATACGAGTATCTGCATTTTACTTAATATATTACCTTTAAGTTCACACTCATCACTTTATTCCGTCACGTTATGGAAATTATAATAAAAATAATTCTTTATATTTATGATCACTATTATACATATTACAACATCTGTTCGGTATAATTTCGTCTGGCGGTTTTTCTGCAATGCGAAAGATGGCGTTAACGGGCCTTTAAGGGAAAAACAGACTAAAACCTTATTTTAAAAATTGGGTTCCGACTATCTAATAATTTTATCGGACTTTTTTTAAACATGAACATTTTCTTAAAAATGTTTGTAATGAAATATAACATAAGTCATTATTATCGTACAGTAAAATTTAATGTTGATCGTATAAATGTTCCTCAACAATTATATGCGTAGAACCAACCACCTGTTGAATTAGTTCTATCCTCATGAATATACAATATCATACGCAGAAGTGCAAAAGAAACATACCTATACGTTTCTTTCTTGTCTTTGATTTTATTTTCACTCAAATTTTTTGAGATATCTGAAAATATTTTGAAGTCTCAATGTGCTTTTTTTTTTCTATACTCGTATTCGATGGATTATATGATTTTTTTATTTTTCCAAACATATTATTACTTATTTGTATATTAGGGCCTTGGATCTCCTGAACATTAGCCTGTCTTATGTTTGTATGTTAGTTAGTATGTACGTTTCTGATATTTTTTTGTATATGATTTATGTAAATGTTAATACTTTGTGTGACAACTTGATTTTATATTCATTGGCATTCAAATTCTAATTTCAGCTAGTAACAAAAAAGTTCAGTACTGTAACAAAAATACCACACACTGTAATGAAATAAAAATAAAAATATCAAAATTTTAATTTAAATATGAACATATAGATAACCTACGTGCCCTACTTGTTAAGATACCTGTCATACAGTCCGACGTTTGTGGGTTCGATTTCTGTTGGAACCCATATTTACAAAAAAAGATTTCAGCCAGTTTTTTTATGTAAGACCTCTTTTTTTCTGACATTTTTCTGGTCAGTTTGAAGATATTGCAACGTGGCAATAAGCATAACAGGTTGTATAGTCCAGAACAAAAGTGTGATAAAATATTATTTAATTTAAATATTCACCGCTAAATTGAAGTCTCAAAAGTGTACGAGATAAATAAACCCTTGAATAAAATATTAAAAATCGCGCATATTTTTAAAATGACATAAAATTGCGAAAAATAATTAAATAGAACTAAGATTACACGAATCCCAAGAGTATAATAGTTATTAATAAAAAGTTACACAATTTGCAATAAAATACAATAAATGAGCGCGTGCGATGATGGAATTCCTTTGTGCAGAGTAGTTTACCTTCAACTTTGACCTGAACGTATAATAGTTTATTATAGATATGACAAACCACGAGAATTTGTTTATATTCAGCAAGTGGTTATGATAAATTGGACAAATACAATTTGAAAAAATCCAACCTGTATTGAGATATTTAACCGGGAGATAAAATGATTTTTCGACTCTCGTCGTTTCCAGGGCGAACGTATCATGTTTTTTTAGTATTTATTTCTAATGCCCTTCGTGGCCTAGTTGGTAAGTTGGCTGTCTTTCAATCTGGGGGTTACGAGTTCGATTCCCGCTGGATAACAATTTATTTTTTAAAGGTTTCTAGTCTGGTTTTCACTCGAGGCCTCTGTAACATATTTCTTGTTCGTTTCAAGATATTGACACAAGGCAATAGATCAATCAGGCTGCATTTTATACAATGAGTAATTATTTCTTACGGCTCAAGTTTATGCCTTTTTTGTCTTTATGGGAATCTTGCTTATTTGCTCCATTCATGAGAATGACAACTATATGATATTATTCTTGTAGATTGAGACAAATAGTAGCTGGCTATTAATGCTGCAAATCAACATATTTTGCCGTTTATTTTAGATTCATTCCGGACACAAAAAGTATCTACTTTAAGATCACCATGCATAGGTTTTTATGGAATTAAACTTAGTCAATAATGAATTTACATATAGAAAATCTCCTTAACTGTCCTGGCGTCGTGTACATGCAATGTTTTATTGTTTTACACTCTTATTGTACATATAACATATGTATATGGTAAAGTACATTCTGACAAATTTATTGCTATATGGTAATTTCTTCCAATCAACCAGAAATCCTTAAATGAGAACCAGCCTGAACACTTTTTTAATAAAAATGGGTACCAAAGGAAATTGACGTGGCCAAAATCTGTTTAAAGTGCTTATAATATCGAATACGAAATAAAAGACTTCATGACGCTTTGTTATATAGTTTGAACTTGTTTAACTGTAGTTTTCTTTTTATTTTTTATTAGCTATAATAATATTAATTAAACGAGAAATAAATTAATTGACTTTATTTTAAATAACATATTGATATTTAAAAAAAATCATAAACGATGTAATTAAAATGAGATAAATAAATAATTACAAAATAAACATTCACCAAGATTAATTTACATGCAACTACATCATTGCGATGCGTGTTTTTTGGGGGCAGATATTGGGGGCAAATTCGAGGCAGAAATAAAAGATTTCCATTATTTTCTATCAAGCACAAACTTTTGCCTCCTCCACATTTATAAATTTCGTCATACATAATCTTCTATTATTAACATTTTCCACTTTACCTTCTTTCAAAATCTGGACCAATTGATTCAGTCAAGTTTTTCTCAGTTTACCTTTTACACTCACACTTAGCACTTCTGACTTGTATACTCGCTTAGTTATTCGTTCGTTCTTCAATCTTAACATTTTTGCATTTATAAGGTTGATGTATTTTCATTGTTTTTTTAAATAAACTTAATGTTTTTACGATTGTATCTATCTTGCATATATCATTTCAATTGATATTTTTTATTCTAAGCGCTGTTGCAAGTTTTATATAGGCTTAAATAAATAAAAAAACCTTTTTTTTGTACATAGTGAAGGTCAAGCATTGTGTAAAGATACACACGTTTTTGTTATACCTGTTCAATGATCAAATAATTACAACATTTAAGATTGAGACGTCTGATGAATTTAAACCTTTGAAATCAACAAATGTTTATTTTGAAATAGTTTTACTTACTAGTACATACCATTACACCGTTTCCTTGTTGAGCAGACAGAGATAATATCTCATGTGATATCTCTTATTTTTTTAGATACGAAACAAAATAAATTGAAATTCAATACTTATTTTGTAAGCTTTTTTCATTCATTTGTTCTATGTGTCAAAATCATCATAGAGATCTTTTCTTCGTTTTATTAATAGTTTTAAGTGTACATTAATTCCGTATTTAGTGATTACAAGTGAAAACTTTTATATTGAATGTGAAACACCTGATCGAGATCCGTATTTTGAAGTAATAAAACCTGTTCATAATAATAATGAAAGGACAATTTATATAACGCTGTTTTGAGAGTACACTCTCCTCAAGGGAGCTTATATAAGTATTAAAAAACATATTTATTGAGAATCGACATATTCAAGTGAAAGACGGGTGTTATAGCAGTAAGTCATGAAGGTCGGGAAAGATGTCAGTATTTAAATAAAGTACTAAAAGTGTGACAATCAGTTAAGATATTGAGAGAAATCGTGGAATTCTAGCCTCAAGAGAGGCATTCCTAATAAAAAATGGACAAGTTCTAGATAAAGAAGGAGGGTGGTAAGACCTATCACGGTAGGATTTAACTGATGCATTTCGCGGACTAGGTGATAAGATGCCTTTATTCTAAACCAGGGTTGTGGTTTCAATTCCCGTTCGAAACAAAAGTGGAAGATGAAGAGAGTATAATTCGATAAAATCAAGGATATTTTAAAAGAAGGTAATGTATAAAGTCAGAGAAATCGCTGATTTTTATATTACTTATTTAAAAAAAACATGTATGGTTGTAGAAGAGGCGAACGCTAGTTAACCATACATGTTTCTTTCAAAGAAACATGTAAGGTTAACTGGTTCGCATACGATCGCAGTGGTTGGGTATCGGTGCAGGGCGTGGTGCGCAATCGTTCTTTACTTCCTGGGCGCGCCTAGTATGTGTGTCTCAATAAGAGATTTTGGCAGCACTCTGTCCTTTTGTCTACTCCAACAGGGAAACGGAGTGATGGTATGTATATTTTTTTAACTTTTTTAAATTAATATACAAAAATAAAACAACACTATAAAACTCAATTCAGCATAGCAACACTAAATTAAACGACAAATAACCGTATTTTCAATCAAATGTTTCACACAACAAATTATTTTATTTCTTGATTTAATTACCATCCAAATAGTTAATATTTCAAAATACTTTTCTTTGTGAAAACAAACTTATAATCTATAATTCGTAAAACATCAGCATTTGATGGAAATTAATTAAATATACAATTTGAGGAATAAAAAGATAATGTATTCAAATATTTTTGTTGATTCGGAAATATTGTGAAAAATTAAATAAACGTACATAATAATTATTTTGATTTCTTTAAACATTTTGATTCAAGATAATTGCGTGATAACAATCCTATTGATTGAAATATAAATAAATTAGCATAAATGAATAAACAAACATATATAATAAACCTATCGACATTATCTTGATTTTACGAAGAAAAAAATGACAACATTATGTGACAGAAGGAAATTAACGGACTTGTTTTTACCGTATAAAATTATTTTTTCTTATTATGATTGTTTTGAGCTTGTTCAATTTACCCAGTGTTTCTTAACAATAATAATAAAAATACTAAAAAGGGAATATATATGGCCCCGTCTAGAGAGCAGGTTCTACTCAAAGATGCATGGATCCGGAACTGGAATAAACTATTATTTACATATTAATATTTCAAATAAAAAAGCGTAGGAAGGTAGTGACTGCGGCCATTACACCGGGTGCTTCCTCGCATTTGCAAATACGGACGGGATGTCCCAATAAAATGTATACTCATTTTAAATAATTATTAATTATTTAAATAATTATAAATTATCAAACGTATTTTTTTTAATTATTGTAAATGCACAAATTGATGCCCATTTTGGTCCATGCACTGCAGATAATGTGGAGTTGTAAACATCACAAATAACTTTTTTGGTATTTGAGCGCATTCTCTTTCAATGACTATTCTCAATTCATTACCTTTGCCGGTTTTATACCATACATTTTTTTTTATGAGCTCCTACAAAAAAGTCCACTGACTGAGGTCTGGAGAGCGCAGGGGGTATTCAATGCTACCTCTACGTGCAATCCATCTGTTTGGCGAGTAATCATCAAAATAGGCCTTCATGTTACGATAGTAGTGGGGAGGTGCACCGTCTTACTGGAAGTAAAGGTTATTCTAATCCCTAAACTCCCCATGGATGCGTGGTATGACAAATTCTTGCTGCAAGTTCAAATAACGGTACTGTGTAAGAGTGTGTATAATTTTTTTCGGAGATCCTGCATTTAGAAAAACATATTTGGTAAGAAAACCATAGAAAATTTACCAAGAGAAGATCTACAAAGAAACTTTAATAGATCTTCCGATATGTGACAATAGCATATTCGACTTTAGATGGAGTGTAGCGTATGTGTTAGGTGCTCATGTGTAATAATAAATTTCGATAAAACCTCCTAAAAAGGTGGTTTTCAAGTGCTTCCTAAAGCTACACACGCCACTCATATATTTTACATCAAGAGGCCGACTATTCCACGTTACAGGATCAGTAATGCAAATAGCCCTGCCATAATACTCTACCCTATTGGATAGATTC